>JAKUAH010000235.1:0-347431 GCA_030562945.1 Wickerhamomyces jianshihensis
AGCAGGATGAATTTAAACAGCTAGTTTAATATTAATTGGTTAAAATGTAGGCTTTTGAAGAAATGTTTTACGAGAGAAAGCGAGCATTTTGGAAAAATTAACAAGACACCCGTCCACATAGTACAAAGAACATCAAAAACTGCTTGTTACTAGTATATGGAGAAGAAAGATTCTAATTGATTGTTTGGAGCTGTATACCGGTAGTTTATTTAACATAATCTATTGTATGAGTCTGAAGAAGAGTTTATACTCAACATCCAAACACCATCTGAATAAACCCTGATTATATTATTTGAAGGGAGTGGAGAATTGAGCACCAAAGGACTGGCTTTCAGAACAAACATGCCGGTGATTATTGTGAAATGATAACAGTCTCTTAGTTATTTGGAGGATTCAAGAGAACTGATTCGCGGAAGTCTATTATTTGTCGCTCCACTTGCCAAATCATATAAAGCTTCAAAGGGGAAAAACTAAAACTGTGGCCTTCATCTTTTCATTCCAACTTAACAAGCGAAAGTGTAAAATATTATTCAAAAACCAAGCAATCTGCTGATAACTTTGTTTCCTGAGAAGTTCAAGAGTTCCAAAATACCGACTGATGTCAGAACCAATAACAAAGAAACAAAGAGTCAAGAAGCACCTTATTATAAGTGCTGCCACTAGAGGTACAGCATCTTCAAACTGGAGAGATCCAAACGATACTGGCCGTGAATTCACCCATGGATTACAACCTTGGATTGATTTCGCTCAATTAGCAGAGAAAGGTAAACTTCATAACATTTTCTTCATTGACCACTTGACCTGGTTTGATGTTTATGGAGGTGATTATAAAGCTGCTGCTAAACATGGTATTAACGCTTCAAGAGTTGACCCATCTGTTCCAATTACTGCTATAGCTTTACACACAAAGAATATTGGTATTGTCAGTACGTTCAGTACAGCCATCGAACACCCTTATCACTTTGCTAGAAGATTGGCTTCATTGGATAATTTGACCAAAGGTAGGGTCTCTTGGAATATCGTTTCTGGTTATTTACCAAGTATTGGCCCAAACTTGTTAAATGGGGAAGCATTACCAGAACATGATGTGCGCTATGACAGAGCTCGTGAATACACTGATGCTGTCAGTTCATTGTTATTATCCAGTTGGAGAGACGATGCTTTGGTTTACGATACCAAGAGAGGTGTCTTTGCGGACCCTGATTTGATTAGAGAGATAAACCATAAAGGTGAATTTTTTGACATCCCAGGCCCAGCTATCACTGAACCTTCCCCCCAAAGGCTTCCCCTTATCGCGCAAGCTGGTTCTTCCAAGAAAGGTGTCGATTTTGGCGCAGAATTTGCAGAATTGATTTATGTGCTTGGGTTTGATTTCGAAAAAACAAGAAAGACTATTGCTGATATTAGAAAGATTGCAAAAGAGAGATATGGAAGAGACCCATACTCAATCAAATTTATTGCTGCTTTATCTCCAATCGTGGCTAATACCAAAGAAGAAGCTCTTGCAAAATGGGAACGTTTGCAAAAATTTTCTGACCCAATTGATAACTTGATCTACTTTGGTGGGGCTTCTGGTATTGACGTTTCTCCATTTGGTTATGATGAGCCAATTATTACAGACGGTAAAACCAATGGTGTTGTCTCCACAACTGAGAATCTAATCAAAAAGGGTGTTTCACAAACTCCGAGACAACTTGCAGAGGACTGGCATAGACATAAAGACTACATTGGAACTCCCCAAGAAATCGCATTGAAGATTCAAGCATTAGCTGAAGAGACCGATATTGATGGTTTGAATTTCAATATTTGGAGTTATCCAGATGGATTGAGGGATCTTGTTGATTTGTTGATTCCAGAGCTGCAAAAACTAGGTCTGGCTCAAAAGGAATACTCTGTTCCAGGAGGAACTTTTAGAGAAAACTTTTATGGTGAGAAAGGTCAAACTTTTGTTCCAGAATCACACCCATTACACCCATTGAGATGGGCCGAAGGTCAATCCAGAGAGGAATTTGAAGAGAAATTACAAAATTATATCCCATTGAGAGATGAGAGAAGAGCTACTTTTGAAAAGTAGTAACCAGACCACACTATTGTTTCTCTTTAGCATATCGTGGACTCAATTTTATGTATTTGATTACTTAACGTATAGACTGTAGTATATCCCGAAAAGAGCTTAATATACCAGTAGAATACAATAGAGTTGTTTGAATAAGGGTGCACTTATGTATCAAGGTGATCGATCACCAGAGATATACCAGATTGTCCTGGTTTATGGCCTTTTTTTATATAGTTACCCGTCTGCTCCACAATCTTGAGAGTCTTGTACAGTGAGTATAGTTACCACAGTTTGATTAAGCGGCAGATCCACACCTGTTCGGTCCTTTATAAATAACTAATAGAGAATCTTTAGGAAACGAAAAGTCAAGAATTTGTTAAAATAAATAATGACTAAAACTAAAAAGACACTGATCTTGAATGCAGCTACGAATGCTTCTGCCACTCCATATTGGAAGCATCCAGAAGATAGATCCCGTGAACTAACGAATAATCTTGACTTCTGGGTTGAGCTGGCACAATTAGCTGAGAAGGGAAAGTTTAATTCCATCTTTATTGCTGACCATCTGGCTCCATTTGATGTGTTTGAGGGAGATTATAAAGCTTCAGCTAGAGCTGGTGCTATGATTAGTAGAATTGATCCTGCTACTATTGCTAGTGTTATTGCTTTGAATACAAAAAGTATCGGGCTAGGTATAACCTTCAGTACTATAAGTGAGCACCCTTATCATTTCGCTAGAAGACTAGCCACTCTGGATCAATTGACAAAAGGGCGTATTGGTTGGAATATCGTGAGTTCATACCAATCAAGTACTGGTAAACAGCTTTTGGGTACAGAAGGTATTCCACCACATGATTTGAGATATGAGAAGACCCAAGAGTACTTAGATGTTGTTTACTCATTATTATTGAGCAGTTGGAGAGAAGACGCTTTAGTTGCCAATAAAGAAACAGGTGTTTTTGCTGATCCAAAACTGATCAGAAAGATCAACTATGAAGGTAACTTCTTCAAAGTGGAGGGTCCTGCAATTACGGAACCAACTCCACAATCTTTTCCAGTTGTTGTGCAAGCAGGATCTTCATTCAGAGGTAAGCTGTTTGCTGCGGAAAATGCTGAAGTTGTCTTCGCCAACTTACATGATCCTGAGAAGACTAGAATTAACATCGCCGAAACCAGAAGAATAGCAAAAGAGAAGTTTGGAAGGGATCCATACTCAATCAAATTCGTTGTTCCATTTAATCCTGTTATCGGCAAAACTCATGATGAAGCGTTGAAGAAGTTTGAAGATTTACAAAAGTACTATAATCCAAACTATGGTGCGGTTTTATTTGGTGGTGTATCTGATATCGACCTCAGCCAATTCGAACTAGACGAATATGTTATTCCAAAGAGTACAACTAATGCTATTGTATCAAGCACTGAATCAGTCACAAAAAAAGGAGGTGATTTTCAAACGAAGAGACAAGTATTGGAGCACTTGGCCAAAGTCAAGGATAATGAGATTGGTTCTGTTGAAGAAATCGCAGATGAAATTGAAAAATTAGTCAATGATGCTGACATTGATGGACTGAATTTTGGTTTCAATAATTCGATACCTAATGGCTTCAAAGACATTGTAGAACTTTTGATTCCGGAATTGCAAAAAAGAGGATTGGCATGGGAAGACTATCCTTTCCCAGATGGAACTTTAAGAGAGAATTTATATGGCGTTAAAGGACAAACTTTTGTTGATGAATCACATCCAGCACATGATTTGAAGTGGAATAAAGGTGAATCTTTAGAAGCTTTTGAAACTAAGTTGAATAATTTCAAGAAGTTGAGAGATCAAAGAAGAGCTGATGCGTTGAAAGAGAGATAGTGTTTAGATATATCGAATAGACTATTATTACGGCAGACAAGTTTACTATATATAAGTTAACGGGAAATATCAATAGATGCGACTTAGCGTCTATTTTGCGACCCATAGACAATTAAATAGTAATGCTCGACGTTGGCGTCGAAGACCACATTTTTGTTTTTCATATTGTAATCGATTATCTAGCTAGAACCCATTGAATTTTTGACCAAATTTTCCATACTGATACCTATTGGGTGCTAAAACCCGCCAGTGAAACTGGAAGAGACGCTTTCATGTGCTGTCACTAATTAAAGTATTTGTTGTCTTTTTGGTGTAATATGAGCCGCTAGCAAAATGGCGCTTCATACGCCAAAACAAACAAAATGTGGTTTGGTCAACCGATAAAGAATTAAAAACTCAAACGATATACTTAACTTTCCACTCAGAATGCCTTGAGCTCAGTCAGAGAAAGAGAAAACACAATGACTAACACAGCACAGCAACCGAAGAAGAAGAAGAGCTTGATTCTCAATGTGTTTGTTCACGCCACTCCTTCTCTTTCTTCAGGACAATGGAAGCACCCAGACGACCATTCACGCGATTACAACACTCTCGAGTTTTGGACAAATGTTGCAAAAATAGCTGAACGTGGTAAGCTCAATGCCATCTTCTTTGCTGACTATCTTGCCTACTACGATGTGTATCAAGGTCCAAAGAACTGGAAATTGCCAGCAAAAGGTGGCTTCTTCATCCCAAAGATCGCACCAGAGTCACTTGTTGCTGCTCTTGCTGATGCTACAGAGTCACTGGCATTCGGTATAACTTTTAGTACTGTTAGTGAGCATCCTTATCATTTTGCTAGAAGGCTAGCAACATTGGATCATCTTTCTGGAGGTCGTGTCGGTTGGAATGTTGTCAGCTCATACGCTCCTGCGGTTGGAAGACAATTATTAAACGATAACCCATTACCAAAACATGATGATAGATATGCGAAGTCTGTGGAGTACCTTGATGTGGTACATGAGCTGCTTTTATCCAGCTGGAGAGATGATGCAGTGAAATTAGACAAGAAAAGTGGTATATTTGCAGACCCTGAAGCGATAAGACAAATTAATTTTGATGGGAAATTCTTCAATGTTCCTGGTCCAAGTATAGTGCACCCTTCACCCCAAAGATTCCCATTAGTTATTCAGGCTGGTACCTCCGAAAAAGGGAAGAACTTCGCTGCTGAAAATGCTGAATTGATCTTTCTATATCCAGCTGATCGTGAAAAGGCCAAAGCTGATATCATAGAAATTAGAAGACTTGCAAAAGTAAAGTTCGGGAGAGAACCTGAGAGTATTAAATTCGTTACTTCTTGTACGCCAATAGTGGCTCCTACACATGAGGAAGCTCTGAGTAAACTAGAACTGATTAGAAAATGCTCGTTTAGAGATGGTCCTGCAATTGCTTTTGGAGCACAATCACATATTGATTTGGATAATTTTGATTGGGATCAACCTGTCATATTTGGGGAAACTGAAGGCGGAAGATCGATGACTGCAAATTTAGCACGAAAAGGAGGTAAAGCTCTGACAAAGCAACAGATTATTGAGAAAGGATTGAATGTGACCACATTGGTTGGTACGCCGGAAACCATTGCAGACTGGTTCGAAGAATTTACCCAAGAGATCGGTGTTGATGGGTTCAATATAACATTCCCCGTGTGGTTTTCAAGCCTAGAAGACTTTGTTGATTTGGTGGTACCTGAATTACAGAAGAGAGGAATCTTTTGGGAAGACTACAGTGTCCCAGGTGGTACTTACAGAGAGAATATATATCGGGAGAAGGGACATAGCTTCTTTCCTAAAGACCATCCAGTTAACAACTTGAGATGGAGAAATGGTATCTCTAAAGAGCAATTTGATCGCGATGTGGAGGAATGGAAGATCCAAAGACAGCATATTAGAGATAGTGTTGTTTAGCGAATTGATTATTCCGCATTTTTGTTCACTTGTAGTTAATTTAGCGGAATCTGAAAATCGGAACACCCTAAAACAGTGTGAGATCATGAGTTAAAAGCCATATTTCTATTCGTTGGAACTGTTTTATAAAAAGGGAAAATGTTTTTTTCTCTCCTCTCAATGGTCTTACTAACTCATAAACCTTATTAATGACTACCAAAAGACAAAAACCAAATAAACCAAAAAAAACTCTCATTATTAACTCCAGCAATAGTGCATGTGTCTACCAATGGCGTAATCCAAAAGATAAATCGAGAAATCTCAGTAACAGTCTTGATCTCTGGATTGAGTATGCAAAGCTAGCTGAACGTGGTAAGCTCAATGCCGTCTTTATTGCAGACCACTATTCTGCATTTGACTCCTATGATGGGCCTAACAACTGGCAACTACCTTTTAAGCACGGTGTTAATGCTCCAAGAATTGACCCTGCTGTTATCGCTACTGCAGTAGCAAGGGAAACTGAATCAGTCGCATTAGGTATCACTTTTAGTACTTTTAGTGAACATCCTTATATACTCTCCAGAAAGCTGGCTTCACTGGACGAGTTCACCGCTGGAAGAGTTGGTTGGAATATCGTTGCTAGTTACTTGGAGAGTTCTGCTAGACAACTATTAAATGGCCAACCATTCCCTGTACATGATGAAAGATATATCAGGACTGAGGAATACTTTGAAGTTGTTGTTAAGTTATTACAGAGTAGTTGGAGAGAAGATGCGTTGGTAAATAAAGATGATGTCTTCATTGATCCAGAGAGGGTACGCCAAATTGACCACGAGGGAAAATACTTCACTGTTCCTGGTCCAGCAATAACGGAACCTTCACCACAAAGGATTCCATTGCTAATACAGGCTGGTACCTCAACCAGAGGTAAAATCCTTGCGGCGGAGTTAGCTGAGATTGTCTTTACATCACATTTGAATCCTGAAAAGACCAAGAAGGATATTGCTACTATTAGAAAGATTGCTAAAGATGTTTATGGAAGAGACCCTTATTCAATCAAGTTTGTGGTTCCTTTGGCTCCAATCTTGGGGAGCACTCAAGAAGAAGCCGATGAAAAATGGAATGACTTAGTTAAATATCTTGATGATGAGTCAGCTGCTGTGAGATTCTCTGCCATTACCGGTATTGACTTTAGTAAATACGATTGGGATGATGTTATTGATCCAAATTTCAAGAGTAATAGTTCAAGAGGTATGACTGAGGACAAAATCAAAGATGGGAAAGGTCAAGGAAGAACAAAGAGAGATATCCTTCTTGGACATAGAAATAAAAGTAAAGTTGTTGGTACCCCAGAAGCTGTTGCTGATGAACTAGAAAGACTTGTTGACGAACTGGATATTGATGGATTCAATTTTGGATTTGGTTCAGTCTTCCCTAGCGATTTGAAAGATATAGTTGATCTGTTGATTCCAGAACTCCAAAAAAGAGGGATCTTCTGGAAGGATTACCCAATGAAAGGTGGTTCCTTCAGGGAAAATGTTTATGGTGTTAAAGGTAATAGCCATCTCCCGCCAGATCACCCATATAGTAAGTTTATTTGGAAAGCTGGCATTTCCAAGAAGGATTTTGAAGCTCAATTGGATGAGGCTCAGCAATTTATTATTGAATCAAGAGCAAAAGCATTGGAAATCTTCAATACTTCTACGTGAATGTAATTTTTTATATACATTTAATCAAAGACTTGTATTATTATGGTTGTTTTGGAAGACATATAAATGAATATATATTCTTCAAGTTATATGAGTTTCAAGTAAATTGCTTACTATGAGTGACTGCATAAACGTTAGCTATAAAAGTATATAAATGAGAATTGAGCAACTCCATTCTCCTTTATATATAAAACTAGCTGTTTGGCTGCTTTTACTTGTTGCATAGTCTTGTCATCTTATGTTGTTCAAACCATATTTACTTCTAGTCATGTGATTATACCTATCATGTGATTAGTATTGGATATGTTGTACAATAAGACAAGACTTGTCATATATACAATTTAAAATCCTTCCTTCTCACCAATAACACGAGTGATAGCGACTTCAGTGGTAGATAATAAACTGGTAATACCAGCAGCATTTACAAGAGCGTTCTTGACAGTGTTGAATGGGTCAATGATACCAGCTTCGTACATATCAACAATCTCTCCAGTTTGAGCATTAACACCAGTGCTGAATTTGTCAGTTAATTTTGATTTGATATATTTGGATTCCAAACCAGAGTTATTTAAGATTTTCTCGAATGGAGCACTAATGGATTTTTGGACGATACTGATACCAACTTTGGTATTGAATGAAATATCACCAAAGTCAGCAGTAGCTAGTTCTTGTGATGCTTTTAATAAAGCAATACCACCACCAGGCAAGAAACCACTACGAAGGGCAGAGTATGTGGAGTTCAAAGCATCATCCAATCTGTCTTTTTTCTCTTTGACTTCCAGTTGTGAGACACCACCAACCTTAATGACTGCAGCACCGCTTGTTAATTTTGATAATCTTTCTTTCAACTGCTCAACATCACCTACACTCAAAGCTTTTTCATCCAATAACTTATCTCTAATTTCTCCTACTCTTTCAGCAACGTTAGGTTTATCACCTTTGCCTTCAATAATCAAAGTTTCATTTGGAGAGACAACGACAGAGCTTGCTGAACCAAATAATTCTTTGGATGCTGTGCTTGGAATCTCATCAACTTCTGGATTTATTAGCTTGGCACCTGTGGCGGCTTCTAGATCACCCAAGTAGTCAGCTCTGGTTTCATTATAACCAGGAGCTTTGACAGCAATTACATTGACTTGGCCTCTAATCTTGTTGATTAGTGCTATGGCCATGGCATCACCTGAAAGTTCATCACATATAATCAAAAGTGGCCTTTGCTCAGACTGAGCAAAAGTCAAAGATGGAAGAATATCTTGTGAGTTCTTCAAAGTACCTTTAAATAATAAAATTAATGGGTTTGATAAAGTCACCTTTGAATTTGGTTTGATCAAATCACCAAATTCCTTTCTGGTAAAACCTTCACCGAATCTTAAACCTTTCTTCAATTCTAACTCATCTTCAACTTTGTTACCATTTTCAATAGATACAATACCATCTTTACCAACTTCATTTACAGCATTTGAGATTAAGTTTCCAAGTTTAGTGTCACCATTACTACTAACAATGGCAACGTGAGCAAGTTCTTCAGCTCCACTGATTTCTCGCTTTTGAGACTCCAAAAATTTTAAAACATGATCAGTTGCAAGTTGAATACCAGTTCTTAATTCTGTAGGGTTGGCACCAGTACTTACACGTCTTAAGGAATTGGCTAAGATGTTGTAAGCCAAAACAGTAGAGGTTGTTGTACCGTCTCCAGAATCCAAGTTTGATTTTGTTGTAACGTCTTTTATCAGTTGTGAGCCAAGATTCTCATATGGATCTTTCAAGACAATCTCTTGAGCAATAGAGTAACCATCTTTGGTAATTTTTGGGAAGTTATATTTCTGTTCAAGTAAAACATTACGACCTTTTGGGCCCAATGTGATTGAAACGGCGTCATGAAGGGTTTTGGCACCGTTCAAAATGGCTAATCTTGCATTATCCGAGAACTTTAAATCATTATGAAGAGTTTTGATCCCCCTTTTCAACACAGACAGGTTCTTTTGAGCTCTGATCATTGTTTTGTTAGCCTAAATTCACGTTTTGTTGTAGTTTTGTTGCAAGTTTTTCCATTTTTTTTCTTTTAAAAAAACATAAAAATACTAAAGCTACTGCTACTGGGGAAATCTATTGAACTAGGCTGAAAAATGGTGTCCAAACTGAGTTTCAAAGGTGAAGTGGCAAAGAAAAAGAAGAAAGTTATCAAAAAGGCTTCCAATCCCAAAATAGAGAAGAATTTAGACACAAATTTGATCGAGACAAGCTGGACATCAGCTCATCTGTTTGCAGATTTGAATGGTCCTGTTGCTATAACTTTCCCATCCAGGGATATAACCTCTGTAAATGTTATTTCTTCAGATGTATTGAACAATATTGTTACCCAGAATACTCTTCGATTGATTGCTAAAGAGGAAACAGTGAATTTCGCACCAGATGATATTGATTCCACTGCTTATGATTCTGTAATCCAGAGGACAGAGCCTACCGATGTTCTCCAAGTTTTTTCCACCACCTCACTAAGTTCACTTACTACAGGTGAGGTCCATCCTAATAGAACCAAACTAGCGTTGAAATCTTCAAATGACAAATACCTTACTGCAAATGGTGGGGTGATAGATTGTTCAAGTGAAGCTATAAGTTCATCTCAGATATGGGAGTTTGAGAGAGTAATAGATGAGAAGACAGGTGTCTGGTTTAGAATCATCAATGGAAAACAAAAAATTGCTTACAAGGAGAAGAATCTACAACTAGTCCCCTTGGAAGAAGATGCAAATGATCTATTTATTATAAGAGTTCAGGCCAAAAACTCGCTCGAAGGTAAAAAGGCGCTTAAGGAGCACCAAACACTAGTAGAAACCGGAGGAGACTCACTTAAATATGTGGTGAAGCGAGCAGTAGAATCAATGACAACCAGTGGAATTCAAGTAACACCTCTTATCTTAAAAAGGCTGAGAAATGCAGCATTAAACGGTAAAATTAACGAACAACTAATTATTGAGAAGGAAAAAGGAAAATCAGACTCAAGATGCTAATCTAATTGGTAAAATCTATTCTTTTCATCATCAAATCCCTCGCTTTGTAGATTTAAGCTAGTTTGATGCGGATGGTATAGACTCTTATGTTTTTCTATTAGAGGATGGTGACTGTGAGTCAATAATGGAACCAAACCATCGCATATTAGTAATATACCGGAATGACTGTTATCTCCTGGTAGTACTACATCTGCAAATTCTTTGGTAGGTAAAATGAACTCATTGAACTCAGGTCTAGCAATGTTTAGGTATGTGCTTAACACTTCTTCCAAGCTTTCGCCATTCTCTAGTACAGCTTCCTTAACCCATCTGTTCAGCCTTGTATCAGCATCACATGCCAGAAAAACTTTGATTGAAGCTAAGCTTCTTAACTGCTCATTGTATAATGCATATAATCCTGGAATTAATATGACCAACTTCTTATCTTTATAATCTGCTGATAGCTCATCAATCTTATGAAGAACGTTTTCGAAATCAATCCTTTGTGGGGTATTAAATTGATCAATACCAGCTTTTACAAGAGAATCCAAATCTAATGTCTCAATATGAACATCGTTGATGTCTGAAATTATGTTTGAGATCTTGTTACAAACAGTTCTCTGACACAGGACGCGATTAGTACACTCAATGAAGGTGTAAAAAAATGTATAAGTTATATACTCACTTTTCCAGCTGAATGACCACCACCGACAAGAACCACAGCATGCCCAAAGCCCATCTCAACAGTGATTTCGAATTTCCAGGACCGGTTATTTATACGTTGTATTGATCAATTGTTGATATTTCAGTACTATTTCGCGAACATTTCCAATCTCGGACAAGTTATATAGAGAGAAGGAAAAAATTTATTTTTGACATAAAACCACATTTCAACTTAAAAAGTAACTGAAATTATGGATTTTGATAAAGAAAGAGATCAAGAGTTACAATTCAAAACCTCAAAAAATGTGCAGATCGTCTCTAGCTTTGAAGAAATGGACTTGAAAGACGATTTACTTCGAGGTATCTACTCATATGGTTTTGAAGCTCCATCAGCTATTCAGTCCCGTGCTATTATGCAAATCATCACAGGTAGAGATACCATCGCACAAGCTCAATCAGGTACTGGTAAAACAGCCACCTTCTCTATTGGTATGCTTGAAGCACTGGATACAAGAAATAGGGAATCACAAGCAATAGTACTATCACCAACAAGAGAATTGGCCATACAAATTCAAAATGTTATAAAGTCCTTGGGAAGTTACATGAATATTCAGTGTCATGCATGTATCGGTGGTACGAATGTCGGAAATGATATAAAGGCACTCGCCAAAGGACAACATATTGTCAGTGGTACTCCTGGTCGTGTAGCTGATATGATCAAGAGAAGAAACTTGAACACTAGACACATCAAAATGTTAATTTTGGATGAAGCTGATGAACTTCTGGGTAAAGGTTTCAAAGAACAGATTTATGATATCTATCGTCAATTACCTCCTGGTGTGCAAGTTGTTGTGGTTAGTGCCACTTTGCCTAAAGATGTCTTGGATATGACATCTAAATTCACCACAGATCCAGTCAAGATCTTGGTCAAAAGGGACGAATTGACTTTGGAAGGTATCAAGCAGTACTTTATCTCTGTTGAAAAAGAGGATTGGAAATTTGATACATTATGTGATTTGTATGATTCATTAACAATAACACAGGCTGTGATATTTTGTAATACAAAGAAGAAGGTGGACTGGCTAACTGATAAAATGAGAGAATCAAACTTTACAGTGGTTTCAATGCACGGTGATATGAAACAAGACGAAAGAGATCAAATTATGAGCGATTTTAGACTGGGAAATTCTAGAGTATTGATCTCAACTGATGTTTGGGCAAGAGGTATTGATGTCCAACAAGTATCTCTTGTTATTAACTATGATTTACCTTTTGACCGTGAGAACTATATCCATAGAATTGGTAGGTCTGGAAGATTTGGTAGAAAAGGTGTTGCTATAAACTTTGTAACTGATGAGGATATCCAGTCATTGCATGATTTGGAACAGTATTACAGTATACAGATTGAAGAAATGCCAGTTAATATTAATGAGATGGTACAATAAACAGTCATAATATCAATTAATTCGTGATCATATTGAGTTGTGAGTTCCGTAGATTAAACAATCCCACTAAATTCTTTATGTGTTCTAATCGTTTATCTGGCCGTATTACCTCCAAACCTTTTAACTCAGACCTTGTGGTTGAAATTTCTAAAGTTTTTGTTGAATTCTTATTCTTAATGCTGACATTCAAAACTTGTAACTCTGGGCTTAGCGACGAGTATTTCACAATATGTTCACCTTTTTCATCCAATTCAATCACAATGGCTTCCTCTTCTTCATTCAGGGTTGACTCAAGATCGCGATATTCTTGATCGTCTTTAAAGATATAACGAATTTCTGGATATGAGTTTAGTGGGGCGTTAAATAATTGTGAGTTATCTGGATTTGCCATCGAACTTCCTTGAGACAGCCTTTTTGGGGCAGAAAAAGATTGTATCCGGACTTCTGAGGTGTCCTGAATCACTGGAAAGTATGGAATTGCTGATTTCTGCCAGTGATTTGACATATTTTTAACTAATTTTTTTGTAACGTTTGTTTTGACTTCTATGACAAGAATTCTACAATATAAATTAATATTCAAGTAAAAACCATAAATTTATAAAATTAAATGGAAAGTCTATTTTCTGGAAGCTTCTCTCAAGGCAGCTCTTTTTACCTTCACTTGCTTGAGTTCCTTTTCAAACTCGCCGGCAGGGACACCTGCCTTCCATCTCAATTGGTGTAATGGATGATCTTTAGGGACCCAGCTGTGGTTAGCTTCACCGTATAAGTTCTCTCTGAAAGTACCACCTGGAACAGGATAATCTGTTTGAAAGATACCTCTTCGTTGAAGTTCAGGGATCAACAAATCAACAATGTCCTTGATTCCATCTGGGTAGATTGAGCTACCTAGGTTCAAACCATCAATATCATAATCCTTGACCCATCTCTCAATTTCATCAGCAACTTCAATGTATGAACCAAATAGAGAGCCAGTTCTAGCGTTATAGTTTGCTATAATTTCCCTTTTAGTGATGGGTTTACCAGTCTTTACTTTAGCTATACCTTCAGTTGTGGTACGCAAGTGATTATTAGAGTTACCAACAGTCACAGGGTCATCGTCTTTGAACTTAGATAAGTCTATACCTGAGATACCACTAAAGCCAATTTCAGCACTCAATGGGATTTTGGAGGCTTTAAGTTTGTTGGCCTTAGCTTCAGCTTCTTCATGGGTCTTGCCAATTATTGGATACGAAGCGATTAGGAATTTGATGGATCTTGGATCTCTGTTGAATTTATCTTTGGCTAATGTTCTAATTTCACTGATTTTTTCTAACAAGTTCTCTTTATCTCTATCATCCAAGTAAATTACTTCAGCATTTTCAGCAGCGAAAAGTTTCCCTCTCGTAGAGGTACCAGCTTGGATAATCACTGGGAACCTTTGTTTCGTTGGTTGAACAATAGCAGGTCCAAGGACATCAAAAAATTTTCCTTTGTGATGGATTTCCCGTAAAGCATCAGGATTGATCAAAGTACCATTTTCTTTATCATTAACAACAGCATCATCTCTCCAGCTAGAAACTAACAAGTCGTAAACAACATCTAGATACTCTTCAGTCTTTTCGTAACGCTCATCATGTGGTGGTAATGGAGCTCCATTTAGTAGCTGAGGGCCTAAGCTGGTCAGATAACTAGACACAATATTCCATCCCAATCTTCCACCAGTGACATGATCCAAAGAAGCCAATCTTCTATGAAACAGATAAGGGTGTTCAGAAATAGTACTGAAAGTGATACCAAAGCCAATATTTTTGGTGACAGCAGCCAGCGCAGGAACCACAGCACTTGGATCAATCCTAGGAACACTTTGTCCAGCCTTGGCAGCGGGCCTAAAGTTGTTTGGACCTTCATAAACGTCCCAGAAGGATAGATGGTCTGCTATAAAGATGGCATTTAATTTCCCCTTTTCAGCATATTTAGCAAATTCAATCCATTGATTGATACCACTTGTTAATTCTATTGAATGGTCGTCTGGATGGCGCCAGCTAGTCGGTGATCCATTGGTGAAGGCATTGATGATCAGCTTCTTTTTTGGTTCAAGTTTTTGCCTCTTGTTCTCAGTCATTAATTGTTGTTTCACTGTTTCGGTTCGAAGGGGCGATACAGTGTTCAACTGAAGTACTCCTGTAGTTCAATGGCCAATATAAAAAGAAGACACATTTATGTTGAAGGTTCCTAGACTAAAAGACAAGTGTGGCTTAATTTGAGACTGAAAGTAGTAAAATTTCGGTAAATTGTGGTTGTAATGTCGGAACAGAGAATAATTATGTTCAGCTTTCTAGGTTTAAGGTTAAGACAGAAATCCAATAAACAGTATGATGGTTACAGCACGAGATCTACAACTAAGATTAGTGCTCCGAATTATCTCCATATTTTAGTCACTTGATTCTCTAGACGCATGTATCCGTTCTTTAGCTCTCTTGATATGATCTTCAAATTCATCCAATTCATAATCTGGTGTCCATCTAAGTTTATACGCAGGGTGGTCCTCAGGTAAAAAAGTCTGGCCCTTGACACCATAGAAGTTTTCTCTGAAAGTACCACCTGGAACGGCATAATCATCCCAGAATAACCCTTTCTTTTGCAATTCTGGAATCAACAACTCAACAATATCTTCAAGATCACGAGGAAAGTTAACAAGTATACCTAAATTAAAACCATCAAGACCTGTCTCTTCAACCAATTTCTCAATCTGTTCAGCAACTTCCTGTCCAGTACCAACATATTTACCAAATCTCTTGTATGATTCTAAAAGTTCTCTCTTGGTTTTACCTGTGGATTTACCATTGTTTTGTTCGTAGATGTTCTCAACAGTAGTGGTTAGATTGTTACTCTTCTTGTACTTCACAATGTCATCATCTTCATATTTGGCTAAATCGTAACCCGTAATGGCCGAGAATGCAACTTCCTGAGCCTTTTGATCATAATGATTAGTTAACTGATCAAGTTTTTCCAAAGCTTCTTCATGTGTTTTACCTAAAACAGGATTAATTGCACCAATGAATTTGATGTGTGAAGGATCTCTACCAAACCTTTCCTCAGCAAGTGTTCTGATATACTTAATATCATCTTTCACAGTGGGACCATTACCGATAAAGACAATTTCAGCATTTTCAGCAGCAAATAATTTTCCTTTCTCTGAAGCACCAGCTTGAATAATCAGAGGAAATCTCTGAATAGATGGCTCTGTAATAGCGGGACCTGGAACATTAAAGTACTTTCCAGAATGATTTATTTCTCTGACTTGATCTGGGCCAGCAAATACACCATTTACTTTGTCGTATTTCACAGCATCGTCTCTCCAGCTACTCAATAGTAAGTCATACACAACATCAAGATATTCAGCGGTTTTAACATACCTTTCATCATGCTCTGGAAATGGCTCACCATTCAAAAGTTGCCTTCCAATACTATTTAAGTAACTAGAGACGATGTTCCAACCAATTCTTCCCTTAGTAAAATGGTCAATACTTGCTAACCTTCTTGCAAAATGGTAAGGATGTTCGCTGACAGTGCTGAATGTGATACCAAATGCAATACTCTCGGTTTTTTGGGCAAGAGCGCTCAACAAGACACCAGGGTCAACTCTTGGGGAAAAAACACCTTTTTCAACAGGCCATTTATAATTTCCATTGACTCCATCACTATCATAATGGTCAAATAAAGTCAAATGATCAGCAAGGAAAACTGAGTTGAGTTTACCTTTTTCAGCTAATTGAGCTGCTTCAATCCAATATTCCAAGCTTCTGGTAAATTCTCTAGATGTATCTTCTTCAGATCTCCAACTTGGAGTAGGGGAACCACTGATAAAAGCGTTGAGGATTAGTGATTTCTTCTTCTGCGCAGTGACCATTGTTGATATAAATCCAGAGAAACATAGATCAACTAGTCCAGTCAAGTGACAATTACCCCCTTTTTATATTGAAATATAGAAAAGCGAAAAAATTGGCATTGTGGATACTCAAGTGTTTTCATACTCAAGACAAACAGCGAATTGTCGTTAAAGTGTTATGTTTTGGCACATTTTCAACAAGAAGCCGCCTGTGATTCCATTTACGTAAATTGGTCTTACCCGCTCTTTAATATTAATCATGTGATAGATCACGTTTACGCTTTGACTCCTAGTAAAGAGTCAGAAAGAGAGAGACTCCTTCTATCCTCTGATGCGAGCAAAAAATAAAGCTTCCTAAAGAAGTCATAAAACATGACAGATAAACTTGACTCCAATAGATTTGTTAATTTATCACAATAACTAGAAATTCATAGATTCTCTAATACATTTCATTACTTTCTTTATCACAATTACACGAACACACAAATAAACCAATAATGCTAAGACGTGCCTACTCTACAGGTACTACCAGTCTAAAGAAAACATCATTATATGATCTTCATGTTGCTCTTGGAGCTGACATTGTTGATTTTGCTGGATATGCTATGCCCGTGCTTTATAAAGGTCAAACACACGTTCAATCACATAATTGGACAAGATCAAAAGCTGGCCTTTTTGATGTCAGCCACATGCTACAACAAAATTTGAAAGGCGATGATGTTATCCCTTTCCTAAATAAAATAACTCCTTCTGATTTTAAGAGTTTAAAACCATGGACCAACCAATTGAGTGTTTTGTTGAATGAGCAAGGTGGTATTGTTGATGATACTATCATTACTAAACATGATGATGACAAAACATTTTATATTGTGACGAATGCAGGTACTAGAGATAAAAATCTTGAATTCTTTAAAGATCAAAGCAACGGCTTCAATGTCGAGTTTGAACAAATTGATAACTCATTACTTGCAATTCAAGGTCCTCTAGCACAAAAAGTCTTGCAGAACTACACAAATGAAGATTTGAGTAAAATTTACTTTGGTAACTCCAAAATTATTAAAATTCCTTCATTCAATAATACAGAAATCCATTTAACAAGAGGTGGTTACACAGGTGAAGATGGTTTTGAAATTTCCGTTCCAAATAATATCATAGTCGACTTCACGCAGATCTTATTGGAATCTGAGGATCTAAAACCAATTGGTCTGGCTGCAAGAGACTCTTTAAGATTAGAAGCAGGTCTGTGTCTATATGGGCATGACTTGAATGAGAATACTACACCCGTGGAGGGTTCGTTATCTTGGGTTATTTCTAAGAATAGAAGAACCAAAGAAGCGGCCACTTTCAATGGTGCTTCCAATATCCTATCACAATTGGCCGATAGATCTTTAGTGAAACAACAGAGAGTTGGATTCAAACTTACTGGTCCAGCAGCAAGGGAAGGAGCTGAGATTTTTGATATTAATGATCCAACCAAAAAGATAGGTGTTGTTACTTCAGGTAGTGCTAGCCCATCTTCAACAGAGAGAGTTAACATTGGTCAAGCTTATGTTGATAGAGGCTATCATAAATCGGGAACTGAAATTAATATCAGTATCAGAAACAAACTAAGGAAGGCAGCCATAGCTAAACAGCCTTTCATTGAGCCAAAATATTATAGGGCCCCAAAGAATTGAGTAATCAGCCTCAAATATCTATATTCGTTTAAATTTGTGTCTGTAGCGCTCTTAACAAGTATTCGCGAAGTGATCTCGAATATTCCCGTTTCCTGTTTGACCAACCAAAATCGTGTCGTGGCCGGTTTCAATATTTCGTGAAAAATCGAAAAATCAAAGAAAAACCCCTTTGAGGATTAGAAAAATAGGAATTTGGTACCAAACAAATCAGTCAATATTCTTACCAAAATGTTTTCAAGAGTTGGTTCATCTGCTGCTCGCTCAGCTGTTTCTTCAAGGTAAGTTTCTGGAACTCCAATAGGAATTATAATTGTTGTGTTTTGGACAGTTTGATCAATTTGGGTGCATATATGTTGTTCAAAATAATAAAACCCATGGAAACCAAGTTAGAAGAATGATTAATTGAAAATGGATGTATACTAGCTTAGAATTGGAGGTTTTTGTAACGGATAACGTTTATTTGATACCCCAATTGGAGTTTGAGAGCTGCGTAAATGTCTAAAAGAGACATAGAGGCCTGAAGAGCCTAATAAAAGAATTAAATATTATCACCAAATTGAAGAAACAATCACACAAACAACAAACTGGCTGAAAGTTTACTAACATATAAATCCAGAAACTATGCCACTTTACGTGATATTGAGACTCGTTTAAAGTCTATCAAGAACATTGAAAAAATCACCAACACCATGAAAATTGTTGCTTCCACCAGATTGGCTAAAGCCGAACGTGCTAAAAACACCGCTAGAGTCTACTCAAAGGCTGACAGAGAAGTTTACACTCACGCTGAAACTGCCCCTGTTGAAGCTGAAGCCAAAAAGACCTTATTAATTGTTGCCTCTTCTGACAAAGGTTTATGTGGTTCTATCCACTCCCAAGTCGCCAAAGCTGCTAGATTAAGAGCTATTGAATTAAATGATAACGTTGATATTGTTGCTATTGGTGACAAATCTAAAGCTCAAATCGCTAGAACTCACGCTGATAAATTAGTGTTAGCATTCAACGGTATTGGTAAAGAAGCTCCAACCTTTAATGAATCAGCTTTGATCTCTGACGAAATCTTCAAATTGAACAAAGAATACAGTGATGTTGAAATCTTTTACAACAGATTCGTCTCCGGTGTTTCTTTCGAACCAACCTCTTCTCCAATCTTCGATGCCAATGCTATCGAACAATCCCCAGCTTTATCTCAATATGAAGTTGACCAAGATGCTAAAGTTCCAGCTACTTTATCCGACTTCTCCTTGGCTAATGGTATTTACGCTGCCTTAGCTGATGGTTACGCTGCTGAAGTTTCTGCTAGAAGAAACGCTATGGATAACGCTTCCAAGAACGCTGGTGATATGATCACCAAATACTCCATCTTATATAACAGAACCAGACAAGCTGTTATCACCAACGAATTGGTTGATATCATTACTGGTGCTTCTTCATTGGATTAGAAAGTTAACGAAGTTTAGAGTATTAAAACAAAACGATTATAGAAGATATTGGGAGATGCAGAGTCTGATGATGATACGGTGTACAAGTTGACTCTCTCTTTTACCTCATGTTCTTTACTTTACATATTAAACAAAATGAATATTTCATGATACGATAAATAAAAATGTAAACAAAAGAACAAATAACGCGTTCCATCCCTTTTCGAGAAATACCCACCCCAAAGCAACAACAATAAATGCCATTGAATGGAGTTAATCCAGCGGCAAAATCAGCTTATCCGGAACTGCTTCCTGACTTTGAACCCCCAATGACCTTTGATGATTCTTTAGAAGGCGACATTTCTCTTCTATCACAACACCACAATATCAATGAAGATACAGATAATAATGATTCATCATTTGATGAACTCCTGGACTCGCCATCAACATCACGTAAATCATCCATTTTCAAAGAGCCAACACCTCTAAATCCTCGTGGGTATGAATTCAGACTGAAGGGCTCAGATGCATTGGTCTACCTAACTTACCCTTTGAATACTATTGAAATAGATACATATGGTAAGATAGAATATGACCTGGAGACAAAGGAAAAATCTATGGTTGTAATTATCCCAAACTCTAAAGGTTTGAGTGTTAATAATCAAAAATTAGCAGATGCCTATGCGATACGAACTGGCTGTGTCACTGCGCTTTTGGATATCTATTTTGAGAACCCATTAAACACTGAAGCACTACAAAATGCTGAAAATGACAATCCTAAAACTGATTCATTCATTTCCAAATTCAGAAGCCTCACAGTTGAGGTAGCTCTTAATCTTAAGGTCAATTATTGGCTACAGTCTCACTCAGTCTTTGGTACTTTTATCGAAGAGGAGAATAGATTTCAATCAACATCTAATTGGATTAATGTTGAAAATGCCATTACAGAGCTTTTGACTAACCATGAAGTTGAAAATGCAATTATTGTTGGGTTTTCTTTTGGGGCGAATACAGCTGCTAGAGTTGCAATTGAATCAACAGATAAAAGGGTCAAGAGTGTCGTACTGGTTCATCCTATCTCCTTACCAAAGAATGCACTGGAGGTTATCAAAAAATCAACTTTACTTATCGTGGGAAGACCAGACCATTTTTACAATCAAGATGATCTAGATAAGTTTGAGAATGACCTACAAACCTTCAAAAACTCTGCTGATTTCAAGTACACTCAGCTTAAATTGAAGCATGAGACACCCCATGGGTTTGCAATTGCAGGCGATTATAGCCCAATGATGATTGGAGATCTTCCTACACAAACTGTTAATAAAGTTGTTTCATGGGTACTGGGAAAAATATAACTATCATTTCACTATCATTTTACAGACGTCACAATTGTCCTAAATGTCATAATCAATAAGTAAATAATTTTATCTTTTTGTTCAAACTTTAGTTTCAGTATCTTCTATAATCTGATGAAGATCCCTCAAATGCAGTGCAATGACACCTATAGAAACTATAATCATAAACACAAAAGGTGTCCAAGTCATTGCTGCTGCTTTCTTACCAACATCAGCAGCTATCATACCCATACTTGCACTTTCAACAAGAGCTTCACCAGCATTAGCAGCAACGTGAACCCACATAGAACCTAGTCCCCACAAAAGGGTCAGAGTAGGTGCTAAGACTAGGTTGAATTTGTTCAAATGAAGTTTCCATGGTAAACCTGGAACAATCATATAGAACAACGTTAAGAACAAGAATATGGATAGAATGATAGTAGCAATTAGGACATATTGGTGAACCACCTTGTTGGAGAAGTCAGAACCTAGCTGAACTAAATTCAAAGTTGTTGAACTGGAGTTAGAATTTGTGGTATAGATATTAACACCAGATAGCTCATTGAATCTAGTCAAATTCTTTCTCGAAGCACATGAAATCAAATCATTTACTTCAAGACAGATGTTCATATAGCTAGCTTTGACCACCATATTCTCATAGCCTGTCATATTCTTGTTGGAGTAAGATTGTTTTATCAGTGGATAGATTGTTGAATCCTTGTTAAACTTATACTTGATCAAGAACGTTGTTGCGTATGTTGCTGAGCTGCTTGAACAACCTAGAAGTAAAAAAGATAGAAGAAATACAACAATGATAAGAAAAATCAGCATCAAAATCCGAGGCATTCTTTTTAAGCAGAACCAAACTAAAGTTATTGAAATCATTTTTGTATCTTGTTTTATGAATCTCTCGAGAATTTGTTATCTTTTAGAAATTGGAAAATTGGAAAACAGGAAATAGGAGGAAAATCATTGCAACTTATATTGTTAGAATTGGAAAGACATCAGGTTACAAGTTGAATGTGTTGAACGTTTTGTTTCGAATTTGTTTCATGTTTTGTGTGATGTGTTCCGTATCAATTTTTGCAATGTTTGACACAAACCAAACAAAAATTGGTTTGAAGATGGTTATGGAATTGATATTTGGAAGTATTACATTTCAATCTTTTCGCTGATTACAGACTCTTTAATTTTTTGATTAAGTGGTTTCGATGTCGAAGCTGATTTTAAAAATATATACATGGTATTGACAAACCAACATTGGCCCCGACGCAAATATGAAAAATCAAGGGATTGCATTATCTAAGTGATTAATAATCAAAATTAACTGCGGCATAGCAGATGCTTGGAACGACTTAAGCTAGATTAAGATAGCTTTAATTCTGTACTTTAAACTTTACTTCTCAATGAATAATATTTTTATTAAAAAAATCTAATAATATTTCAGTCTAAAGAGTCATATAGCTTTTGGAGATCATAGTTCTCTCTCCAATATGTACCCCACCTCTTAATAGCTAGTAAAGATGTTGCAGCAATCAATATAAGACCTGCGAATATAGAAAAGGAAGGACCAGAGTCAATGCTTCCTAACATTGGATCGGAAATGAAAACAGCAGCAGTTGCACAGGTTTGTCTAACCAGATTATTCAATGCCACGCCTGTAGCACCCTTTCCTGGTAAAGAATCCACAATGTAAGTCAAGGTAGGTCCGATTGTCATCATCGAAGCATATCCAAATAGTGCTGAGCCAATTAATGGTGTAACCCAAAATGTGTGGTATTGAAAACACCAGCCCATAATCAACAAAGCAACAGGGAAAGTGACAACCGCACTAAATATGTTCCATGATATTCTGGCTTCTGGTGCGTTAAATCCATATTTTTCTCTATATTTCTTCAATAAATGATCTGTCCATTTACCACCATATATAGATGCAAAGATGTAGCAAACTGAATTTGGAACATAAGCAAAACCAATATAAAGGGATTTCCAATGGTATGGATCTCTTGCGAATTTGTATTCTAGTGTCATATTGACAAAATAAAGAATTCCAAATGAAACAGCAGAAAATGTGATTGATAGTGCGACAGGTGGATATCTTAAGAAATTCAAAGCTTTCAATGGTTTGAAAACATAAATATAGATTTGTTCTTTGAAATTTTGCAATTTAGTTTGCTTTATACTGCTTTCATCTTCATCAATGGCAGATTCAATATTCGTCCTCAGTTTCTTCAGGAAGTGATTTCTAACTTCCAAAGCTCTTGGATTGGTATCAACATTTGATGAAACGTAATATTCATGAACTGCTGGTATTTCTTCTGCTTCATTTTCTGCAAGACCTGATTTGGCTGATAATCGGGATGCAATTCTTTCAATGGCTAAGTTATCGTTTTGGATCTCCGGGTTTGGTTGGTTTTGATGGTCAGTTGATTCTTCATCATCATGACTTTCTTTATTTAATTTTCTTTGGGCTAGTACTTTAGCAATGAAAGCTTTATTATCTTGGACTCTCAAAGTTTCTGGTAGAAAAATAGTAAGGCATATGACATTGAAACCTCCTAAAATAACCATAAACCATTGTGTCGATCTCCAACTCCAACGGATCAAAAGTAAAGCGCCAATAATTGGACTTATCATAGGGGAAACCAAGGCACCCAAGTAATAAATACCTAAAGCTCTGCCTCTTCTCTCTATAGCGAATAGATCACTAATAGTACCAGCCCCTACAGCCTGAACTGAAGCAGAACAACCACCTGCAAGAACTCTGAAAACAATTAAAGCCTGAATTGATGGGGCTAGTGCACATCCAATAGCAAAACCAATATAAAGTGTAAAAGAGACGATATATATGCTTCTTCTTCCAAATCTTTCACTAAAAGAAGACCACCAAAGGGGCATCACACCTAATGAGGTCAGATATATACCAACCGAAATACTAATCATCATATTTGTGGTTTCAAGGTCTTGTCTCATGTCCTGAATAGCAGGAAAGACGATAGAAGTACCCATTGGGCCAATCATGGAAGCAGTGGCTATAATGAAGACAATGGTATTCTTTATCTTATCGGGATATTCTCTTGCATCCTTAAACTCTGGAACCAAAGCGATGTTGGATAGTAGACCTCTTCTTTTTTCTCTTGGTACCTGAAGTGCCTTGTTCGATAAGGTGGAGTTATTTGTTGGCGACTTCTTTATTTCTGGAGACTCTTTATCTTCAGTTGCAAACGTTTCTCCCTGACCAGCATGGTGAATAGAGACTGGGAATGCATGGCGCTCATTGTCAGAAACGCTCTCTCGGTCAGGCGAGGAGAGATTCGATGTTGAAGAGTTTCTTGTATTCATAGCCACTCAATGCTCATATCCTAGTTTCTGTTTCTGGTAATGGAACGATATTGTGCTATTAGGCTTTCTTTTATATGGACCCTAGTAAAATTATAAAATTTTGATCACCAAGCAGAACCTCCCGCTCTATCTATCGTACGGGTAGAGAGTTTACCAGTCGGGCCGGAGAGAAGTGGGTGATTTCTATTTTAGGCCGGGCGGCTTGTATTGGTCCATATATTAGTCTCTTATTCCGGAAACCTCCGCTTCAATGAATTTTAGTGGTCAGGCTGTAACCTTCCGTTTATTCGCCAATTTATTCGCCAATTTGTTTGATGAAGCGCCAATTGGCGAAATAGACTCCATAAAAAAAAACTTTCATATGGCACTAATTTCGTTTGACCGAAAAAATAGGCTAATTTATCAAGTTAACTACACACTTCTTTCATCCAGTTTTATTTTAATATTCTCACAAGAACTTTAAGAGATTAAATTTCATCGTAAAAGGCATAAATTATAGTGAAATAATGTCTCCAAAACACAGTAATAACACATCTTTACCATCAACTGGACTATCAATCACCACAAGTGCAGTGACTCACGAAATCGATGTTGATAACCATGTTCCCTCATTACCAATTGTGAAGATCTTTGGTACTGGGGGTACTATTGCGGCTAAAGCAGCCTCTGATGTCCAAACTTCTGGTTATGATGTTGATTTAACTATTGAAGATTTGATCAATACTGTCCCAGGTCTATCACAAATTGCACATTTGAAATATCAACAGATTGTTAACTTGGATTCCAAAGATCTAAATGCTACCCATCTGTTATTACTTCACAGAGAAATCAAAAGATCTTACGAAGAAGAAGGAGTCAAGAGCTTTGTTGTAACTCATGGTACTGATTCATTAGAAGAAACTGCATTCTTTTTGGAGTTGACCATAAATTATCCAGATATTGTCATTGTCCTCACTGGTTCCATGCGTCCATCATCAAGTATCTCTCCTGATGGTACTTTTAATCTATATCAGGCTGTGGTTGTCGCTTCTTCCAAAGAGTCTGCTGGTAGAGGTATCTTGGTTGTTCTTAACGATTCAATTGGTTCCGGTTTCTACATCACCAAAACCAATGCTAACACTTTAGACACTTTCAAAACTATCGGCCAAGGTTACCTTGGCTCTTTTGTTTATGGTAAAGTTTGTTTCTACTATCCATCGTCAAAAGTTTCAAGTCTACACTTTGACATTGATTCTCAAAAATTAACAGACACTTTACAATTCTCGTCTGACCCAGTTGCTACTAAAAGAAGATATGAATTACCAGAAGTTACAATCTTCTACAACGTCCAAGGGTTCAACCCAAAACTAATTGAATTAGCCGTTGAACAAATGGATACAAAAGCTATAATCATGGCCACTTCTGGTGCTGGTTCTTTAACCGATGAAACCAATGAGTTTTTGAAATACATTTGGCAAAAATACCAAATCCCAGTCATATACTCCAAGAGATCTCAAGATGGTTGTGTCACCAGATCAAACCTTCCAAAGAATGATGAGGGGAGACCATTTGAAGGTGCCATTGCTGCTGGTTACCTAAATCCACAAAAAGCTCGTGTCCTATTACAATTGGCTCTTCACAAAGGGTTAAATGTGCATCAAATTAAAAAATCATTCGAATATGACGGTATATACGGTGGCTAGTGGCGAGTGGCAAGTCTTCTACTCACAAAATTCATGAAATAGATCGTCCTTTTGGCTTTTTTTGCTTGGTTAGTATTGTAGTTAATAGTAAATTGAATAAGAGCTTTGTCATCAAAAAGGTATCACAAGTTTCGTTTGAGGCTAAAAGTTTCCACACAATTTAAAATAGCAATTCAACAGGAATTTGTACTTCTAATTAGTTGGCGTGTGTTGCTTGATCTCGATAAGGGAAGGGAGCCTTTTTTTCCTATTAAATTATCCGAGAAGTATTATAATTAGAGATTCTAGTAGGGTTTGTATCGGTAATTTGAAACATCCTCATTTTAAGTGAAATTATTCACCATTGTTAAAAGTGATAATGGCATTTCGACACTTAGTTGGTGCTCTGAAGACATTCGTGGCAGTTATTCTGTTTCTACTTGGTTGCTTGTCAGTCGTCTATACGCAAACTGTTGGAATTGTATTATTTGCCACAAAAAATGACATACTTAAAGCATGGATTTCCACAACAAAGAAGAGCTTTATCGTGCTATTGATAACAATTCTCAATTTTGTTTCAAGGAAGCCTACTCAAATAACTTTAATCTCAAAAAACATTGGAAAAGATCGCCTTTGTGTTAACAATGGAGAGGTGAAATTTGTCATCTCACAGAATACAGTTATTTTTGCAAATCATCAGATCTATACAGATTGGGTATATCTGTGGTGGATAACTTACATTGCTGAACTTTCTGGGTTTGTTTATATCATTCTGAAAGACTCATTGAAAAAGATTCCAATTCTTGGATATGGTATGAATAATTTTAAGTTCATCTTCCTTTCTAGAAGATGGGAAAAAGATCAGATAACAATGAGTCAATATTTAGAAAGCATGGATGCTGATGGTAGAGGAAAAGGCCCAGCATCAGGAAATATCAAGGAAATTGATGGATCTTGGCCAAAAGGGGTGAACCAAGAAGCTAGATGGCCTTACTCTTTGATTATTTTCCCTGAAGGCACTAACCTTAGTGCTAATACAAGAGATAAAACTGAAACATATGCTGAAAAGGTTGGCAAAAAACCATTCAAGCATGTTTTACTTCCTAAAACAACTGGATTAAGATTTTCATTATTAAAATTGAGAGGGTCTGTTGAAGAAATCCTTGATGTGACAATTGGTTATTCTGGTGTTAAACAAACTGAATATGGCCAGGACATTTATAAACTATCAAAAGTTTTTCTCGAAGGTAAGAGCCCTGAACATGTTGAATTCTTCATTAAATCCCATAGGATAAATGAGATACCACTAGGGAAGATCGATGAAACTGAAGAGGAAGCCGAGATATCAAAGCAAGAATTTGAAGACTGGTTATTCCAAGTTTGGCAAGAAAAAGATGAGTTATTAGATCATTATTACTCAAAGGGAAGCTTTATTAAAGAGCGTGACAAGAATGATGAGAGTTTGAGTACTGCCGAAACTAAATTGTCTGTTTCATTGCTTGATTTTATTAAGGTCTTTAGCATTCCATTTATTACTTTGGTCCTTGTCAGACTTTTCTATTTCTCTTTATTTAAGAGGTTCTTCTGAACTTAGAGTCTATTTAGAAGAAACTAATAGAAATTTACTATACTTATGCTTTAAATAGTTTTTTTAATTATATTTTAATTTCTAGCTTTTCATTATTCAGTTGAAGTTCTTACTATAGTCATCTAATCATATTTTGGTTTTTCCTGTAACGATACTATCCCATACTTCTTGGGTCAATACCTCATATCTATCTTTGTTCAACCAGTAGATCAGCTCATCTCCATTGGCACCCTTTGGAAGTATTTGATTTCTAAATGCCTTTTTAGGTATTTTATAGTTATCTGATTGAGAAATCTCTGGAACAAACTTGAGAAAGATTGGAATAGCATATCTTGGTAGCTCAAGGTTTTGAAGAAGTCCATCTATCACATCAGATTGGTTGGATCCTTCACGTAACTGGATCACAGCAAATCCAGCACGTCCTTCATGGTTAGGGACTTTGACGCCAACAACCACAGGCTGATACACATGAGGATTCAACAAAATTTGATTTTCAACTTCAGTTGCAGCCACATTCTCTGATTTCCATCTAAATGTATCTCCTAATCTATCAACAAAATACCATAAGCCATCTTTATCCTGCTTCAATAAATCACCAGATCTATACCACGCATCACCTTTTCTGAAGACATCTCTCAATATTTTTGACTCAGTTTCCTTTTTATTACCCAAGTATCCTTGAAACATTGTTTCTGGCTTCTTTGCAATGAAAATATTCATTATTAGCTCACCAGGTTCATCAATTCCAGCAACTTTACATAACCCTGTTTTTGGATCTCTATATTCAACACTATTATCCTCTGGGTCCATTTTAAGTAAAGTCTGTTGATACTGTAGTATCCCTTGAATTAGCTTCCCGTAACTTCTGCAGGCACCAATACCATAGTCACCTTCTTGGTAATTAGTAAGTGCGAAAGGCGATTCGGTGGCAGCATAGAACTCGCCGATAGCAGGGATGTTAAATCTTTCTTTAAACTGTTTCCAAATATCAGAGCGTAGACCGTTTCCATAGGCAACTTTCAAATGATGATTTCGCTCATCTGGATGCACTGCTGAGTTCAAAAGATATCTGCAAACTTCTCCAACATATTGTAAATGTGTAGCTTTGGTGAGTTTTATTTGTGTCCAAATAGTGCTTGAAGAAAACTTGACACTCAAGGCAATAGCACCACCTTGGTTAAAAGTAGAACAGACGCCAAGAATAGCAGCAGTAGAGTGATATAGCGGCATTGATGTGAATACTGTACTTTTTGTATCAATTCGCACAATATATCCATAAAGACTTGAGCCCAACCCGGTTTTTCTCCAGCTCATAATAGCTGGTTTAGGTAATCCAGTTGTCCCAGATGTATATATTAAAGCAGAAGTTCCAAAATCTTGATCATTTGCTTTTCGTCTTTTATCATCTTGTCTAAATTTGATAGAGTTTGGATTCTTGATTTCCTTTAATAATTCGTCTTCGTTTAGGTATCTCAACACAATATTTGGAATTTCCTTAAAAATTTCTTCCTCAGATTGCTTGATATTATTTGAAGCTTCTGGATCAATTAAAACTTGAGCTATGTTAGCAATTTTGATGCAATGAGTTAGAGGTTTACCAGTGTTATTATAGTTCAGGAAAGCGGGAGTAGCACCAATATTCCATAGGGCGAACCATACGAACAAGAATAGTGGTTTGTTTGTTATATCTAATCCAATTGTGTCATCTGGCTGTATACCATAACGGTGAGCAAGAATGTCTGATAGTCTTAGAACTATATCATAGAACTCCTGGTAGGTGTACTCTTCAAGTTTGAAAGCGTCATCACCTTTTCCAGCTTTATTTGGCCTGGCAAATACAATAGCACGATTATTAGGATATGATTTCACTTTTGCTTCGAATAAGTACCAATACGAGTTTCTAGACCGTATCATGTTGTAAAGATGAAGAATGATTCTCTTGATGACGTATATGATAAGGAATAGATCACTCATGATTCGGGTATTTCCTTGTAAGGCGAGGGCCCACTCAAATACAACACTGCTGAGCTGCTCCAAATAGTCTTTTACGGACATTGCCCAAGTTTAAAGCTTCTTAACAGGTTCTGTGTTGGTTCTTTTTGTGCCTAATTTATCGCATGTTCTTCAGTTTGTATTCGCGACCAAAAAAAAAAAGATTAAAAGCCAAACTATTTTTTCCGTCTCGTGATTAGAAAAAAGTTCAAAAACGCCACTTAAACGAAAGAGAATACAATTTTGGTGTACTGATGTTTTGCAACTCTGATAAAAACTATGCAAAATTCTAAACACCTGGACATCTTCTAAATCTTCAAATGTTCTGAGTAGATCAGTGATTTAAATTATCATGGCTGACCAGAGTAGGCAAAACGAGTACAGAGGTAGGTACAGTTTAAGATTTATTATAATAGCTTTGGTTAAAATATTCTATTCAGAAGTAACAGTTTACACCTTTCAGTGAACTGCGTGCAGGAAGTGAAAATTAGCCTATTGGCAATTAGCTATCATTGGCTAATTACTATAAAAGCTGTCAGAGCCAGCTATAGTAGTATTGACAAAGTAAAACACACCATTGATTTGAGAAATACCAACATCACCAGTCAAAACGTATTGAGCTAAAATAGAGTCTTTTGGTAAAGGGAAATCACTTTCAGAGGAGAAGCTGTTTGAAGAAGCATCGACTAGCTCAGTTTCAGTCTCAGTCTCAGTCCTAGCCTCGGTAGGAGTTATGATTGGAGCAGCAATAGATAGACCAATGATGAAGCTAATGAAGAAAGTTGAAGAAATTCTCATTTTAAAATTTTCAAGTGATGAATAGAAAAGAAGCTCAAAGTTGATTAATTGATGAATTATTACCTGTTTTTATAGTCGTGACAGATTCATTTGAGGCTTTAAAATATGCAATGATTTGTATCAGATTATGTGAATGTAATGGTTTAGTCCTTTGGAAAAGTTTCAAAAATGGACGATTGACTTCCCAGTTTGGTAATTCAGTACTTAGTAACAAATTGCTTTACAATATCACTGTTAGCCAAAACTGGATTAAGTAGCACACAACTGAGAAAGTACTCTACTCCTTTTCTTCTCTTCACTAGAAAATCAGTCTTTAAGTTTCCAAATACTTTTTTTGGTGGTAGTTTGGGTATTTCATTAATTCTATTAGGAAAGCTCCTTATTAAAGTGTTTCGTAAACCATCAAACTCGCTGTATCTCTTCAAAATATGCATGTGTCCACCGCTTTTACTCTCAATAGAGACATTCCACACTGCAAACCTCTGTCCGTTGTTTCCTTTTACGATTGTGCAGTCGCCCACTTTGACATCTCTAGCCCATGAAGTTACGCTCTCTCTTGGGTTCGCAGGTTGTTGGTTTGTAGAACTCGTTTCAAGTGGGGCTTCAGAACCATCACTTGCGTTGTCAAAGAGCTGAATAGGCACAGGAGGCACGTACTTTAGCCTCTGTGTACTCATTTAATTCAAATTCTTTTCGTTGTTGATTACTCTTTGTGTTTGAAGTTTTGCTCCGGTTTTATGCCCCGACTGAGAATTAGTGAAAAAGAGTATTTCCGCAAACCGTGGGTATAATTATACTATTGATCTATACAACAACCCTCAAAGTGGATTAAAAAGTGCAGCTATTCTCTTTAGTTCTCGATATTTAAAGATCATTCTCAAGGTTGTTTTAAATCTTTAATAGAGCTTAATATGAGAGCATTGTATGACTGAAGTAGCTCATCTTCGTACTTGAAGATATCTTTAAGCTCATTCTTTACAGTGGAGACATCCTCAAAGGAATAGGATCCAATATTTTCCTTGAAAATTCTCAAAATATGAAGAATTTCACTGACCTTGGGCATATTCTCATTATTTGGTTTCATGGAAACTTTCGTTGTTGATAGGACACCACCAAATTTGGGTCTTTGAGCTGGAGTAGGAGAGCTTTGTTTAGGTGAAAGTTTCGAAGTTTTCAAAGTAGCTGGCGAAGAAGATGGTGTTGGAGACAAATTCGTTTTAGCAGTGTTGGTCAATCTTGAGGTAGTTGGTGTCAGTCTTGGTGTGGAATGAAGTCTAGATACTGTTGGCGTTCTAGCTGAGGATGGCGAGGGAGGAATTGTCCTCTTAGTCTGAAGGGTTTCTGGCGCCTTTTTGATCTTTCGAATTATTCTCGGTGGCGTATTTAGCTCACTGTATCTTTGAATGGTTGATTTATTAAGTTCGGTTCCGGTTTTTAGGTTCCAGCTAAATAGGCAACCACTATTGCTCAACGTAATAGTTTGATTTAGTGATGTTAATACCAAGAACTTCACTGGATCTGAATGGCCCCAATTGACAGAAATCTGTTTCCCATTAATGTAGTTGAATACTCGCAAGCTTTTATCCGAACATGAACATATGAGATGACTTTGGGATGTTATAGCAGCTGAGTCGATGAGGAGTGTATCATTATCTTCATCATATAACTTGAAAGATCTCATTGGCTCCAAAGTTTGGGTGTTGAAGATTGTTATATTCTTGTCCATCGTGGAAACAAACAGATCGTCATTATGTACTGCTATTGCAGAAGGGCTTGATTTTAATGATAAAGTTTTCTCTTTGATGATTGAAACTTCATTATCTCTAAATGAAATTTTGTGAACAGAAATAGTTCTATCAGCAGATCCAACATAAACTTTATCATCTTTTATCAGTAGCTTCAATACATTACCCTTGTGTTCATCTAGAGTTTGAAACAAGGCCCAGGATGATGATATTTGATCAACGCCTTCCTTGTTAGTTTTCCCAAATACCTGAATCATTCTGTCCCTTCCAATACTGAATAGGAGCTGCAATTCATTTACTTGGAGATAACAAATATCATTGATGCTGAATTCATGAGCTGTTATTGAAAAAGTCTGGGCTCCTGATTGATCATATATCGTTAGATTACCATATGAATCTCCAATGACAATCTCGTCATTTTGCGTTATTTCAAGTGATGTTATATGGTTTTCAATAGTTTTGTTTGGTATTTCGGGAATTTGAATTTTGATGAAATCCTTCATATCTAAACTTCGATGATCAACAATCTTCAAGGTACCATCTCTAGTCCAATTAATGATCTTGTTATTCGAAGTTATTTTAAGGCCATAGACACTTTTAGATAAAGAATCAATTAATGAAGACGAGGTCTTTGTTGTGAGATCGTAAACCAATATCTCTTCTGTTGATGTAACATAAAGTAAGTACCTCTCTGTTACCTTCACAAGTATTGTTATTCTTGGAGTGAATTTAACTTTAGTCGGAGAGTCCAGATTTCCATCAAAGTCTTTGTCAAGAACATTTCTTAGCTCGTTGATTGGTAGGGTGTGTATTGTATCACCACCTATCCACAAATGTTCGTTATCAATTAAAAGGGCTCCAATCTTCTCAGAATCATAAATATATCTCAGTTTCAAAGCATTGGTCTCCAGATCAAGGGTGTATATTTCACCAATTGAGTTCAAGAATAAAAAGTTATTCTCTTCATCAAACCCTTCAGAACAGTAAACAAAGTTGGAGTTGATATAATCTCCTAAAATTACATTTTTCCCTTGTATCATTGATTTCTTCTCAAACTCTTCAAACCTCCATAACTTGATATGTCTAAGCCCAAATGTAATGATAATGTCTTCGATCCAGTAAACCCCATTGATCTGAGAGGTACACCTATTTGCTCCTACAACTTCCAGCCCAAGTCCGTTTAATCTCCACAAATATATGAATCCGTCATGTGTCTCTCCAATACTGACCAAAAACTTTGAGTTCGGAGAGAACTTCAATGCGAATACACCAAAATTATGCTCAACAATACTTAATATTGGAAAGTCGTTTGAGTCTGGAGCAAGAGAAAATATCAGAATTCTAGGTTGTGCACCTGTTTCACCAACAGCCAAATATTTCTCATCAGGAGAAATAGCAACACACGAAATAGTCTTGATTTTTTGGGATTGTGAGCTTTGTTTAGGAGCTGGTGAGTTGAGAGAAAGATCACCAATTAGTGGAAGATCACCAAGATGTATGGTATGTGAAGGCTTTGGGGTTCCATATTGGTCTTTTTCATTATCTAGTGGTTGGGCTTGGAAATTGTATGTTGAGTAAGCACTGTTCGATTGTTTACTATTGTGGGTAGCACAGAGAAATCTCTGATCAGTTAGGCGACCATTCTCTCTATCAATCCTGGACACGACGACTCCACCACTAGCAACATAGGCAATCAAGCTTGTTGATACTGAAATATTTACCTGGTTATTAGAAGAAGTACCATAGATCCGTCCAATTGATAACTCCATGTTTCAATTTGAGAATACACCTTTTATTTCTTTGTTTACACTTTATCACTTTGTTTACATGTCGTTTGATGATAAAAATTCGCGAAATCAACCTCTATTAAACAAAATATCTATATACAAAAGGTCAGCAAATCTTTCATTGATTATTCAATAGCCCGGTTGCTAGTTCAATCTCATCTGCCACTTGCTGTTTTCTCCATCTCAGTTTCTCTTTGATACTTTTACTTAGTTTCCATCTCTTGACCTTACGGCCACTTTCAACATCGAAATCCTCAATGTCAGTCAAAATTCTGTCATAAGCACTAAGCTCTGGTTCCCTCCATCTCTTTAATAGCAGCGAGCTTAAAACGACACTTACTGAACTTAAAGCCATAGCCAGACCTGCCACAAGTGGACTTAGCTGGATTCCCCAAGGAATCAAAACACCCATTGCAACAGGAACCATTGTGATGTTATAAACACTTGACCAAAAAAAGTTCCATTTGATTCTATTGAAAGTACATCTGGCAATATCAAGTGCGTTGACGACGATTGCTAAGTTTGGTTTATCATTTACAACAACAACATCAGCAGCTTCAACAGCAATGTCTGTACCAGATGCAATAGCAATACCTAAATCAGCTTTAGCCAAAGCTGGTGAATCGTTGATACCATCGCCAATGAAAGCTATTTTGAGCCCCTTATTTTGGAAATCAACAACAAGTTGCTCTTTTCCATAAGGCGATATTTCAGCATAAACGTTTCTTAATGGGATACCAACTTGAGTAGCAATTCTATTAGCAGCGCGCTGGCTATCACCAGTGATCATTGCAACTTCATAACCATTTGATCTGAAGTATGAAACAACACTGATTGAATCTGGCTTCACCACATCTTGGAGTTCTAAATATCCCACATATTCATCATTTATCACGATATGAGCTAAAGTGAACTCAGATTCTATTTTAATTGATTGGAAGGTCTTATCATTAGCCAAAAACTCTTCTCCAAACGTCTTTAGGTTACCAATCTTGATATCATAGTCTAAATTTTCAATAGTTATTTTACCAACTAAACCTTTCCCAATCTGTACTTCAAAGTTTTCAACATTTGTTTCCAAAGATCCAACCTCTCTCGATGCAAATTTAGCAATTGCTTGACCAATCGGGTGTTCACTCTTATTTTCTAGACTTCCAATCAGTCTAAGCAATAGATTTTTTTCCAATTTCGAAAAATTGTGTAAATCACTGACGATCATATCACCAACAGTCAAAGTACCAGTCTTGTCGAATAATATAACATCAATCGAATTTGCTGTCTCTAAAGGTTCTCCACCCTTAATCAAAACACCATGTTGGGCACCGACACCAGTACCAACCATGATGGCAGTAGGAGCTGCAAGACCTAGAGCACAAGGACAAGCGACGACAATAACAGTAATGGCGATCTTCAAACAGGTGAAAAATTTACCATTACCACTGTTAAATATTTCTGGAGGATTTGTAACAACATTGCAAATTATTATCCAACAGATAAATGTAATGAGAGCTAATACTAAAATAGTTGGAACAAAGATTCCGGCCACAAAATCAGCATATGATTGGATAGGGGCTTTACTCATCTGAGCAAGTTTAACCAATTTAATGATTTTTGAAAGCTGTGAATTTTCTGACGTCGTGAGCACCCTGACATATAAATGACCAACTCCATTAATTGACCCTCCAAAAATCTTGTCGTTCACAGTTTTATAGATTGGTAATGATTCGCCAGTTAACAGAGACTCATCAACTTCAGATTCTCCATGGATAATGACACCATCTGCAGGGATCTTTTCACCTGGTTTTATGTCAAGAATATCATTGATTTCCAAGTAGTTGATTGGAATAACAGTTGACGAACCGGGGTGTTCTAAAGTGAATGAAGATGGATCGTCAATTATTGAGCACTCAGAAGAAGTAAGACTAATCAACTTTGATAAAGCTGAAGACGTTTCTGACTTGGCCTTACTCTCCAACCATTTACCTAGACACACAAAGGCCATTAAAAGAACACCTGTCTCAAAAAGGGTCTTTGGTGACATATCATTATTTTTGATGAAAGACATTATGACTGTAAGAACAGAGAAATAAAAGGAAATGTTGGTTGATATGGCAATCAATACATCCATTGTACCAGAACCATGTTTCATGGCTTTCATAGCGTTTCTGTAAAAGATGATACCTGTTGTGAATTGAATGTACCCACTAAGAACTAATTGGATGATACTTTCCAAATAAATCCCATGCCAGAGGTTCAAAGATATCTCAATATTAAAAGCTGGAAGAATATGTGTATATATGAAAATGGACACACCGATAGCAAAAGTCTTTTTAAGGTGAGAATTCCAAAATTCAATTTCTTCAACTTTGTTCAAAGAATTCAATTGTGAATTGGTATCAACCAAGTTCATTGGTTCACCAACAATCCCTACCTGATCCAGCTCCTTAATCAACCTTCTCACACCGATAATGGTCGCATCATATGTTATGGAGGCAGTAGTGTCATTGAGAAGTGACACTGATTGGATACCTCCCACGCTCTCTATATTACCAATGTTTATTACATTATCAACTTTGAAGCTTGTCGTCTCTATGAATGCTTGTCTTTTTTCAAGAGTCTCTAGAACAGCTGTATCAAATCCACAATCTTCAATAGCATCTTTCAAGACAGTTGGATTTAAACTTTTATAATGCTTAACTATGGCCTGTTCAGTGATCAAAGAGACTGATGAATCAACGACGTCTTTTTGGTCATTCAAAACATTTTGAACACTGGAGGTACAAGCACCACAAGTCATACCCCTAATTGATAAAATAGTTTCCACAATTTGGTTGTCATTATTGTTTGTAGAATTCATTTCCATGCTTAATATGGGATTGGATTCAAGTAGTGTCGCATCAAATCCACAGTCATCAATCATTTCTAGGATATCATCCGTGCTTATTTCTGTAATATCGTGTTCTATCACAGCTTCCTCTGTTATTAGACTGATTTCAAACTTGGAGACCTTTGGTTGAACAACACTTGTTATGGAATTGGTGCAGTTTGAGCAAGTCATGCCATTTATTTTGATCTTTGATTGGTACATTTTGTTGTTCGTTTGTCTCTTCTGGGGGTTTATCTCTTTCGTTAATATCACGTCAGCATCAAAGCCGCAATCTTCAATAAGCTCTTTCAATTCTTGTGGTCTGATTTCACCAGAATGAACCACCTCCGCCTCTTCCGTTATCAGAGAGACAGTTACCTTCTCAACGAGTGCGTTCTCGAGCAGTTGGGAAGAAATAGAGCTCGAGCAAGCAGCACATGTCATTCCTTTGATGGAAAATGTTGTTGTGTACATTGTGCTGCGCAAACAAAGTGAAAGAAGAGGGTGTAATTAGTAATTTATGTCGCAACTAATAAAAAGAAGTTAAAAGCTTATTTGCTCGCCCTTTTTGGGTGTGCATAAAAATTACAAAAAAGATTTCGCGAAGTCGGATATGCCAGTCACCTACTTCCATTATTCCGCAAAGATAGTGATGAGGAAGCTTCTGGAAACAGGTTTACAATATCGTTCATAAATATAAATAATAGTATTTATTTCTCTTAATAAATGAAAATGTAAAAATATTATAATCACTGTTCTTACCATTTCAAAGTTTTGGTTTCTCGGAAACGCTTGATAAGAATTCAAATAGTTCATCAGCAGCTTGCCTCAAATAAAAGGCCAATTCCTCACTCTTGTTACCAGAGCTTCTCCTAGTACATACATTGAAATGTAGGAAATTGTCATTTACCTGATAGGCGATACCCCAACCGATAGGGCTCACTTCACTCCAACCATAGGCATCATGATAGTTGGAACTCAATTGAGAGGTAGAAACCAACCAAGTACCACTATAGTTGAATAAAGGGTCAGAGAATAGTTCATGTGGTTTTTCACCATCCTTCAATTGGAATTTCAATCCCAAGAAATGGCGGTCAACACCTTGACCATCAGAAGCAGCTCTGATATACTCAACATGAGCTTTGATAGCTTCTTGAATATCAGATAAACGTTGTGAGCTAGTGATGTTTGGATCATCCCAATTCTTGACGAATTTCAAAGACTCTTCAGTAACAGATCTTGTAGCTTCAGTTCTACCACCGAAAAACTTTCTAGTAGAGGCAGCTTCATATGTTGGCCATACAGCTTTGTTAAGTTTGTAGAAACCAAGCTGTATAATGAGTTGGACGAAAGCGTCAGGGGAAGCTTTGAATTTTTTGATTTGAATCTTACCATATTTGTTGTAATGAACAACTTGAACATCATGGTTGTCCAATTCAGCTTTCAAGTTTGATTTAGCTTTTTGGATTGCATCTTTCACTGATTGACCAAGAATAAATCTTAAAGGAGATGGTTCAGTAGATCTTGTTATAGAAGGATCAAAATTCAAACTCTCCGAGAATTTTGTTGGTTCAATCTTTCTCAATTCTCTATTCACAAACTCATTTAATAACAAAGTTGGTGTACCATCCATTCTTGAGTGTTCAGCAATAAAGGCTGAGTAGCCATTTTTGGCAACAAAAAATTGAATTGGTTTATCAAAGAATCTATTTTGCCCATCGCCATGCCATGAAAAGTGAGCACGGTCTTCGTAAGTGATTGGTTTGTCTTCTTCTAACGATAAGATAAAAGTTGATTTTTGAATTTCAGTCAGTGAGGCAGCATTTACCGGATTCTTGATTAGTTCACTATGAGCTTCAAACCAATCATTTCTTGGTAATGTTGTCAAAATACCTACAGATTCAGCCTTTTGAACATTATCTGCAACTCTAATAATTTCCAGCAACTGTTTATATAGTTCACCGGTTGGAAGACGGTCACCTTCAGAAGTATGAGTGTACAACTTGAAGAAGTGGTTATTTTTTGCAATAATTACAAAAGTATTAGCTGGATCTGTGATTGAATAGAAAATATTGGAATCCTGGTTTAACTTGAATGGAATTCTGGAATTATTGAACATCAACTGGAAAGATTTCATGCAAAAAGGTGTTCCTCTGATCACTTCTGGTGGTAGTGTCTCATTTTGCAATAATTCAACGAAGTCCAACACCTTTTCAATGATAGCAATTGATTTATAAATTTGATTCTTACCAATAACACCCTGTTCAACAGGTAAATCCTTGTGACCGTAGAAGTATGAAACATATGGAACAATTGGGTCAGTGTATTGCAAATAGGCGTAGTCGTCCCAATAGGTTGATAGCCAGTTTCTTGATTTAGATTGCAATTCTAATAACCTTTCGTGTAAAATAGGGCCCTGAGTGCTGAAAAAATCATCAATGAGTGTCTCCTGTTGCTTGTACTGTTCTTCTGACTCGATATATGGCCTGATAGACTTCAAGTACCTTGCCTTGGTAGCCTCGATAGAGGGGACCGGTAAAGAAGGGAGTGTGTCTTGGTACTTGAATGTCTCACCTTTGAAGCGCTTAGTAGTATTTGAGAAAGGTCTGGCCATCCTTCTTATGAACATTATTTTGAGAATGTGGGAATGTTGCTTGTCTGTGGTTGATTCGAGAGCCAATTGGATATCCACGAATTGTTCCACTATTTATATTTTAAAGGTTCAACTCCACCGAAAATTGAATGACTCTGGTCAAGCGTTTTGCTTATACTTTTTGCTCCTTTATAGAGTTTATGACACTTCTGGCACCATGACAGTTTTTGAATTTTGTGGGGATAAATGGAACTTAGGCGATTGACCGAGGTCCCAAAAATTATAGTTACCCTGGCAATTCGTTGGGTTTATCAAAAAAAAAAAAAAACATTCAAAAAAGGAAGTTACCTATTTAGGCATTTACAAACTTACATCAACAGTTTAATAGAGCTTGCCAGACCTAGTCATAGATATTTAGTGCTATGCTACTGGAGAACAACAGTAAATTATCATGAGAAATTGGTCCTCAGGTATGTTTTAGTAGTTATACGAAATTTGATAAGTTCTTAGAATACTAAACCATCTCCCAACACTTAGCTTTCCCAGATCACTTAACCAACTTCTCCAAACGCGAAGCACATTTTTTTCCGTTTTTAATTAACAGGAGATGTTCTCTTGTGAGATGTGAGATGTCAGTAGAGACACTAATTTTTTGGTTCTTTGGTTACAATGGCTAGACTTAGCGGTGCAGAGCTCGCGAAACATGTTGAATTAGCCATTATTTACAGCGATACTTCAAGAGAGAAATACATTAGCGTCCTTCAAAAATCATTTGGTGCACCAAAAGCATCGACAGAGTTCATATATTCCAGTCTTCTATCTGTGCACTGCATACTGAACATGTTTGAAGAAAATAAAGGTGCTACAATCACTAAAAGAAAGGCTTATAATGCATATGAAGTCTGGTTTGCATACTTTTATGGGGATCTTCTTGAGTCAAAAGATCCAGCCACCCAGGAAACCGCTACTGACTTAAAGAACTCGAAAAATGTGAAACATCCTTCTGTGAATGCTTCTTCCTTTGGTAAATTGATTAAGAAGTCATTTTCTGAAAGAGTTCAAACTAAAAGAGTTGGGTCAAGACTTTCATCAAGTTACTACTACACGAATATTAGCTTCAAAGATGGAGTTGACGAAACTTTGAACAGGCTCAAATCAACAATCAAAAGAGTAACATTTATCAAACCTGATATAAGATTCAATCCGCTGAAATATAATGTGAACTCATCAATCATGGATGCACAATTCAAGAGGTTCTTTAAACAGGAACAACTTTTCCATACCGACGATATAGACTTTACTACTGATGGCAATGTTATTGAACTGAGGACGAGTTCTAAAGATTTAGACTTACCATCCAAAATACGTGGTATGAATGAAGTGCTATTTAAATCTAACCAATTACTGAATAATCTTTTGAGTTCAGTCCTCAATAAGAATGAAGTATTTGAGATAATGCGAGAAGACTGGTATGAAATAAATATTGAAAACATAGTTATAGAATGTTTGCCTGATTTAGACTTTCCTACAGGTTTTTTTTCTCTGTTGACTGCTTTCCCAGACCTCTTAGAAAAATATCAAAAGGACATCATCAATATGAGGAACCAATCTGAGTTTAATCTCTCTTCAATGTTAGATTTTACTGAAAATGACGGACAGATCGATTTTCTAAATAATATATCTCAATTAGTTGCAAATTGCCCTCATCACTATACAACGCCTAGTGATAAAAAGCACACTGCATTTAAAGGTCCATTTGTCAATAGAGTCTTCAAGTTTGATGTTTTAGGGTTGCTAGAGAAAGAGAATAGAAATAGCCCATTAATAGCGTTCAAAGTTGGAGTGACAGATCTCCTTCTTACAATTCTTTTCTATTTTCCAAAAATTCCACTAAACAAGATATTATTGAATTTCAAGTTTATAACCACCAAAATACTAACAGAGCTAACGAGGAAAAACAGACAAAGTTTTAGCTCATATTGGATTCTCTCCTGTTTCATTACCGAATACTTCACCTTCTTAATAGAATTTTACTGTCATAAACGATCTTTAATGCGCTTAGTAACCAAAAAGTCAAAATGAAGGCCTCAAATTCACGAAATTTAAGAACCAAGTCTATGTCCTTTTCCTTTAAAAACATTAGAACCATTTGAGGAGCCAGTGAAACTAAAACCAGAAGATCTAGCTCCATTTTCTGAGTTTCCATATCTAGCTGTTCCACCTGTTGAATCTCTTAAAGTGTTGATTTTACCTTTTGAGGCAGGTCTTGATGGAGTAGTTCCAGTGATTCTATTTATTATCTGTCTAAACCAAACTGGTGCGGGTAAATAACCATCTTGTACTTCGTTTATGGTATTGATAGTACCCACTCTGTTCTGATTACTGTGTGTAATAACATTAATACCTAAAGTATCAACAATGTAGGAATATAATGGTCCTAATGAACGTGATTCAATGCAAGCATATAAGTAAGCAATTGACATACCCACCAACACATTGAAAAATGAAGCCGGACCTTCCAATAAAAGTTTAAATCCCAAAGTCACAACTGGTAAATGGGAAGCCTTTATCGGCAAGAAATAAATACTCACTTTTTGATGTCTATTTGATCTTGACCAAGTATAAGTTAAAGCACCTAAGAATGCCTGTAATAATGAAAATGAATTTGTAGCAAAAGAAGATATTAAAATCAAAGGCATAACAATGGCCAAGTAGAAGGAATAATCAGCAATATTATTATAAAACTTATTCTCTTCTAATCCTCTTGAATATGAGTATAACATGTATGTTTCCATTAAACCAGACATTGGTTGTGGGTTAATCACAATGAATCCTGTGAAAAGTCTCCATATTTGCCATTTTTGAAATACGTAGGGCCAGTAAATTATCAAGTTGGAGGATGGAATTATCCCCAATGCATTCAAGAATGCTGCACCTAGTGTGGATACAGTAAATCGCTTTGTAATTGGAGGGATGGTTGCAATGAACCTTTGATGGATTAGTCAATATTTACTCCAATACCATCAAACTTTTTATACTTACTCATTGAAGTCTGACATATCGAGAGGTTAAGTCTCCTCTTCTTCTGGTTATTAATAATAAAACAGGTGATTTGTTCGACGGGTGACGTTGCCTTTCAGATGGTTACGTAATTGAGTATTGGCTCACTCTCTTCAAAATAGCAGTTTTATGGTCGCCTTTACTGAAAATAACTCAATCAGAATTGAGAGGAGTGATTGTTAAACAACTGACAGTTGAAGTTTATTAACTTCAAGTGTGTTGTTGGCAAATTTCAAGGTGTGTCAAACTTTTGTTGTGTTCGCGAATATGGAGAGATAAAGCGGCATCACGTGATTAGGTGAATGTTTCTTACGTTCACCAGAGATCTCCTCTAGGAGCAGTGTTGTCTCTCATAATGAAAAGCAATAAAAGAATGTGGGAAGCATTAAGACCCCTTGTGATCAATAAATAATTCTGATTTGTTTTTTTTACCGAATTTAAATACATAAAAACCTTGTTTATGAAGCTTTACACTAACATAATAGAGCTTTGATCGAGATTTTTCGAGAGCCCACGTGAGCAAAAGAAATTCCCTAGGAATTTCAGAATGTGCCTCCCGCGTGGGCCGGCTTTATTGTGATTTTTGTGTCAAAATCACAGTGTGATGCAATATCTTATAACAGGACTAACTCGAAAGGCACAATTGAATCATTTTTATCCCTATTTTCATCAATATTTGTAGACTATGCTACGATGTAACTTGAAATATAGTAATTAAATACGGAATTTCGAGAAATTTCCTCGATCCTTATCCCTCGGAAAGGATGCCCGCTTTAGGAAAGTGAGTGGATGTTGTCTTCGGCGCGATTGGTTGTTTCACATAAATTAGCAAATTAAGAGATTACCGACTAGGAGATCCCAATCAAGTCAGACAATTGGTCCGCCGTCTGTCGTCTAAGAGATCTGAAACTTTCAGTTATTGTTCTCAAATACTGGGAAGATCAGTTCATACATCGTCGAAACGGGCTCGGACGATCAAAGAACGAGCACGTTTTCATTTAAACTCAAAGTATGTAGGAACTTTAAAAAGTCCTGCAGCTAAAAAAAAAATTGCGATGGAATTTGAGGATGAAAAATCACTGTCAGTTGAATTATTATACCAACGGATATCGAAGGGAATTGCGCTCAAGACTCTAAACTGAGGTTCTATCAGAATATCAGGGTGATACAGTACAAATACATTTGTCATACCAACTAATTGATACAAATACTTGATCTTAATCTAGAGAGACCCCCATGAAGATCCACTGCATATATGACGGAGTCAGAAAGACCGCCTAGCTTTTTATCACATGCCAATATATATATGAAAAAAATTATGTAATTGACCAACTAACTCAAGATGGCAGTAATGTCGAGCCCTGGGTTGTGCAATCTTCTTGAGATTCCCATCCAGTCTCAGGCCATTGTATTCTTGTAGAGAGTCTGTGTATTCGCAGTACAGATGTTTCTAATTTACCTGCAAAGAAGCGTTATCAGCTCCACGTGTGTTTTTTCGCCTATCCTGTTTGTACATAAGTGAGTTATAACTCCTCTCGCGGGAAGAAATCCCAGTTAGAAAAATATAAATACAGTTGGAAGTCCGCTAATCTATCCAATGTGTTTTCAAGATGATTCATTATCTACTACATCTCTTTTAAAACACCCTAATGAGTACTGAAAGATATTTAACCCCATTAAGAGATGTTCCTCACTCTTTTAAAGACGCTTTCATTGGTTGGGTACCAAAAGCTCACAAAGAGCTAACTCTTAAAAAGTCCCAGCGTACGCAACAAGAGACAGATGAAGAGTACAGAGAAAGAATGAAAGCTGCTGATAAGCTAGGAAAGTTCAGAAAGTACTTACCAATTATCACAACTGGTTCCGGTTTGTTCTCTGATGGTTACGTTAATAATTCCATTGGTGTTGTGTCCACCTGTTTGAGTATATTATACCCAAAAGAATACAAAGAGTCAAATGCCATCCGTAATGTCACTTCCATTGCCTTTGCTGGTACCGTTTTGGGTCAATTAATTTTTGGTTATATCTCAGATTATCATTCCAGAAAAACTGGTATGCTTTGGGGTACAATTATTTTGATTGTTATGGCCATCTTAACTGCTGGTGTTTGGGGTAAGGACAAAAATGATATACACGGTATGTTGATTGCATTGACTGTTTACAGATTTTTTTTGGGTATTGGTATCGGTTCTGAATATTCTTCTTCCTCTTCTTCTTGTGCTGAAGCTACAGCTCTATTACCACCAGGAAAAAGAAACAGATGGTTCGCTTGGTTCACCAACTTCATGATTGATTCTGGTTTCGTCATGGCAACTTTTGTCCCAATGGTTCTTTTATGGATTTGTACACCAAACCACTTGACTCCAGTTTGGAGAGTTACTTTAGGAATTGGTGCTATTCCACCAATCTCTTTGTTTGTCTTACGTTTGTTTTATGTTGAAAATGAATCATTCCGTAAAACAAGATTCAAGAAAGTTGCTGTCCCATATTGGACTGTTATTAAGTTTTACTGGTTGAGACTTTTGATTGTTTCTTTGATCTGGTTCATTTATGATTTGTCTGCTTACTCATTTGGGTTATTCTCGTCCTTTGTCATTGCAAACTTGTATGATTCTAGTGATTTATATCAAGTCTTTGGTTGGAACGTCGTTCTGAATTTGTTTTACTTGCCAGGTGCCTTCTTAGGTGCACTTTCCGCCGATTACTTTGGTCCAAGAATAACTTTAGCTGTTGGTGTAATTGCTCAATCTATCCTTGGTTTTGCTATGGCAGCTCGTCTTGAAAATTTACAAAAATCGATTGCTGGTTTTGTTGTTTGTTATGGTATCTTTATGACTTTAGGTGAATTCGGTCCAGGTGATAACATTGGTTTATTGGCCGCTAAAACTTCAGCTACTCCAATTAGAGCCCAATATTATGCTATTGCTGCTGCTATTGGTAAAGTTGGTGCTTTTGTTGGTACTTACATCTTCACTCCATTAATTAACAAGCATGGTTTGAAATCTGCTTGGTGGTTGGGTTCCTGTTTGGGTTTGTTCTCTGGTTACTTGGCAATCTTCTGGTTACCATCTGTTGATCAACAAGCTATGGTCAATGAAGATGCCATCTTCTTAGACTACTTACAAAGTACTGGTTTCGACATCTCACAATTAGGTGATGATACTGTTTCTGAAAAGACTACATCTGACATTGATGAAACTTCTTCATATGGTAAAAATGACCAAGAAGTCAATGTTGTTGAGAAATGATTTATTATAGAGCTTTTGTGTTTATTCTGTTTGAGTCTTACGTTGTTATTTTAAATTTCGATTCATATACGAATCGCTACATTCACTAATCCATTACATTAATATTGAGCTATTCTAATACCTGAACATTCACTTGTTGGTTATACAAATTTAATAATTTCCCTTAGACTTTTAATTCACCTGTAGTCTTTTCGAGGACTTTAAGTTCATTAATTGGTTGTCTTCTGAGTAGTCCAAATTTGGAAATCTCACGGTCATCATCAAACAATATACCCTCTGTTATCAAAGGTAATTTATTTCCTAACCAAGTTGGATAGTTTACGTGATCACGATATTGATTCGTAGTATTTGGGTGAACAATAATATCCAGTCCATTTCTGTTCAATTGGGTCCAAGAGAATAGATAAACAAACAATTCTGGATCTTGAACGTCATATTCAAAGAAATTAGTGATATGGGGGCCAACTACTGGTTCCCTCAGCTCCTTAACAACGAGCTTTCCCTCTGAAACTTCTTCTGAAAACTCATTGAGTATTCTATTTCTGAAAGCCACAGCCTTCTCACGAGAAACTGCTTGATGTGATTGGTAATAAACGTGAAAGTCGTAGTAGCTGATTTCCTTTATAAATCCCATTTTCTATATGATACTTCCAAGTCATGAGGATCAAGTTTTATGCTGGTGTTGAACCTTTATAAGCCAAATCAGACCATTTTCAGATGTGGTGGTGGGGCCTTCGTATTGGTCTGCGTAAAAATAGTGGCTTTAATCGCGGATTGCTTCACCCGGTTAAATAAACATATGGTACCATCAGCATGATACTTCTAAAAGTATTAGCGTACGAAGTTAAACTCAACGTGGAAATCTATTTGTGTATTTACATTGAATCTGTCTACCCAGAGAATTATTTTGTACTTTCCTTTCTTCAACTCCAGAATTGATCTCTATCTCCTACTTCAAGAAGTCTAACCATAATTGACTTTCCCTCGTAATTCTTTGGATCCTTGTAGAATCCTTCTTCAATCAGTTTACGACTTGGGGAGCCAAATTCTGGATATCCGTAACCCTTTAAGACATCGGTGTTTATAGGTAATTTATCTCCAATCCATCCAGCATGATCTGTATGATCTTTCTCTGAATCACCACTGTTTGGATGAACAAGCACAGATAAAGTCCCATGATTATACTGGATCCTTTAACTTGAAGTTAGTATTGGTTTTGTTCTCGAACTCAAGTAAAAGGTGACATACCAAGAAAAGAACTCAGCAAATGCTGCTGGATCTTCCACATCGACTTCAAAGAAAGGTATATAATGAGGGCCTCTTTTCAATTCTGTACGCAAGACTTTAAGAATGAGCTTATCCTCGTCTAATAAATCTTGGAAATCATCGAAGATTTTATTCTTCAAATCAATGGCTTCTCTGTGTGATCTCTCATGAAGGTCGTTGTAGTAGATATGAAAATCATAACCGCGGATAGTCTCTGCGAAGCCTGTGTGTGTCATTTCCCTGTGCTAATATTAGAGAGTGACGTCTTTCCTTTGTTGAAAAAACAATTTTTTTAGAAAGTCTCCCATTCCATAACTGTCAGCTCCCTTGAGTCCTTGAGGCATGAGCCATGAATTGTGTGATTGCGGTGATCTATTGTGGTTTTTATTTCCCAAAGTCTTACCCGCTCTTTACTGTTTCAGGATGTTTCTCAAAAACGATTACCTCAGCAGAATAAAAGAAAAAGGGTAAAGACGGGTTTTCACGGCTATTTGGGTGAGTTCACAAAACAATTCACAAAACAACGGCAGAATAGAAATCAAGTCTTCTCTTTCTATCCATTTAAAAGACTTCGACCAAGGATGCCACCACTCGAAGAAGAAAAGAAGTTCAGAAGAAACTACAAGGCATGTTTGAGTTGTCGCACAAGGAAAATCAAGTGTGATTTGGGTTCAGTAGAAGACCCTCAACCGCCATGTGCGAGATGCAAAAGAGAACAGAAAGAGTGCGTATTTGCAGAATCAAGACGTGGAGGTTCGTCCTCGAATCCCAAAAAGAAAAGAAAAGTCGATGATGGTGCCAATGACCATAGTCACTGGGGTTCTGTCGGTTATCCGGCACATCCACAGCCTATAAACCCAGATAGAGATACTGATGTGGTTGAGAGTAGTGTTCCTAACACTTCAGTATCTGCTCCCTCAGCTAGCTACCATCTTCAGGGATCTCAGCCATCTAATTTCCAACCTCAAAGCTCTATAAGAACAGCTTCCCATGTCCAGCGACCACCATCATCTGCTTCTTCCTCAACCAATAATCTCAGAAAAACAGCATCAGAATCTAATATTTCTGATGAAACTTATCCTGTTCCTCCGCCGACTCAAAAGTCTTCAGAATTCTCAACAATGCAGGGCGCTCTCGTGTTTCTTGCTAGAGCTGCTGGAACAATTGCCAAAGCAGATGATCGTGATAAACTTAGCGCCAGAAAAATACATGAGCAAATCGAAAACCATGAGTCTGAAACTTCTTCATTAAACTCACCCCATAGAAATGACTCCAATGGACCACAACAAGCACAAAAATCGTCTGCTGATTATGATTTGCCTTTGATTAGACCACAAGGTCGTGAGCGTTTGGCATTACCCCCAGTAGAAAAAACATCTGCTGTCCATCCGAATCCTTCAAAGACTTTATCTGATATACCATATATTGGTGCTGACAAAATGCTAACAGAAGAAGAAGCAACGCACCTAATAAATCTGTTTTTCCTTACTTTACATCCATTTTTCCCTCATATTCCAGAACAACTACATTCACCTCAGATTTTAGCAGGCTATCCAATTTTACTTTGTGCTATTTTGACAATAGCATCTCGTTACCATCCTTTTGAAAAAGATAGGGATGCTATAATTAACAAGAATTCCAGAAATATCCAACTGCACGAAAGACTCTGGATTTATTGTCAAAGACTAATTTCGCAGACAGTCTGGGCTGAGGCTTCTACACGTTCAATTGGAACTGCATTAGCCTTCCTACTCTTCACAGAATGGAATCCAAGAGCTATTCATTGGAGATGGTCCGATTATGCAAATAACCCAGATTTACAAGATGAGATGGTCTCAAGTGATAGGGGTCCCGATGAATCTGAGGATGGCGAAGGGCTCGCAGGTTTGAGTGCAATGAGAAGAAGTGATAGAATGGCTTGGATGTTAGTTGGTACTAGTGTGAGATTATCACAAGACATGGGCTTTATATCTGGAGTACCTGAAATTTTCGTAGCTACACATATAGCTGAGACAAATACTGCTATGAGTTTAGGCCAGCGAAGTATGCTGTCGCAATCTTTGGGTGAGATTGATTTGGATAAAGAAGATGATCATGATGCTCCAGATTCGAATGATAGTGGAAATCGTTATAATGACCAATTTCTTTTCAGTCTGGACGAGGAAACCACGAAGAGCCGCTTATTACAAAAGAAATCATTGAAATTTACTGGAAGTCAAAAGGCAAAAATTGAACTATTAAAGATCATGTCATTGGCTTATGAAACAGTGTATTCTGGAAGTTATAATCAAATTGATCAGTTAAATGGTCAAAACCTTGCAATTTTGTCAGTATTATCACCTTTAATTGAAAACTGGTACAAGACCTATAAGAAACTCTTGAAACCTTCAAACCCCAAAAATTTCAATCATCATTGTAATTTGAAGAACGCTGGTAATCCTAAACATGTTCATGAAATCACAAAACAGATTGATAAAGAATCCTTAATCAGTGATTATTATTATTGTCAACTTTATATTTACTCACTGGCATTGACTACTGATAATCCATTAAATTCAAATGTGTCAGATGCTAAGAAGCCACTCAATAATATCAGACTCTATGAAATTTCAAAAGCAGCTAAGTTTGTCGAATTGGCTTACAACGCTGCCAAAGAGATTTTAAATGCTGCAATCAGAGTTCACAAACTAAAAATGCTAAAGTACATGCCTGTTCGTTGGGTCACTAGAATTGTTAGAGCTGTTGCATTTATAGTTAAATGTTTCCTAACTTTGACCAATGCTGGTAAGCAAGCACCAGGATCATCACCTTCTCAAACATCCGCTATATTAAAACTATCTATCATCCCAACCGATGATATTTTAAGTATGATCCAAAAGGCTGCTATTGCATTAAGAGAAGCCTCACCCGATGAACTGCATCTATGTACAAGATACTCCACCATATTAATGTTTTTATGTTCGGAAATGAAATATCGCTCAAAACTTTCTGCAAACCCTCCAAAACCAACAAAATTGGACTTCAGTGAAGATGATGAAGATGATAGAGATGATCAGACTGCCGGTGAGGAAGATCCTTCTGAATCTGCAATAGAAAATCAAAATTATTCAAACATCGATGTTTCAAGCTCTCAATTCAATTCAACAAATACACAATCAAGAAACCAGCATTCAGTACTCCAGCAGTATGGTGACTCATTTGAACGGTATAGCCGCTCTACTGGCAGTAATACTAGTACTCCTCCAATTCCAAACTTTGGATATCAACAGATGGGTAGAGGTAGCCTTCTGCCTGATTCTATAATGGATTGGTTCATGAAGAATGATGAAGCTGTGGGATTGGATTTCGTTGAACCGTGGACTGAAATGCTTGAACAGCAATTGGGTAGAACGAACACAAGTGCTAAACCTAATGAATGATCTATGTTTGTAATATATCAAGAATATTGCTATAGAATTCAATATAGTATTACGTAATGCGTATTGATTATGTAATGTAAGTGTAATTCTTGATCCCAACATTGTCACACTATCTCATGCCAGAAATATCGTTATTTCAGAGCCATAGACTCATCAATTGATGCCATACTATTACATGACGATCACATCATAAAATATCTGAATAAAAAAAATTGCTTATTTTGTTATCAACATTTTTAATAAAAAATAATTGATTCCGGAAACTTTTTTTTAATCAGTTTACTCAATTATAACAAATATCCATCTATATTTATTGTTCATATCTAAAATATAAAAATAAGTTCATAATATCACATAAATAGACTGCAACAAGATTTGAGCCAATAAACTCAAACTTTGAAAGTTTAATCATTAAAAGAATCATCAACGAAACGAAGAGGGAATCTAAAAGATAAGTAATGAATAACTGTATTTCAGCTAATAACACAAGACTTATCATTAAGTCTTTTTGAATTTCTCCTCTTATTTTTTTTACCAATAATAGGGGCAGATTTTGATTTTTGAATTGATGAATAGGAAGTATCAACTTTATGAATCAAGTATTCTGATTTAATAGACTCATGGTTTGTTCTCAAGGTACTTGTTTTTGACAGGACGGTTGGAGTTATAGCATTAGTGGTATTGGTATTCACAAATTTTATTGAATGAGTCAACTCATCATCAATTCCATTGAATTGTGTCACTGTTAGGTCATTATCTCCAATTTCGTCATCATCATCCAAGTAATCATCATCATAATCGTTGTGAATGTCTTCATCATCTTTTTGCTCTTCAGTATCTAAAGAATAGAAGAGCACCTTGCTTGCAAACTTTGTAATTTCTAAAATTTCATGGAGGTCAAGTAATTGTAAATTATTCAATGAAAAATCATCATCATAAAGTAGCCAATCATCACTCATCTTACCACCACCAAATTGTCTAATTGCAGTAGTTTTAGATCCATCTTGAAAACTTTTAAACAGAATGCTTTTCAATATAAGACTATGATTCAAAAAAGTAGTTATAACACTAACAGAAGTTGGGAACGTTTTTAAAGAAGCTGTATTTGATGAAGAGATTGATTCAGAATCACACTGATATTGATTAAAGTTCTGTGATGATGATCCCAATTCCCTGGTTTGAGAATTTACTTGATCATTTTCAAATTCTACCGTAGAAACTTTACTTGATGGAACACCCGTTATAGAACCTATATCACACTCCGAACCAAATTCTGATTGAGACAGTGAATCCGAATCTGAATTTGAAACAGAAACACAATCAAACCTTTGTAAATTTAATGAGCTGTTAAAGTCTGTTGTAGTTTTGGAAGAATCACCAACATATGAATCATTTTTGTTCAATTTATTCTGTTTTGAGTATTCTGAAGGAAGGTATCCTGATTCACCACTGATAAAGCTATTCATGTCAATCGAACTAGGTACATTATTCTGTCCTAGTTCTTTATTGACGTTGATATTAGGTGGTGTACTATCATCTTTCACCATAAGGACCGTTGATCTTAGTTCCTGAATGGATCCAATTGGTGTGATATCAAGGTTATGATTGAATCCATCATCGTAAAACTTGTTAAGAATATGACTAAGTAGTCCAGGGGCTTTATTGATTTGTAAGGTTGGAATTAGCAATATCAAAATAACAGAATCATAGTGTTTGCAATTATTTGTTATAAATCTATCAAGTTTTCTAGCTATTGTAACGTTCTTGGTGAGCTCTTCAAAGTTCCCTGTATCTAAGTTTGTGGTGTACCAACTCCATAGTGTACTGTAGTTATTCTCCTCTGTATCATCTAAATTTGTATAATGAAACGTTATTGTCATTGCCTAAAAGTATATATAGAGGAAAACAAAGGGTGTATAAAAAAGGACCCAATATGAAAAATCTGTCTGAATAAAAACTAGAGTGTTGATATTTCTGGTTGTGTGTTGTGGTATTTTCTATTGGTTTAGGGTTTATTATTAGATTTAGTTATTGCGAGTGAGGAGGGTGTGTCATTATTTAAAGTGGTATTTATGGAAAGTTGTTAAAGACGGTTTTGCACGGGCTCGGCAGTTGTTTGTTCGATGTTCCCACTCGGGCCCCACTAGCTCTAGGCAGGCGTTGGGCGGGAACCAGGCGGAAACTGGTGCCAAATGAGGGAAATTTAGGCCGCGATATTTTTTTTTGGCCTCAGAGCAGAAAAAGGAAATTCGAGGCGTTTGCGTGATTACATAAGCTAAAACATACAACAAAGCATTTCATAGATCATATTCGGAAGGAGAATACATAATCTTAGTCAAGAACTTCCCGACATACCGTGTGGTGCAAGCAACACTTAAAGTGTTATTCTTAATATTTGAAGTAAGCAAATGATTCAAATTAACATGAGGCATGATGTGTGAGTTTAACCCATTTGCTTCGGTCTTATGTACCAATTTATTCGTCTCATCTGTGGAGTTATTGTTATGATGTGTATTGAAATGTTGATTGAGGTAATGGTTATTCAGGTATACTGGAAGCTCTGGAATAGGGTATTTTTGTAATAATTCCTCATCAACTGGGAGTAATTCCTCATCATCATTCCGCGAAGGAGTTATGAATATAGTAGGAATATCTTGTGAATATTCTAGTATCTCTTGTTCAAATTCAATTGCTGAATCATTATTTAACTGTTTTTCAATACCAGTACTCAGTTCTTCTTGGTTATTGAGTAAAATTGATAACGATTTTTGTTTGTTATTCAATATTCTATTGGTTTCATTAGCACCAGCTTCATATATTCCATTGGGGCTTCCTTCAACCTCAAACCAATTAACAACATTACCCATTTTGTCAGTCGCCATTGGAATCTTATCCGAATATCTTATTTCATTGTTTATAATGAATTTCAACTTATAAACACCATATTGTAACAAAAGCAATGTCTTGAAGGATACCAAAACTCCATCTTTTATTTCAGGTTCTAGTCTAATTTTTTTGGTCCATCGATTAAATGATCCAACAACATATACAGAATCAGTGGATTCTAAAGAATTGTTGAAATTCTCAAATTTGATTAAAACCTTATTCAAGTCATCATTAATGGGTGTTGTTGTGTTAATCAAATCTTCATCAATACCAGCATACCCATCATCATCATCATTATCATACAATTCACTTGTCGAAATTAGATTTGTTATTTCATCAGGTTGAGATCCTTTTCTACCCGATTCATCATGTTCTATACCATTTACAGCATTCTGTCCAAAATAGTCGTGATCAACCAAATTATCAAGGAACATGTTGGGTGTGGTTACTTTTGAACCACTCTGTTCATCACTCGGCCCTGGTTGAATCCCATCATTTGACTTATTTCCATTTAATTCAGTTGCAATTTTTGAGTTTGGAGTATTAGATACAATATATGAGTTATTATCATCGGTGTTTGATTTTGAAACTCCTTGCTTACTTTTCTCATTGGACTTCTTTATATTAACTGGATGAATACTACTCTTCTGTGCATATTCAACATGATGTATTGAATAATCTTTATGGTCTAGACCTATGTTAGTGGTTTTTCTGATGATAAGTGTGTGTGTCTCACTGCCCCACCCCATCATGGGCAGATGTTGAAAATGGTGGCCTGATCAACTACTTACTAGAATCCCGATGTATTGACAATCTTCTTCCTGGAATTGTGGATGTATTATTTCCCATTTCAAATTATCAGAGCTAATCTTGGTATATTATATACTTTCAAGCTTTATGGGCTAATCCTGTGTTCTTTTTTTTTTTGTCTCCCTTTAATTAGGAATTCTTTGACGTAATCTATTTATCCCTCTCCGCAAAAAGGAATTCGCGAAAATGTATTACGTTATCAAATCCTTCTTGGTCTTATCGGGATGTCAAGTTGTTGTTATAAACGTCATAAATGTCACAATACCATGGCCTTATATTCTACATAATAAAATTAAAAAGAATCATACTGTGACATCTATTGTCCATTGTTATGATGGGTACTCTTTCTACCACGAGCCCTCATCTGTGTTCGCCTAGCTGCTCTTCTTTCATTTCTTAGTCTTCCTTGCATAGAAGAGTATGTAGCCCTCCGTATCACAGTCTCTAATAGACTTTTAGTAATTATTTCAGGATGAATTGGCTGTGTCCTTTTGTAAAGTTCATCAAGTAAGTGATTTCTTTCTATCCGATCTGTACCACGTATCCAAGTTCTATAACCTAATGGGAAGTTTAGGTCTCTCACAAATACTTGAATGATAAACTTTTCAATGATTTTTGTCTCCTTTTCAGACCTATTGAAAACCCCTTCTGCCAGATTTTTCAGTGATAAGCGGGATTCTAAACAAGAGCTTCTATTCTTTGATCTGTATTGATATTCAGAGTTATCCTTTTTTGAACCGTCATAGCTATTAGAGGAAGAATCAGTAGGCGAACTAAAATTTGATAGCGGTGAATGAGGTAAGGAGAATAATTCCTGGCTTATATCTGCTACTTCCCGAGGTTCTTTGCTCAGTGATCCTATTGGTGTTGAAAGTAGTTGACTATCTGTGGTATTGGATGAATAATCTGGTATCATTTCACATACAGTGTATTGTTCTTCATCATCCAGTGAGATTCCTAGAGATTTAGAGAGATCCAATGGAATCGAAGTTAAGTTTTGACTAGAAAAAGAGGGGGTTTGAAGGTTATCTTCGTTCTCTAATTGATAAAATTGCGAGCTGATAGAAAATTCAGGAAAACCACCACTCATAATGCTTCCATCTTCATTTAGTGGTTCTGGAAATGAAAGTGGTTGGGTAAATGGGGGAGTTTGATTGTTTGTCAACCAATCAGTAACTTCATTGTAATTGAAGAAATGGCTGTTACTATTCATATCTTGCCAATTGGTTTGGTGCTCCATTTTTTTTTGGTATTGTGTGTATGTGTGTGGATATAAAGAATGAAAGTTTCGAAAGAGTTCCCAGTTTGGAGGCAGGACATGTCAGTTTTATATGACATTTGCAACGGATGAATTTTAAAGTTTTTCTTCTTCTTCCATTTTACATGTTTGCCAGTGGGTTATGGTAAAGGCACTCTCCCAAAATGAAGAATAAAGCCATTGCCATTGAGAACCCGAGACAAAGAGGAAACAATAGAGTATATGTCCGCCGACATTGTCTTTGTTACCTCGGCAGTTGTTCGTATCATTACTATAATACCAATACTAATATATTTTATATGCTTGATACACTTCATATGCTTTCAACGCATGGAAAGTAGTTTCTCTGACTCTTCAAACCCTTTACAGCCCATATCAATATACAATGTGGTGTTTTTGCATCTTGCGCATCCTGATTGTGCTGTCTACTAATTTTGCGCTTTTTAATCGGAGAAGTGGACAGAGGTTCGTAAAAACTTAATTCACGAACTGCAAGTAAAAGCCCTAGCATTCGGCAGCTGTCAAACCAAAAATGCGGAACAATGTGGGAAAGAGTGAGAACTGGTGAGAATAGGTAAGAAAATGTGGAAGTAAAAGTACAAGAAGCGAAAGGGATGAAGAAAATGCATTAGATTAGCCAATTGTTTTTATGAGACAGCTAATTCACGGTGTACTCTGTGCAGTGTGTACTGGATAAGGATAGGGATATATGGAAAATAGACCGAATACAGAATATTCTCGGCCCCTTCCATCTTTAACTTGACACCAGTTTTGAAAAAAGTGGAGGGCAGACTTTTGCGATAACAAACAGAAAATCTATCCATCAATATAATATATTTATCAGGTTAAGTTGTTACTCTATTTGTACCATCAGAAGGCAAGATTCCATATTTCTTCAACGATTCATTATCCACATCTTGTCTCCAAGTGCATATATGACATCTTAGTTGCTTTCCCCAATACATTGGGATAACTGGGACGAACCAAAAGCTGATAAATTCTTTTCTTTTAACCGGTGCAACACTGTAATTATGACAATTAGGGCAAAGCAAATTGGTTGGGTACCCTTCAATCGGACGTTCAAAATCTCGTGTCCCAAATAAGAGAATAGACATTTGATTGCTCTTTAACTTTTAACCTTTTGCAAACCAACAAAAAATGATAGTTTAATCGGAACTATCACTCAAACTAAAGGTTGTTGATGTATACGTAAAAAAATATGATATGTATGGTGCCTAAACTTTTTGAAACTAAATTTCGGCCTACTGTTCACTTCTGAGTTCAAAGTTGACTGGACAAGGCAGATATTCAAATGTGTTTTTCATACTCCACAAGATTCGCGAATTTCTGAATGACACAAAAGAACAAAAAAAAAAACACCAAAAGGTTTACATTGAAACTGTTTCTTTTTAGTTAAGGGAGGTTACACTTTTGGGAATACATGTTGTCTTTTTGGAATAAATATCATTTTGATAAAGCACATATTGCGTGTTCCTTTAAAGCACATGCCAAAAGTTTAACATGCACTGTTTTTATCAATTTTACAGTGTTCAAACAAGTGAACCTTTTTAGAGATGTTTTTTGATGATTTTGACCGCTTATTCAAAAAGCACCCAATTGGGTATTTGTTTTTCCCTTTTTTTTTGATGTCTAGAACTTCACTATCGAAATTTCCAAGCTGGTTGCTTACATTGAAACTGAGAAGAGAAAGGCTGATAGAGAAAGAATAAGGGGGCTTGGGCTCTTGGTATTTCCCCTCCTTCTCCACCTTCCACATTTCTGCTTTAGTTGAGTATTTTCAGTATTTCTGCTTTAAGTTGAGTATTTTCAACAACTTTAAAATGGTTTGAGGCAAAGAATAACTCCTTTGGATGTTTTTTTATTCTTAGTCTGGTCTGTTTTTTTTGTTGAAGTATCTAATGCAGCACCTGTGAATGAAAAGCCATTTCTTTCGACACATCAAATGAGATTTGAGTTACATCTAGGCTCCGTAACTATCAAACTGCCACGCAGCTGCCAGCGACCGAACTCCAATTTGGTCACTGGTCTAAAGCCTAAAATTTTAATCCTCAGAACTAGTATCACAGATGAAAAGTTATCATTTCCTTAATTTGTGGACTCAACCAGTCCCACTCAAGTCCCAGTGTCGCAGCAGTTGTGCTTATTAAGCAAAGGCGACAAAATTTAAACGCCCAACTCTTATACAAAGGGGTTATAGATAGTAGTCTATCTTAGTAAAATAATTATAGTAAATATAACAAGTATCAACGCGACAATAAATGATAAGAATATATGAAAAGTAGTGAGAGCATATAATTATAATAATACCTAATGATTTTCAACAATTATTCAGGAGAAGCTCACGTCACCTTTCATCTTATTTTACAAGAAGTACCTGCTACTCTTACTACACTTAGTCAAGCCTAGTACAGACTATGTGCATTCTACATGGCGGGCATTTAACATAGAAACGTAATTTGTGCTCCATGATCTGGCCCTTAATACGAACTTGACGTACACAAAATACCCTTTTTTTAGTGTATGATAAGCTAGCCAGAACCCTTTTGATACATGACGCAACAGCAAATACTTTTGGACAGTTACCCTATTCCGTGAACCTTATGATATTTCGTTTAACTGAGCAATTAATGTCACAGAATATAAGACCCTTTTATATTTGCTCTCAACAGCATCAAGTATAAGTCAGGTACCCACGTTATTGCTTTTTTTTTTGTATTTTTTTTCGTATTGTAATCATATATTATCTGTGAAAACTCGAAACAAAGTATATTCTAGCTAGAACCAATTGAATTTTTTCCCGTATTGATACCTTATGGGTGCTGGAACTTCACCAGTTAAACTAAAAGAGGCGCTTTCATGTGTCCTACGACTAATTAAACTTGGAATTGATTTGAAAAGAAATGAGAAACACAGAAGAGTAAAATATAATATTGGATGACTATTGAACTGCTGGCGGAGTTAAAAGTGTTTCAGACAGGACCTGCGAAAGCATAGAAAGATTGTGCATAGTATATAACACGCACTGTTAGTGAGGAAAATAAGAAAAAGCACACGCCCGTTTCAAATTGACAGATTGACAAAAGCCCGTTAATGATATTGCTTATCAGACACTTCTAGTAATACACGATATCATATACCCCTCACTCATTCATTAATTTTACTTCAGATTTGCTTGCTTCACTATGTTTTGTTTTGTTTAGACTTTAGACTTTTACAATATCAAGCCATCTCTATATAGTATGAGTAATCTATCTGGATAAAACTTTAGCCTCCTGAACTTTGAGAGGTTGATTGAAGTATATCTCATAAAACCTTTTGGTCATATTGTGATTGTCGTTTAAATCCTTGCCAAAAAGGACGCGAAAAATGCGAATGCAACTGATTAGTTTCAAATCATGTCTATTACTACTTTAGGAATGGAGTATTATCGCGGGAAAGGGGAGTGTAGGGAAAAAGAAGGCTGTGCTATAGGTTTCAAGAAAAGTCGGACGATTTTAGGGTTGTAGCATCAACCCGGGAACCGAAAGTGTTTACTCCACAATACTTGAATACCTAATTGGCTACATGAGACAATAATTAGTCCCATTTTCCAACAGGTGAAGCTCAACTTTGCTTCACCTTACTAAAAAAAAATACCTAACTGGTGCTGCTAATTTTTTGGCCGGCCCAAAGTGTACTGTGCTTTTCGCTATTTTGCGATTTTGAGAGATTTGCGCCAATCTCAAACGCGCACGCACAGCCAAAAAAAAAGTTTAAATCTCACCTTTTTTAATGTTGCCTAAACAACCTAATGAAATAATAAACAACAAAAAATTGTAAATAAACAAACCATTAAACTACCATGGCAACATTTAATTCTTTTGTGTGATTTTTTTTGTGATTTTTTTTTGATTTTGCTCTTTCTCTAATCACGGAAGGATAAACCGAACGGAAGGTGATAAAATAACGACACAAAGTTCTTTCCTTGACTTTTCCAACTTTATAGGTTATATGTGGTAAGATTTAACTTATAAGGCTGCGAAATTGTAAGATTGTAAGATTGTAAGGTTGCAAAGATATGAAGCAGTAAACTGTAAGTGAGATGGCATGCTTTGATGCTGTCAAACAATAATACCGATTTATCAAAAAGCTGGCCAAATGAAGAATATCTGAAACCTGTCCAAATTGGGAAATTCGTCAATATTGGTCAATTTCCGGATCCGTCAAAACTCGGCAATTTTCGAGTGTTGTTGAATGAAAAAAAATGTCCATTTTTAGAGAATTTCTGATTTTCTTTCAAAACTCCCTTTCTTTAAAGCTAAACCTTTTGTTTGTTTTTCTGTTTTAGATTTTGACTCTACAACTTTCAAACTAGAAAAATGCATTTCAAATCTGTTTTATTAGCCTCTTCTTTGGCTTCTTTGGCTTTTGCTCGTATGTATTTACTCTATCAAATGGGATAAATCGTTGTTGATGGTGCCATTGCTTCCCGTCAAGGTTTTGTTAGTCACAGACTCATGGCAATCACAACTTACTATGTATTGGACGAAATAATTGAATGGTAGATTGTTTATAATAGATCTATTTAAAGTATGGACATCATATCTGACTTTAGATCTTGTCGTTATAAGCACATGATACGGGAAGGGATATTTGTATCAACTGACATTTCCATAAAAAAAAAAGATCTACCGAATTGCTCGAGATACTAGATACTCAGAAGGACAATTTTAAAGAATTACCAATTCATTAAACTAAAAGATTTAATTTCATTTGTTTAAGGATTATAGTTCTATTGTTCCTTGCTAATCTATTTTTATCATACGACGTTTTTCTAATTGGAAAGAAGTGAATACATCTTCTGAAACAGCGAATTGTATAAGCTCGGAAGTTTCAATCTCACTAATCTATTCTCCTTCAATTCTCAGTTCTCATTCGTCCAACTGCTATTATTTTTTCCATCAATCTGAACAAATTTCCCATTGTCGACGATACATTCCTCACTGAAAAAAGAAATGTTACTAACAAAACTTCAAAAGAATCCTCTAGTTCTGCTGCTTCCTCAGTCACCGCTAGCTCCAGTTATTCCATTGCTTCCGGTTGTTCTTTCAGCACTGCTACTGCTACTGCCCAAGCTGACTTGGATAAATACTCCTCTTGTACCGCTTTAAAAGGTGACTTGGTTATTGGGGGTGATTTAGGTAGTGCCGCCCTAAACGATGTCAAAGCTGTTTACGGTAACATCTTGGTCACAAATGCAACTCTTTTGTCTTCCCTTTCTGCTGGTTCTTTAGAAACCGTCACTGGTGAATTGTCCTTGACTGAATTGACTGTCTTGTCTAACTTAAACTTGCCACTATTAACCACTGTTGGTTCTATTAACTTTGTTACTTTACCAGCTTTATCTTCCATCAACTTAAATACCGGTGTTACTGAAATCAACTCTTTGGTTATCTCTGACACTGCTTTGGAATCATTGGAAGGTTTTGATGTCTCCTCATTGGATGTTTTCAACGTTAACAACAACAAATACTTGAACTCCATTACTGCTGCTTTACAATCTGTTAAAACTTCCTTAGAAGTTTCTTACAATTCTGCTGATGTCGAAGTTGCCTTTGATCAATTGCTATGGGCTAATAACATTACTTTCCGTGATGTTTCTTCAATCTCTCTAGCTTCATTGGAAAAAGTCAATGCTTCTTTAGGTTTCATTAACAACTCTGTCTCTGAAATTGAGCTTTCATCTTTGACCAGTATTGGTGGTTCTTTAGCTATTGCTTCCAACAGTGATTTGGAAAGTGTTGATTTCTCCAACTTGACTTCCATTGGTGGTGGTTTCGATATCTCTAACAACACTGATTTCTCTGAGATTGAAGGTTTTGAAAGCTTAGAAACCGTTGGTGGTGCTATTATCTTTGTTGGTAACTTCACCAATGCTACTTTACCATCTTTGAAGAGAGTTTCTGGTGGTGTTACCATCGAATCCTCTGGTGAATTAGACTGTGACTCTTTCAACAAATTGAACTCAAAGGGTAACATTCAAGGTAATGCTTACGTCTGTAAAGGTGCCTCAACTTCCGTTTCAGCCGTTGGCTCCTCTACTGCTGCTACCTCTGCCACTTCTAGTGATGCTTCTTCTAAAGCTACTGCCACCGGTTCTTCTTCAGCTTCAAGCTCCTCTAAAGCCTCAAAAGGTGGTGCTGCTGGTTCCGCTGTCTTCCAAAGTGGTACTTTCATTGCCGCTCTTGGTTCATTCGTTCTCTCTTTATTATAAGAAATGAAATGAGCTTTTTATCTCAATAAAAAATCGGTTTGTATATTACATTTTGGTATGATTGTTAGAAAAAACTAAACCATTCTCCTTGGCTTATTTTATCGTCACCTTCTTTCTTTGTTGTTATTTCTCCTAGAAGGTTGGATGTATCTATACATCTTTTTTAATTTATAATGGTGCTTTTTCTACAAACATTTTCAATTTAGTAGACTTGTGGTGTAAATCTATCTCTCTCTATAAACCTTTACCATAGTTACCACTTTCGTAAAATTCAAATATGATCTTGACAATGTTCTCCAAAGCTTCTAGCCACTCCTTCAATTGTTGCAAAACTTTTTCTTGGTCTTCACCTAGTTTTTCAAAGAAGTCTTTTCTGTAAGGACATGCTTGCATAGCTAATTTAAAAACTGGCTTGACAACAAAGCTATGATATTTAGATAATGTCTTACCATAAGCATCATTGAAGGTCTTGTTCAATTCTTTTGTTGGATTGTCAACAGTCTCTCTTAAAGCTTGAGCAGTGAACTGTAGACCACGAGATAACCATAACAAACCTTGAGTAGCTTTGGTGGCTTTTTCAGCTTTCTCATTCAACACCAGATCTTGTAAGGTTGCTGATTTTTCAGGATTGGCTAGAAGACGAGTACGAATCTTGGTGACATTACCTTTAAGATCGTTTTGTACCACAGTAAATGCAGCAGATCCCAATAAATCTATTTGATACTGTTAGTTTCCAATCATTGACGCGGTTTGATCTAAAGATAAAACTCACCAAACAAATTGATCAATGCTTCAGTGGCTTCCAAAAACTCAGAAGTTGAGATTTTGCCATCAGCAATTGGAACTTCAGTAAAAGATCTCTTTTGTTGGTCAAAGAAAGTTGACATTTTTGTGGAAGATTGTTGTTTATGAACTTCAAACTGTGTTCTTTCATTGAGAATGTCCAATTTGTTCTCTGGGCTGGCCAGATCTCCAAAAAAAAAAAAAAAAGAGATTATGTAATATATTACGTAAAGTTAGATAATGAACATTATTTAGTTGATGTATTAATATTTATTCACATGTTCATGGCAATTTACCTTCTCTCTTCAATCTCATTCTTTCAGCAAAGGTCAATTTTCTTTCGCCAGATAGAGCCGGAGTTGAAACTGGTGATGAGGAGCTTGGAACAGGAGATGGAGCGGATGAAGATCCTCTTAAAGATGGAGGTTTGTAACCACCAGAGCCTGCACCACTTCTTTGAGCTTTCATTTTAGCTTCAACCAAAGCCTCAGCTTCTCTTTGCTTAGCAGCTTGTGAGTCTAATAACTCTTGGGCAGCCCTTTGAGCAGCGAGTTTCTTAGCTCTAGCCTCTTCAAGTGATTTGCGTTGCTCTTCTTCCTCCTGTTCTTTCAATGCAGCTTCATATTCAGCAAGTTTTTGTTCATAAATTTCTTTTCTGATTTGTTCCAGACGTTCTTTCTTAGCAGCTTCCAATTTTTCAGCATTCTCTTTGATTATAGCTTCACGTTTAGAAGAAGTTTCTGCGCCGATCTTAGATTTGAAGGATTGGAATTCTGGAATGAATTTTTGGAATCTTTCTTTCAACTTCAAAGCTTCTTCATGTTCTTTCTTAGCAGCTTCAATCTTTTTGGCTTTGAATTCTTCATAAACTTTCAAATCTCTTTCTACTTGTAAACCAGCATCGTTTTTCAATAATGGTTGTTCGAATTTTCTATAAGCTCTTTCAGTGTGATCCAATCTCTTGAATAAAGCCTTAACACGTGTATCGATTTCATTCTTTTCTTTCTCTAATTGATCAACCTGTAAGGCCAAAATCTTGTCTTTATCAAGATTATCCAAATTATCGATATCCAATTTAATAATACCTTTAGCATTGATTTCTTCAACCAATTTTTTGTTTTCTTTTCTTTTCAATGCATCCCTTTCACGTTGAAGTTTTTCCTGTTCACGACGTTTAGTTTCCTCTTCAACACGTTTCACTTCAGCAGCTTTTTCTTCTTCTAATTTTCTTTGTTTCTCTTTAATTGCTTCTTGTTCACGTTGTCTCTTTTCCAATTCAACTTGTTGTTTACGCTCTTCAGCTAAGGCCCGAGATCTTTCTAATTCTTCACGTTCTCGTTCCAAAGCTTCAGTAGCGGAAGCAATCAAACGTTCACGTAACAATTTTTGCTTATCATAGTAAGATGGGTCAGTGTATTTAGCAGAAGCGTATAATGTATCAGCCAAAGTTGATAATTGAGAACGAATTAAATCAGCTGGTGATGATTGTAATGCGTTGACGTCATTTGGAGAAGCATCACCAAATGGATCGTTGTGGAAAGTAACCACACCAGCATCATGATCAAGAGAGAAAGATAATTGACCATCTCTACCAGCATTTAATAGGAAACCTTCAATTTCTAATGGGCTTAATTCAAAGTCGCCAGAAAAGGTAGCTAATTGGATCAAGAAATCTAATTTGACAGATTCATAAACTTGAGAGACACGTTCAAACAAACGAGTCAAGACAACTTTAACTAAAGCTTTTGTATATGGTGCAAAGAATCTGTTGCTTTGTAAAGTGGAGACAATTTCGTTCAATTCTTTACGGATAGATAATGGATGGAAGTCAGTTTCTAGCAATTGGTAAAGCTTTTTAACAGTTGGATCAACAAAATCATACACGTTCTTTGTCAAAGCAAATTCAATTAAGAATTGTCTTGTTGGAGCGTTTGGTAAGTTTAATAAAGCAGCTAAACGTTGTTGAGAAGTCTTGGAGTAGTCTTCACTGAAATCCAAGTTAAATTCTTCTTGAGGAATGGCTAAAGAGGATAATAAGAAAATAGATGAATAACGAGTCAGTTGTTCTTCAGTCGCATTTGGAGATTGACTGTATAAGTTAAAGAATCTGTACCAAGCGGCAGCATGGAATAAAGCATTATCGGAGACCAAGAAAATTTTGGCCAAGTTTTCGTAATAACTAACCATGGTGTTTGGTTTTGGTTGACGTTTAGAGTGATAAATCAAGGAGTGAATATCTTCGACAGTTCTAAAGGCTTCTTGCCATAATTCTAATTTAACAGCAACATTTAATTGGTTGAAACGTAAATCCAAATAACGTTGTAAAGTTTCAGGATCTTGTAAATCGATGGCGTTAGTTAATCTAGGACCAGTTTTGGTAGTTGCATAGGATAAATGGGAACGTAGCAAATCAGATAATTTCTTAAATTCATTCTTTCTGTTGTACTTGAAACAAAATTGATAGGCGAGTTGAACGACTTCAGTATAAGTGACTTCCAAGCGTGAGTTGTTTCTCAATAGATCCAAGACAAGACGGAAAGATTCCCATAAGAAACGGATCCATGGAATGACCAAGTCTCTATCAGCACGGTCCTTAGATTGTTCACTGGATAAGGATGAAAGCAAGATATCTTCTGGAGATTCACTTGTATCTAAATCATCGTCTTCAGTGATACCAGCAGTTTCTTGAATAGAATCTAATTTCTTATCGGCGGCTTCGATCAATTTACGTGTAACACTTTCCAAAACTGGTAAACCAGCATCTGTAACTTGAACATTTTTCTTGAATTGATGCAAACCATCTTTCAAAGTGAAACCTTTTCTTGAATCAACACATAATTGAACAAATAAAATGGCTATTGGTTCTAAAGTGACTGGAGCAACAGAACGAGTCTTCTTGGAAGTTAAAAACTCATGTAAAGTTTGTAGTGCAGAGTCGTTCTTACCGACCGCAATCAATTCTTCAGCTCTCTAATCATATGATGTTAGTAAAACATATTAAAATATAAATATATATCCTTCTACAACGATCCGAAACGAGTGCTTTCCAGCCATAGAAGGGCTATCAAAAAGTAAATTAACATACTCTGAGAATGTTTTCAGGACGGATGATGAGTGGAGCCATTGTAAAATAGATCTATCTGTCAGCTTGAGCCTCTGAACAACACAATCTCTTGCTTTTGCTTGTTGGCTTGACAATTTGTTTAAAAAAAAAAGTGAAAAAAATTCCTGGTCTGAAGTTTACGCTTAGCCTCACCTTAAATCAGACTCTCTAATAGGTAAATTTCAGCATTAAGAGGTCGCGAACAAATTATATGTAATATCCTCGATTTCGCGAATTCATGACTAGGTGTCAAAACAAACGAGTCTTGGTTGCCAACTTTAATTTCACATCTAAAGAGGCTGCCTAGGCATGTCCAATCTAATTTCAAAATGGATACTCCAAAAAGTTTGTATATTTTCTGTTCTCTTTGGATTTTAGCTAACAATCAGGTGATATCTAGTATATTGGGAAAGTGAAGGTTGGTGATGCTAATGAAGATCCATTCCATGAAGAGGTAAGTCCTCGATGTGATTATTGAGAGGTTTAATAACTAACCATTAATGAAATTGCAGATCCCATTTGAGGAACTCAAGATCTATCAAAGACAGGGTGCTAGGAGAAAAAAACCTCTACCACCAGGTCTTTCCAAGAATGATGAAGCTGTCTTACTTTCTGTTAGAAAAAGAGCATATCAGCTGGACTTAGCATTTAATTGTTGTTGCGGAATCCAAGCAGGCTGGTCAGGTCTCATTGGGCTTATTCCTTGGATTGGTGACGTTATCACGGCATTCTTGGCTCGTCAACTTGTTGCAAAAGCGCAAGAAATTGATGGTGGGCTGCCCCAATACCTCCAAGCTCAAATGATGCTCAACGTTGTTTTTGATTTTATGATTGGTCTGATACCACTTATAGGAGATCTGATTTCAGTGGCATATAAAGCTAACTCCAGAAACTGTATAATTTTGGAAGAATATTTGAAGAAGTCTACAAAGAGTGAGAAAAAAGTAGGTTCTGATACTGCAAAGGGAAGTCAAGCTCAAGTTGATAAAGTGAGTCAGAATGAAATCAAGGATGCAGCCATACCCAATAAGCAGACTTCAACTATTCGACAGCCTCCTAATGCAGCATTTCGATCTGGACCGTCGAATGGTATTGAACATGTTTGACAAGGTCTTACCATGGTAGAGAGACGTCAATTCATAAGAGTGAGACATTGTTTTAAGTTAAACACTTTTTATAGAATAGCAATTCATTGACAAATTAAATATCTGAAAACTCTAATAGGGGCTAGTCTGATGTAAGGTCTATTATTTCGGCGTCAGGGGGCATGCTCGAAGGTTTGTCCTTTGAACGCTGTACCAATGTATTATTATTTCGGGTAAATTTTGTTATAAATTCATTTAGGACATCTGTTCTCGACTTATTTGACTCTAATCCAGGATTTTTATCACTATGATATGCTGTATTAAAAGCCTGTTGTGATTTAAATGCATTGTATTTTGATGAATTTGCATTTTGGAAGGTAACAGGATTATGCGATAGGACAATTTCATTTGATTGCTTATCGAGTCCCGTTGATCTATTAATTTCATGATCATCATTATGTTCCACAGCTTTTACAAATTCCTCACCTCTGGATTCTAATCTATTTAGGTTAAATGGTTGAGTATCGCGACATTCCGTTGAATTTTCATCTCTTGGATCAAAAGTCTGGGTAGCATCACGCGAATTAAGTTGGTGTGAGGAGCTATCCTCTATTTCCTTCTCATATTGACTTAGTTGTTGGTGTGTTTCAATAATTCGTGCCGGTAATTGTTTGAAAGAGCGTTGAGAGCGTTTTGACTGGTAGCTTGATAGGTAGGAATAAGGAAATGGAGACCTTGAAATTCTGTTAGAATGTTCCGCTCTATGAGCATGGATGGAGTAGTAGTACTTGTTGGGTGCGTAGCCTTCAGATTGAAGTGATGACACAGGTGATTCATATGAAATATAAGAGCCACTATGAGATCTCACCTTTACTTTAGAAGAAGCTAAGGAAGGTTTTGACTCATCAAGAGTCTTGGAAGGGAACATAGGCATATTTACTAACTTTCCAAAACCAAGAGAACTGTTGATATTGTGATTCGTTCGAACAATCCTTTGATCTTTTTCCTCGATATCTGTGTTGAGTTCTGGATTAGTGAAAGACTTACTTAAAGCTCCTTCAACTGTCACAGAGTCACTCGTCTCGAGCTTAGATGTAATTCTTGAGGAAACGCTAACATCATCAATGGTTTTCTTCTCTCTAGCAACTAATTTAGGAATCTTTTGGTTCTCCCTTCTGGCATTCGATTTGACTTTCTTTGATAGTGAGTGGTAGATGACATTATCAAATTGATCCAACTGTTCAATCCCAGAAGAAGACTCAGAAGAAACTGATGCAATCTTCTCAAAGCTTTGATTTCTATGGATTACATTATTATAATAACTTTCTTTTGAAAGATGGTGTCCTGTCCTTTCTTGATTGATTTGAGTTTGAGAGACTCTATCAGGCTTGATCTTGGCTCTATTTGAGTACCTCATGTCAGTGTTCAGTTTTGATTTAAATCTTGACACAGTTTTCACTTCGATCGTGTTGTATCTTGAACTCTTAGTAGCAAGAGGTAGTGCAATTCCACCATGTTTTAAGGCTCTGGGATTTTGTTCATCAAACCATTCCTCGTATTCTGCAATTGAAAGTCTATCAGTACCTTCATCGATTTGCAGCACCTCAATATCTTTAGTAACTCTAGTATCTGGCCAGGAAGCTCCATATAAGATTTGGTGTCTCACACATCTTGGGCAATGGCTTCTATATCTTTGGATCTGATCGAACCTGAAATACACCCCACAGTTCAAACAGTCGTACACTTGACTCTTGTCCTCATCACTGTACAGGCCAGCCATAAACAACTTGTGCAGTGTTCGATATACCTGGCGTGCTTTGAGTTCTTCTTCATTTTTGAAGGTACAGGTATCCGGTGATCGATCTAATTTATAATAGTTCAGTATTGTATCTATGGCAGCATTTTTTTTGGAATAATCAATGACCTTTCTCTTTCGCAGTTTTCTTCCACCAACAATTTGTCCTTCAGGTTCAACAAACGGCTCATCTGAAGGATCACGGATTTTACGTCTTAATCTAGAAGCAAGAATCTTGTTTCGGACAGAAACATCATTAAAATACTCTTGTGGGTCCAAAAGTACAGGTGAGTCTGAAGAGTCAGAAAAATCATCTGAGCTGCTTGAATTCTCTGTTTCTTTCTCTTCCTCATCGGTGAGCGATTGTTCATCGTTAGTATCAATCACAATCGCTTCCGGGTTTTCCTGCTCAGCATCTGACGAGCTTACGTCTATCAATTTATCATCTGGTATCAGCCTTTCAGGATCATAAAATCCATTACCTAATCTTTCGCAAGTTGCACATAAGCAGTCTCTATTTCCTTTACCAAAATAACTGTCTGAGTACATTACGGTAATCTCTTGACCTGGAATGATCTCTTTCACTGCCATTAGTTTTAACCCGTTATGAGTTGGAACAAATTTTGTATTTGGGCAGCAATCATGATTAACAAAACGACAAGGTCCTAGCATTAATTTTGATATTTGGCCACTGCTTGTGTTAAAAACACTGAAGTCGTTCTTTGATAGTATTGCTTCGTCTTGAGAGTCTAATAAAGCCAACGTACCTTCAAGATACTTTATTTCATCACCTTTTTGGTAAGGCTTTCGTGCTATGATGCATCCTTCTAAGGAGCCACTTTTTTCCTTGTACCGATCTGTTGAACCAATTTCAAACCCACAATCTGGATGATACAACTCAATGTACTTTCTAGCATGTTTTCTAAATTCCTGTCTTTGACCATCGCCATACCTACTCAGAAATTCCTTGGTAGTCTGATGTCTCATAACCTTTTCTAAGCATTTAGAAATGTTTGGCCTCTGTGAATGTATCACATACTTTGTCAGAAGTCGCACTACAACTTTTTGATTTATGGTTAGAGGCTCTTGGAAGCCTTTGTTCACTTTTCTCGTTGTAATCCAGAAGTGTATGCTGTCAACTAAATTTCTAGATAGATAATCATCTGATTCAGATAGCTCAAGCCAAGTGAAAGGCGCCATGTTTCTTGATGGTTTATTTTATTACGTAGCTCAACTGATTCAATCTCTTTTCAAACACTTGCGTCCTGTAGTTGAGATATTCAGCATATTATAAGGCGATACTTAACTAAATTAATAGAGAGGCCTAAGTGACGAGCTCTTCTTTCCTTTTGCGTTCTTCTAGCTGGGTGGAACTGTAAATCCAATAGCATCCAGTTTGTTTTGATCGCTATGGATGGAAAACAAAAACATAAACAAAACTATGAAACACCCGAACATTTTGAACGTCAATATGTCAGAGCATTTTAATAGTAATATCAAGAACTCCTGGAGTTGGTCTCTTAAGAGGATATGTTCTATCAAACTACATTAGAATTAAAACTAAAATCTATTTATTTGTGATTTAAGAAGAGAGAAGTAGCTCCACAAGTTTATCCACTGGTTCTTTAGTACGTTTGGCAAAACTTATATTTACCAATGCTTGTTTAACACCAATATCCAATTGATTGTGACCCAGTTGCGCAAGTTGATTCAGTACTGACGCACGAGCAGCATCATCACCAAAATTGGAGTCAATCATAACGTTGTTCAATTCATCAAGTGTCTTCAAGTTTGGAACGGCCACTTTGAAGTCAAAGCTATCAAGAACGTCCATCTGCTGCAACACGCTATATTTACTAGTAGTACCAATAACTAACAAGCGGCGCTCTTTTGGTGGTTTGGTTTTAAGAGCAGCATGAATAGCTTGTAGAATGTTATTTGAAAATCTTGGGCCTATTGGGACCCATTCGATCAAACTTTCAATTGAATCTAAAATAACAATATTGAGTGGAGATTTGGAACTATCTCTAAATATATCTGAAATGTAAGCAATTTTGGCTGTTTCTGACATACCAAGCATCGCTGAAGCTGAAACTAATCTAATAAATGGGAACTCTGATTTTAAAGCAATCGAAGCAGCAAGAGCTGTTTTACCAGAGCCAGTAGGACCATGGAATAAAATTGAGAATAAATTTGATTCACTATCATCTCTCACTTGCTCAACATAAGAATCACCGGTTTCTAGAATTTGGTCAATGTTTGCAGAATATTTTAAGATACCTCTATCAATGCATGATCTCAGATCTTCTTCACTAACACCAAAAGCCGGTGTCACTTCTTCTAAGGCATTCAAGAAATCAGATCTGGTCACTTTAAGTTTATCTAAATCTTTTAAATTAATCTTAGTTGATCCAGTACCAATATTAACTCTTTTATTTAGAGCAAATGATGCTGCACTTTTGACTAAACCTTCAATTTCAGCACCCGAGAAATTTTTAGACAATGAGGCTAATTCTTTCAAATTAACATCTTTATCCAATGAGCCATTAGATTTCATTTTCTTGGTTTGGATCTCAAGAATTTGGAAACGACCAGCTTCATCCGGTAAGTTAATTTCGACTTGGACTTCAAATCTACCTGGACGCAATAAGGCACTATCAATTAAATCACGACGATTGGTCATACCGATGATCAAGATGTTATTAAGTTGGTCAACACCATCCATTTTGGCTAATAATTGATTGACAACGTTATCACCAACACCTGTACCATCTCCTCTTGAACCTCTTTGTTTAAACATGGAATCTAATTCATCAAAGATGATGATATGTAGTGAGGAGTCATCTCCTTTTGCTTTATATTCAGCTTCTGCGTCTTTGAACAAGTTTCTGATATTTTCTTCAGAAGAACCAACATATTTACTTAAAATTTCGGGACCATTAACGATTTTTGGTTCTCTAGTATTTAACATCTGACCAATTTTTCTAGCAATCAATGTCTTACCAGTACCTGGTGGACCATAAAGTAGCATACCTTTCACATTTCTGATACCTAATTTATCAACTAGTGCAGGTGGGAAGATACGGGAAGCGAAAGCTCTTCTAAAGATCTTTGTGAATTCTTTGTCCAAACCACCAACTCCCATGTCCTCGAATTTAAAATCAGGTCTGATAACAGCATCGGCTCTTGGTCTTGTAGCACTTGCTTTAATATTGACTAAGCCGTCTTTACCTTTAAAAAAATTGATGTTAGTTTGGTTGACTAGTAAGCCCTTAGTTTGAATGTCAGTTGAAGCTGGGCCACTTGCTTCAAAATCAGCCAAATCTATGGCTTGAATCGATTGCACTGTAAGATCAAAGATTATCCCTTTGAAGTCTAGAAATAACTTTTGAGTTGGTGAAAAAACTTGTGATTCAAAGTTTTTAATGAAAGCTTTACTCAATTCATCTTGATCAAATGGAGTGTTGACTGCTTTATTTCTATTTCTAAATGTAATTTCAATATTTAAAGCACCAATGTATGATTGATGACCTGTAGAAGAAAAGATATCATAAGTTCTCGCCTGAATAGGTTCATTCAAAGATAAACCAGCCCATAGTCTTTGTGATCCGTTCAAGCCAATAACACCAGGGTCCATTTCATTGGAATGCTTTGTAGTAAAAACAAAGAAATCATTGATTAAAATAGGAACATTATCCGGGAAATCTTGTGGGCTAACAGCAGCGACATTTGCTAGAGCATATTGGTTGTTAGGACAATTTCCAGTAATCGCTTGTCTTAAAGGGCCATTTGTGGTCTGAGGAGGTTTATTGTGGTTGAAGGGAAGTTTGCTGACCAGCCCACCGCCAAAGCCTGAGTGTGTTGAAGACGAATTGCTCTTTCCAAATCCGAATTTCTCCATTTTTAATTGCCTTTTGCTGTTCGTGTTGAAATTGGTGATAAAATTGAATTTGTTGTTCTTTTTCTGAACTGAGATAAACTAGATGAAACAACGATGTTTGGATGTCTATTATCAAAACTATTTCCCCTTCGATTGATGTCCAGGTGTGTAATTGAATTCGCAGCTAACAAAACTATTATCTGTCAATGTGTTGTTCAAAAGATGCTACAAAGAGTCAGTTTTTTATTCACTTTGATGTTTATTAAGAAAAGAATTCAAATACTTTGATTGACTTACGGAGCACTTTTAAACTATCCATTTTCCCTAAGGTGACTATGCATTTATATCTATGTAGTATATCGTAATTGGCTTAATCATATTCAGCAACAGCTTCAAGTTCAACCTTCAATGCAGGGTTTGGGAAGCCAACAATAATCGCACTTCTAGCTGGTTGGGTTGTAAAGTACTTTGCGTAAACCTTGTTAATGGTTGGAGCATCTTGAGGATCTTTAATGAACAACAAAACCTTCAAGACTCGATCTAAGGAAGAACCAGACTTTTCAAGGACAGCTTTCAAGTTTAGGATAGCTACCTCTGTTTGGACCTCAACGTCTTCCGACAAAGCGTCAGTTTTGGTGTCGACGCCAACAGCACCTGCGGTGAAGACCAATCCTTTAGTTTTGTAAGCTGGTGATAGAAGAGAGTTCTCTTTAGCTCCAACTTGGGCCCAAGTGACTTTTTCTGGCATAATAAATGTGTTTATTGTTGAGAAGAGAGAAAATAATGAGCTAAGAAAAGGGCGATATTCTTTGTTTAAAAGCAATTGGGACTTCCCTCTCAGGGTAATCACTGGGCTGGTCGTTAGAAGCCTTTAACTGTGGATTATCGATGTTTTAGTGTGTTTAACCGAAGAGTATGCACCGGGTGACAAAAAGGGTTAAAGGCGATAAGGAATTTGTTAGTTATTAAATTCAAATAAGATCACTTTGAGACTTGTCTCAAAATTGCGATGAATAGTTCTTAAATAGGATAACGGATTTCTTACTTTAGTAATAGAGACACGATTGTTTCTTTCGCTTTTCAAATTATGTATTTTAAATATTATCAAACTTTGCAATTCATTATTTTATAATTAGTTGAATCATATTTTACTATATTTGTATTATTTTGTTCAAGTTATCCATTAAAGCTACACTTGTACCACAAATATTTGTTGTATGTAGAAGGGGTTTATGCTTTCTCTTCTTAAACTTTTGAGCACTCCCAAAGCTTGATTACTTTATTTATCAATCAATTCGTTAGAAGGCTATTAAGTCTACACTGAATCTTACCCACTTACACAGGCAATCCAAGGGACTACGGACTAACTCTTGAGAAGTACTCAATGCAACAGTAAAGTAGAGAGTGTTGAGGGCGTAAGGGAGTGTTGGGGGGAGAGAAATATAGTGATATCCTAATGTGAAGGATAAGCAGATATATTTGCATTTGGTCTAGTATAAATTTAATTATATGACATATCAAGCTGAGCTTGAGCCTCCACTTGTCATAAACAACAAAAGAGCTGGAACAATGAACATCCAGTACTTTTGAATAAATGTTTTAGGCTCCTCTTCCTCTTCTGTGAGTTGTGTGGCATCTGCTGCTTCAACAGGACTTTCTTTAACCTTTTGCAATGTTGGAACGGCTCCTGAGGTGCTCACTTTAATCACTGGATTGATACCTGTGTTACCAGAGCTCCCTTTTTTGAAAGAGAATGAAATTAGATCACCATTAGGTTTTGTAGTAACAATCAAATCGAAATTTATTGGCTCATTCAAAGTCTGCAAAGTGTGACATTGAAAGATTCCATCAATCTCAGTTCCTAGGCAATATTCTTCGTCATTGGGTGGAATGTCTGATACTTCAATTTGTTCGATGACTTTTGGTGTCCCATCAGCAAAAGTAAGCACACCAAGTTTAAATGACTTGTCCTGGGTTAAAGAGCGTCCAATAAGGGCTATTGGCTCTGTGGCAATTGACTGTGTGATACAAAAAAAGAGCAGGAAAATCTCGAAGAGCTTCATTCTGGTAAGTTTGTGAATTTTGGGGTAATTTCGCAAACTGAAGCTAAACCAATTTTTCTATTTTTTATGAAATCAATCAAAACACGTAGCTTAAGCATTTCAAATCGATTGTAAGAAAATGAAACTGGCAAGCCTGATAAGGGCAGCGCTATTAGTTCCATTAGTGTCCTCTCGTTTCACAGTACACGAGGATATCTTTTCTTTTCCAAAAGTATGAGGTGATCATTTCATTAATATCCACTCCAAATATATTAACAACAGTATCAAGTTTGAAATCAAATACAATTATACAGACCCTATTACAAAGGAAGAAGCTCTTCAAATCATACAAGTACCCTCTCAAGATAAATCTTATGAGCTATTAGCCACACAGAGTTCAGAATTCCTTTGTGCCTTTCATAAAAACAACTTAAAGTTGGATGATCAACAGAAGCAGCTGGATATTGATCAAATAAATACCACAGAAACACTTCATGAAATATCTCGCATTGTATCAGAATCTCTTGATGGTCAATGTTTCAATCATAAGGAGGCCTACTGGAAGTACAATTATTGTCATAAAGGCGAGCTACTGCAATCGCATGCTAACTTGCGTTATATTCTTGGAAAATTCAACAATTCAGATCCAGAACCTTTGTTGAAATTAGCACAAGAGAGCGGGATTTGGATGCTTTCATATGTTCTCACCGATGGGACTATTTGTGATTTGACAGGAGAATCAAGAACCACTGAGCTTCAATACGTTTGTAATCCCGAGACGGAGGGATTAGAACATCAGCTCAAGATCAATTGGGTACATGAATACAAGACATGCGGATACGCTGTACAAGTTCACGTTCCAGAGTTGTGTCAATTTGACTTGTTCAAAGAGCAAAAATTTATGAATATTATTAATTGTCAGAAAGTTATTGGTTTGGAGGATTTTGAAAAGTCCTTAGATGCTCGTAACAAAAAGATCAATATTGTTGATTATAACTTGGAAAAGGTTGGTAGAAGTCTTTATATTGGACATCCAACTTCAGTTAATGATAAATTGTTCATTCTGATTGATACATTGGGCACTGATGATCTAATCGAAAGGTTTGGAGTGACTTTCTATCAAAGTTTGAAATATGGGAAGTTCATAACTGATCCTTCTGATTTTTTCGCTACTGAATTTAGGTTACAGTCATATGTGTATAACAAATATGGTGATTATATCACAACTTTGACAGCTGAACAGAACATCATCAATGGGAAAGCGTCAGTTGTTACAACTGCTGGATCAGATGAAACTGCGATTGATCATAACTTCAGTCTCACAACTGAATTTAACGAAGAATCCCCAGTTGAAGAGCATACTGAACCAAAAGATGAAGAGGCACATGAAATTATCTTCGAAGAGCCTTATGAACAACCCGAATCTCAACAGCATGTGCTAAAAGCCAGCGAAGCACAAAAGCACGAACACGATGAATTATGAATAGATTAATATAACTAAATTATAGTTGTAGTCAACAATCCGTCATCCGCTACATAAATTAAATATCATAAGGTATTTAAAACATTGGGTAAAATTCCAAAAAAAGAAGCACAAGAAACGAAATAAATTAAACAATAGAAATCCAATATAACACCAACAAAAATTTCAAAAGTAACATATAAATAAGATAAAAACGCAAAGTAAAAACACAGTTTAAAGTCTCATTCTTCATATCCAAAGCTTTTACTCACTTGAACCAGCTTATCACTTATCTCTCTCTTCAATTGTAAACCATCATCTTCATAATCCTTGAAATTAAGGTTATTAGATTCCCCAATCCATAACCTCAAATTAGCAACAATGTTCTCTATAGTTTCAAAATCATTATCAAATTGAGAATCTTTCACCGAATTACCGTCATCTGACTCGCTGGAATAAACCATCCAACCTTTTGGAAACTTCTGTACTAGTTTAAATAGGGAAATAAATGATAATAATGAAATCTCATTTCTGTCAAGTTTAATGTATCTCAAAAGTTTAGATGTTTCTTCCCTTTGACTAGAACGAGAATATTTCATGATTGTTGAAGATACTAAAGTATTTAGCAAATCTTGAGATAGGTGTTTCTGGAATCTTGGATCACAATAAGGTTGTCCAACCTTTTCAAGAGAAGGAACATGTCTCAGATCATCATCATCATCATCATCATCATCATCATCATTTTCTTCGGAAATTTCATGAACTTCACTCTCAAAATCGTGTTCATCGGATTGTGATTTATTAGTTTCAACAAAAACCGAAGACTTAATTTTTAAAGCCTTAGATTCTTCATTAATCAAATTCAGAGTGGAATCGAGGTATTTCTCGTTCAAAATAGATTTTAATAACTTAATTCTAATGTCAATGATTGATTTCTTTGGAGCTAGACTTTCAGAAAGACTCAATTTATTCCACAAGTCTTTCTTGATATCTTTCAATTCATCATCATCCATTTGTTCGTGGGAGTCTTTGAAATTAAGATTAATATATCCCAATAAAACTTCGCGGAAGATTTCATTAGACCTTAGACTAGAGAGTAGTTGCTTGTAGTCAAAATTGACACGATCATCATTCAGAATCAGCTTATATCCTTTATCATTGATACCTCTAAAACAATTATGGCTTAATTTCAATCCCATAGATAAGTTTAATAGTCTCTGAATAGCTTCAGATTTATCATTAGATCCAACCTTAAACTCTTTGTAAAGATATCTCAAGTTAGTATCAGTAACTTTCTGATTAGCAATATCATTCAAACTTTTCTCGATAATTTTATTCAATATGTTAAAGCTTGAAGATAAACGAGAATAAGCTAATAACAGCTTACTAATGATAATCTTACCAAATGAGACCTCAAATGTCAGTTGGAAAGTGAATAGTTTCATCAAAATGAAGAGCAAGTCAAAGAAGCTTGTCTTAGTCTCCTGGTTCAATATACTATTATTGATAAGGGCTGCAACTTCAGTATCACTAACGCATACTTTTTCCTTATCTCCAACATGGATGAAAACTAGCTCTTTGAACAATTCATACCATTCAGTTAGCTCTCCTATGTTAGGTAAATGGGTTTGTGATTGCTTTCTATTCTCATCAATGATGTCATTACTAGAGAATGAGAGGAAAATAGAAGGAACAAAGATGTAAAGCACAGAAAACGCAACAAACAAAAATTTTACTGCACTGGTAAAATAATGGAACTGAGGAGCGGAAAGAATTGGAAAAGCAGATAATCCATGGTAATCATAGCCATTCCCACTGCCATTGAATAACTCAGAACCAACAATGAAAGTTAATCCACCCATAAGGGCCTTCCCTGGTACACCCATGTCATAAGGATGACGGCTTTGAGACCCTACTAAGCCGACTTGACTAGGTGGGACTTGTTGAGGATATGCATGAGCGGCATGCACAGTAGGAGGCACTTGTTGGTTTTGTATTGATGGTATTGGTTGTTGTGATTGTTGTGATTGATTGACAGAGAATTGAAGATATGATTGTTGTCGAGCCTGTTGTTGTAATTGTGGAGACAAGTTATTGATGATCTGTCTCAGATGTTGGTTTTCAGAAAGAAGGTTTCCATTTTTTTTTTCCAAATGTTTGATATATTCAGTGGCTTTAGTTAATACGCTTGCCTTATTGACTTTTGATGGTGGGAAAAGACCCTCTAAATCATCCATTGTTGTTGACGGATCACCAGAAGCCATTCTTAAAGTTGGAACAGCATCTCTAAGCGTGGTGATTTTAGTATTGATATTTGTTCTATACTTCTTTTCAATCATGTTATGACTTGATCTATCTTTCTTTGGTTTTGTAATTTTGGAAACTGAACCAAAAGAATTCTCTTTTTTCACTAAAATAGAATTTCCCTTCATCTTGTCATCATCATCATCCTCGTCATCATCAGATTCGAAATCCTTTGAAATTGAGTTTCCATTGTCAGAATGGTCATCCTTATTACTTGAGTTATCGTGAAGGGATTCTGGTGATAGAAATTGTCTATTTTGTGCGTCAATGTTCCTAGTTTTCGACAGTGTACTATCGTCAATGTTGAATCCAAGGAAGCTATCATTAGGAAAACCCGTTAATCCACCAGAAGCATCAAAGCTATTCCACTCACCATTTTGAAAGAAGGGTTCTTCTGGGGTCACACCGCCATAAGTGGAAACATTGGTACTTGAAGGTCTGCTGAGTTCTGGTGTTGTTATCTGAGGGATAGCTGATTTGGACAAGGAATCTAGGAGGGCGTCTGTCTCTTCAAATGAGTAAAAAGAGGACTGTGACATGATATCTGATTTAGCAATATTTAGATTTTGCAATGAATGTGGATGTGGGATAAGAGAATCAACCGAAAAGGAAGGAGAATAAACTGCTTAAGAGACCCTTATGGTTGCCAATACAAGATCCCTTTTAAAATGCAATAATTGCCTAATCTATTGTATGTGATTAGAACTGGTTCGATACAGCACTTAAAAGTGAGAAATAGCCAAAATAAAGTGTTTCAGTTTCTCTTAGTCTGATTTGCCCTGGTTCAGCCGTTAATTCTAGCTGTTTTGTGTTAAAAAATGGGAGGTTTGATTGGAGTTTAGTGTTTGGATCTAGTGGTTTTCAAGCATTTTCATATTTTCGCACTCGTTTCTCTGTTCGCTTTTGTTGACCTTGGTACTCTGAAAACGGAAGCCCACAGATTTCTTTTTGCGTTAATTAGTTGTCATGGTAATTTCTAAAAATAATAGACAAGTTTTAGTCTCCCGAGTCGCTATATTGACCAAGTTATATGTAGGGCTGAAGAGCTTTTGCATTATTAGGCATAAATTTCGTCGATCATTCTAGAATTTTGCTAATTAAATTGAGGATTCTGGGACAATAGCTCAATTAATCTGCAGCTTCAGCTCGAAAAATGGTATCATATGCTGCAATAATCGCAGAATATTGCATTATTCTATCAAAAACTTGCCCCTTAGTCACATTTCAGTACGCAAAAGAACCACTCGCTTGGGTTAAAGCGTCTACAAGGCTTGCCCCGGCAGGCATCCTAGTTCGACTACTCAGTTATGAATTTTGTGAATATTCATGTAGGTCCCGTTCCCGCCCCGGCAATAGGACTGCAAAACTAAGAGAACTCAGTGAGTTGGGTTACGAATAATCACATGAGTAGTCATGTGACCATTTTTATGTGTCATGTGATAAAATCACGTGATTAGATAATAACGATAATTCCCTGGTTTTCCAGAAAAGTTTCGTCGACAAGAAAAAGTGAAAAAAATTACCACAAGAGACACTTTCCAAACAGTAATTTTCCGCACACCCTACAATAAACATAACAAACATGTCTTCAATAAAGAGAATCAACAAAGAACTAACTGATTTTGGAAGGTAAGCACTTTTTTCGTTTTGATCGGTATATTTTTTAGTGAGGGCTGTTTTTAGATTCGCTCTTTAGGTTGTCAGATTTTGCCATTGAGAAATACAGATAACTACTATGGTGCTTTATTGGCTGAGATTTTGAGATATCACCGATATAAATGGATTAGAATACCTAAAATTCATTGATTCTATGTCATTCTTCTGTATGATAATTTGATCGGATGAACTCTTTTTTATGAACCTTTTACTTTTGTGTCGTTTCAGCGCCTCCTTGTTTCTTGTTTTTTTTTAATTGATCTAATCTAATCAGTCACACTACCTAATTTCATCAGAACTTTGATATTAATTTAGGAATTCCCATATCTGATCTCAAGTCAATCACACGGGTTTTTTTCCAATCCAACAAGAATAATAGTGACATAATGGCCCTCTTATCAAATCGATTTAACCTGTTTTGATGAACAGAATACTAACAATCTTTCAATAGAGATCCTCCATCTTCTTGTTCAGCTGGCCCAGTTGGCGAAGATATGTACCACTGGCAAGCATCTATAATGGGTCCTTCTGACTCTCCATACACTGGAGGTGTTTTTTTCTTATCCATCCACTTTCCAACAGATTATCCATTCAAACCACCAAAAGTTCAATTCAAGACTAAAATTTATCATCCAAATATTAACTCAAATGGTAACATCTGTCTAGATATATTGAAAGACCAGTGGTCCCCAGCATTAACCATCTCAAAGGTTCTATTATCCATTTGTTCTTTATTGACAGATGCCAATCCAGATGACCCTCTAGTGCCAGAAATTGCCCATATTTATAAAACCAACCCAGAACTTTATCAGAAAAATGCTAAAGAATGGACAAAGAAATATGCCATCTAATTATGAAATTTATTAATCTCAGTGAAAATTTTTGTTTTTCTTAGGAGTTTCCTTGATTAGATTGTCGTTAATATAGATTTTCAAGTGTTGCTGAACAACAAAATAAAATAAATGTTACTCGAAAAATGGCTTATTTCTAATATTAGTTTTTTGAATATAAGCTCTACATCATACCTAAATTACCGTAATTATCACGTTTTTTCGTTAAAAGTTTAAATATGCTTCTATTACTCTTGATGGCTCGTCAGTTTCAGGTTCATCAAATAACATTCCAATGAATATATTAATGTCATGACAAATATAAGTTAGTCCATCACCTTCATGGAACTCATGATCCCAAAACCATAGACTGCCAAATCCATCATTATTTTTATCCAACTTCAAAACTATCAAGTTTCCCCCACTAGATACTCCAATCGGCAAGTAATTCAATCCAAACTTCTCTTCGTTACAACTGAATTCATCATATAATTCCTCAGCATTGTAAAACCATTCAAAAGCATCTAATCCATCATCTTGACCTGCCCATGGAGAAGGAATGTTGCTTTTATAAACCTTGAATCTGAATTGATCGAGGTCATGTGTCCTCAATAAGAAAGTCTTGTAACTATCTGGGAGCTCTGTTCCATATAACTGCTTCAATTTCTGGATAATTTGGGGAACTTCAACAGACATGTTAAAACCAGCAGTGTATTAGAATCTCATTACCATTAACTAAGGTTTATTGATCTCAAGACGTTGTGTCCTTTCAGAAGATTATTGAGTGAGCCTGTTCTGCCTCAGTCTGGTTCATACACACAACTTATCACGAATGGGTTTGTTTCGCGAATATCTGCGATGAGGTTTAAAAAAATTTTATTTTCATGTTAAGCGAACTCTAGCGCTTAGTCTGAAAGCTTTAAAAGGTTCTCGATATATTCCAAAATGGACGGGCTAAAGCTTAATCTTGCTAGTCTTAAGGACAAAGTTGCTAGTAAATTGGATTCAAGCAAGAAAAAGCAAAAAAATAACAAAAGAAATAACAAGAGAGATTTAAGAGACTCAAAAGAATCAAAAGAATTAAAACAAACAGATGCATCAAAAGATTTGAAAGACTCAGCCAGAGAAGAAAAAGAAAGTTTGAAACTAAGTAAAGATCCTGAAATAGAGGAAGCGATCCGTCGCGAAGCTTTGGAACTCGGCGCCACTGAGGATGATTTGAGACTTCTAGAAGGTGTTGATGATGGTGAAACCAGTGAACAGGAATTTGACGATCAAGGAAGAACCGAGCAGAGTTTGGGCGATGATCTGAACAGTTTTATGAAGAGTATAGGTTTGGAAAACAATCATCCTATCGTTGTGGATGATGCACTAGTTGAAGAAGAAGAAGGCCTTGCTATTAATGAAGGTGATGAAGAACCTGAAGAAGAGAATCCTGATGAAAGTGACGATCCTGAAGAATCAATAAAGGAAGAAGAAGAACTAGAGGAGCAGAAAGAAGAAGGAGAGGAAGAATCAGATGAAGAATCAAAGCCTGCTGTACCTGCTAAACCAGAGATTACCCACAAAAGAGTTGATCCGACCACTGTAATTAATGCTGCTGCCTTGCTCATCCCTCCCCAATTAGACTGGTACAATATTCCTATTGATTTGAATAACGAGAGCACTTCATTAACTCAGGATCAAATTGATAAACTGTATCAGAGAGGTAAAGAAGTTTTAGAAGCTGATAACAAAGCCTACTATGATGAATTTTCCAAAACTTCTTCTCAAAGAAAGTTCTTGTCTCAAGTCTTATCTGATGGTACACTGAACGATAAAATTTCTGCTCTTACTTTGTTAATCCAAGAAGCTCCAGTTCATAACATCAAATCCTTAGAAATGTTATTGAACTTCACTGGTAAGAAATCAAGAAACTCTTCATTACAATCAATCAATGCCTTGAAGGATTTATTAGTCAATGGTCTTTTACCAGATAGAAAATTAAGATATTTCAAGAATCAACCATTGAGTCTAATGCTCACCAAGAAGCAATTAGCTTTGTTCTACTTTGAAGATTTTTTGAAGAACCTATACTTCAAGGTAATTCAAATCCTTGAAAAACTTGGTCATGATCCAATTATCCATGTCAGAATGAACGTTGTTTCCCATATCTTCGACTTGTTGAAATCAAAACCAGAACAAGAAGTAAATTTATTAAGATTAGGTGTCAACAAAATCGGTGATATTGACAATAAAGTTCGTGCTAAAACTTCTTTCCAAATATTGCAATTGGAGCAAGCCCATCCAAATATGAAGAAAATTGTCATTGAGTCTGTCATTGACTCTGCATTTAAGAAAAATACTGACTATCATACCAGTTACTATGCCATTTTAACTTTGAATCAAACTATCTTGACCAGAAAAGAAGATGAGATTGCAAATGAATTGGTAAGAACATATTTTGCTTTGTTTGAAAAGTATTTAATAGAATCTGATAGTTCAAATGCAGATCTTCCAAAGAAAGAGGAGGCTAAAGGCAACAACTACAAGAACAGAAAGAAAAACTTCAAGAAAGGTAAGAAAGGTGGTAAATCAGTTAAGAGCGAAAAAACTGAAGAAGAAGTTATCGAGGAAAAAAATTCAAAGTTATTCTCAGCTTTACTTACTGGTTTAAATCGTTCATTCCCATTCTCAAACTTGTCAAGTGAGGTATACTCCAAACATTTTGAAACACTATATAAAATTACACATTCAAGTAATTTCAACACTTCTGTTCAAGCCTTGGTTTTCATTTTCCAAATTATTCAATCCCAAAAAGAGAATTCTGATAGATTTTACAGGACTTTATATGAAAGTTTGTTTGATTCTAGATTGGTCAACTCTTCTAAACAAGGTATCTACTTAAATTTACTATACAAAGCTTTGAAAGAGGATTCCAACACCCCAAGAGTCCTAGCATTTGTTAAAAGAATCATCCAAATCTGTTACAATTGGTTAAACGTTGGTCCAGTTGCTGGTATGTTTTATTTATTGATGGAATTGGAAAAATCAGTACCACAAATTAGAAATCTTGCAATTAATACAGAAGTGGATTACAAGTTTGCTGATGATGAAGAGGAAGATCAAAAAGAGACGTCTGGTGAAGATAAAGAAAAAGATTCTGAGAAAAATGAATCAACAACAGTTGAGAAAATACAATATGATGGTCGTAAGCGTGACCCAAGATTTGCCAATGCTGATCATTCCTCCATTTGGGAAATCAATGAATTTTTGAATCATTATCATCCAACAGTCCAACTATATGCTCAAAGTTTCTTGAACCAAGAGAAACAGAAAAAACCTGAAATGACCTTATTCACTTTAAGTCACTTCTTGGACAGATTTGTTTACCGTAATGCAAAACAAAAACCAGTCACCAAAGGTTCATCCATCATGCAACCTCTTGGAGGTGTTCACACAGGTTCTTTATTGGTCAAAGCTTCCAATAAATACAGTACTGGTGATGTTCCAGCAAATACTGAAAATTGGCTAGTGAAGAAAGTTGAAGAGATTAGACCTGATGAGAAGTTCTTCCACCAATATTTCACTTCTAAGGAACACGAACCTTCTCATTTTAAAGAACCTAAACCAGAAGATTACGAAGGTGAAAGTGATCTAGATGATGAAGAAGTTTGGGATGCTTTGGTCAAATCTCAACCTGAAATTGATGGTGATTTAGGTTCTGATATTGATGATTTCAGTGACTTTAATGACGAAGATATTAGTGATTTGGAAGATGAAGATGTTGCAGGTATTGAAGATATTGAGGATGTGGAAGATATTGAAGATGATGAAGATAGTGAAGCCATTAATCCAGTTACAGAATCTGTTGATTCTACTAATGAAGATGATGGTTCAGAAATTGAATTACAAACTATAGGCTTCTCAGATGACGAAGAAGACGATAGTGATAATGAAGAGGTTGAAGGCGATGAAAATGAAGATGAAGCAGGTGAGTTTAAAGGATTTTCCGAAAGTGAAGATGAGGAAGCCGAATTATTCAAAGGTGATTCTGAAGATGAATTGAATAGTGATGAGGATGTTGAGGAAAGACTATCGTCCAAGAAACGTTCGCTTAAAGGTAGTAATGACAAGGCTTCCAATAAGAAATCCAAAAAGGCTAAATTCAAAGATCTGCCTGTTTTCGCTTCTGCTGATGATTATGCGCAATATTTGGACTCTGATGATGAGTAGATAGATCTAAAATATACCTTGTTAATCCAATGTTGATTCAGATTCGTAAGTAGATTAGAATTCAGTAAAATTTTGCTACCTTGATAGTTCTGTATGGTGTTCTATGTCACTAAAAAAGGAGCTTCTAAAGATTAAGGAAGTTATTTAAGGGAATAAAACACTCAACTTCATTCAGTTACCGTACATAAAACTAAGACACTTATTTCTTTCTTAAATGCTCAGTTGTCCACTATTAAGCCCTACCTACATCTGAATGTGTTCTATAAGAGTGGAATTCAAGTGAAATATTTAGAGACAAAATCATTTAATTGCGAGTAAAAGAGGAAAGACGAACCTCCAAGTCCCAGCATACGTCAAACAAAAATTCAGTAAAAAAAAAAAAAAAAAAAAAAAAAAAGGGTTTTTTTGCCCGAGACGTTGGGATTTTAATTCACTACTAGAGAACCAGCCTAGTCGATTAAGATGCCAAATTTCACAGGATCGAAATGTGCCTTAGGGAAAGGGCACTGAAGAAATAGAAAGCAAAATCAATGGTGTTGATGGGATCTTCAGGAGATCCCACCTAAAACGTCATAGTACCGGTGCCCGAAGATGGTTGAAATACAACGATCTTTTTAATTCATACCTCTAAATATTCGATCATTGATAATAGCCAGAGAAGAATCTTTTGAATCAGCTATAATACCCGACTTCTAGAAGCAATTGATATATTAGATATGAGCATGGGAGTAACTCAGATAGGGGACCTTTCAAAAGTCCTTGTAGCTCCGCAGCGAGTCTGGTTTCTGGAAAATATTACGTAACGGTGAGAACGGTTTTAGCTGCATTGACTCTTGCATAATCTTGCACATGTCTGTTAACTGTAACTTCTTTAGAAGCGGTTAAAATATTTTAGTATTTGAGATTAGTTAACCACAACTCGATCTTTAAAATAGACAACGCGTTCATGTTTAAATCCTGCCATTAAGCCAGCAATTTTCCAATATTCGCTAGTAATAAATTGCATGATTTGTACTGTGCTAAATTCAATGTAGTAATCGGTCAAATTTTTATTCTTATCCTCAGAGTCAGTGATTAAATTGAAATCTTATGCTAGATATTTACGTAAGACAGATAAACATCATCGTACACATTGATCGATGATCTTGTATCAAACAATAATTATCGATCTTGCTTGTAACATATCTAGTAACTTTTGAATGTAATCTTATGACACTCGTTTGTTTAACGATTTTATTAAAGAAATGCTTTTTATTGTATAATAACTACGTCCATCGAGGTGTTTGCATAGAGAACAAATGTATTGTTCCTTAGAAATGGAACTAGTGCAAAATTTACTCAATTTGACAGCGCAAGCTAGCGCACTTGCCAAAATTTAGAAAGGCTGGATATATTACCATGCAAGAAGTTCGGCTAAAAGTCAGAACGTTCAGACTTTAGCTTCTTGCCCCTTTTCTGTTTGAAGGTAGGTACTAAAATAGTTTTAGCTACATGAAAAATTTAGTGGCCAAGAGGCTTAACAGTCCCAAGCCACAAGTTGAACCACTCATACTAAAATGTACGGTATCTACGGTGAGTATATCATACTGAGAAACGACCTTGAAGGAAGGCTAAATGACGTTTGTTATTTTTCGGGTTATTGTTTTAAGATAGTACCAAAATTTACTCCATGGGTTTGCGATATAATGCACTAAAATTCTTAGCAGGGAGGATTTAAGGCCACAATTGAAATATTTTCCTCAAAACATATAGTATAACCGTTGAGGAAATCAATGGATAAATCTAAGGTCGATAGAGTGTCACCGTAGATCCAGACCACATGGTCATCTTGTTAATTAAAGAATGTGAATTTATTTCAAAGTAGAAGGAAGGTTGGTGAGCTTTTGAGATTGATAAATCCGGCTCTGCGTTCTCCCCTGCCGCTTGCATTTGAGCAACTTATAGATTACGAGTGGTACTTCTGAGCACAGAGAAGTTGACAACGTTTCAAGCCATGTGATCAATTGCATTTGCGCTGTATTGGGAAGGTGGAGAGTCTGGAGACCCACTTCACAGTAAAACATATCTAGATATAAGCCTGTTGAAGTGTCTGATTGGTTAAACCAGACCCGGTCGTTTGAAGGATAATTGTTGCTAGCCTCCTCCTAACAAGACTGAAAATGGATATTCAGGGAGCAAAACCTTCTTATGTTGGAGCGTCTGCTGGTTTACTGAATTCCCATACAGCTTATCAAAGCACAGTGAAAACTACGGCCAGAAAATAATACCAAGCATCAGTTAGAAATGCTGATCGGAATCCCCATGTAGTGTGCATGAGTCTTGAATAGTAATGATCTTAATTCCGACCTGTCAATTGAACAGAGAAAATTTGAGAGACCTCTAACATTTCTTTGCTTTTAGTGTTTCTGATAATATATATGTGTGTATATGTGTTCAATTACAGCTCAAAGAGTGACTATTTGATATGTCAAGGAATTGCTCAAATTTATTCGATGGCTTAAAATTGTGTATTAACTCTTCTATTACCCTTAATGGATGATATTAATTCCAACGGTTAGAAAGCCCAAATTGAGATTTCGGAGAATTGGTGCGTTACACGTACATATATTAGACAGTAAATCATAGTAATGAGCGCTAAAAGCATGTTGTCATTTACTAGGACTTAAAAAATGTACTGACTAGCTGGGTAACTCTTGGCTGGTGCTTGGCTGGTTATAAAGACCCTACAATTTATGGATACTAGTATACTGCCGCACTTTTTCTTTCTTAGACGCTAATTTCTGCCAAAAGTCCAGCGTTAATGCTTAAATTTTAATATGACCTTCCGGGCCCAAAACTGGAGTGCAACCTAGCACAACTTGGTACATAAAAAAGTCATGACACAAAATTCCCTTCTAGCAATCCCTCGTACCTTGATAATGTAAGTCTCCAGAATAACAATGTGAGAAATATCTTTTGATATTGAAAGTTCGACAGGTCAAACTGTTTTTTCTTTTCTAATCTTTTTTCTTTTCAAGGCCGACTTAATCTGCAGACCCTAACGATAATTAAGGGGTAACCCGTTTACTCCTGACGATCAGTCCGGAAATCCAAGGGGGATTGTCGCGATCACCGGTGAGACACAGACACAGATCGCCGAAACGGGCAAGAAGAGAACACAAATAATCATACAAGTAATGGATGGCTCTGGTTACCAGGTGGTCTGATCAATCTGGTGACGCTAATTGAAAATAATAAGCAAGCTGTTGAACATAATTTATTCAAAATACCGAGGAAACGATGTTTTCAAGACAAGAATTACCTAAGCCACTAGTGAATGTACTTTCCTGTGAAAGCACACTCTTTGACATTCAAGTTGAGAGTGAGAGCAAGGATAGGCATCATCATTCCTGTTTGTGTCCATCTGATGAGTACAGTATTTCCTGTTGTTTTCTTTTCCCTCATTCAGCTGTAAGAGCTCATGATATGTACAGCATGTAAAAATATTACACTGGTCCAGAATTTTATCATAGGCCGCTGTCGTTGTTCTCTCTCTATGAGAATTATTGAGATTTTTTGTAGAATAAAACAATAGTGCAGCCTCAGTGTATTTGGGAAATTGGGTCTCAAAGCATATGTGCTAAACTTGAGTTTAGGCCCTTTATTTTGACAGTCATACGTTTATGCGTGGTTCTCAAAATAGTGCTTTGTGTGTGTACTACTTTGCTCTGAATCTATCTTTGTAGGCTCTTTTTTATACTTTTATTAGAAATGGATGAATTCCATTAACTCATTAGATGTGTTAGAGAAGTGGTACGTTTCTATATAATATTTCTCACTTTGCCTTTTTCGGTTAAAACTTAGGAATGACCTGCCGCGCTCCTTCTGGAACCAAGAAGCTGAAGATATCGATTCATCGAAAGCACCAGCTTTATTTTTCAGGTTTAGACAGATGAGTCTTTTCTTTAGGCTAACACAGATGGAGTCAATCTCACAACAACACCATTCCGTCCTATTAATAAAAACAAGCAAGAGATCAGAAGAAAGTGAAAATTGGATAAAAGCAAAATAAAAGAGTAGCAATTCTTCACCCGATTATCAATAAAAGAATGAACGGATCAGCTGACTCCGGCCTAATCGCCAAATGATAGTGCTCAGATTTAAACCTGTACACCTTTGACGCTTGAATCTCACCACCAGAACCAGCCTTTGTTCTCAAAATACTTATAATGAATCCCTATTTAGCCCTAGTAAGTGTCAATATTTAGATTATAGTTGAATTGTGCATTTGATAACTCCTGTTTTCAGAAAACGGTGGAAATTATATCTAGTTTGCGCATTGGTGGAGTGATAGTGAACAGGGCTTTGTGTGATCGGTGTACCTGCCTAGAATTTCACTAGTCTCGAATCTCACCACAAAAGTCCCATAAAGTCCCATATATAGTCCTATCTTAGTCCTATATGCATTCTGGATTGGCCAAATCTAAGGCCACAGGGCTAGAAGTTATTTTACAGTGCATAAACGCGCATTGCGTGTCTTCGCCAAACTTTCCCGCGCTCCATTTTCAAAAATAAACAACAGAAAAACGTCATTTAAAATTTTGTTCAGACTTAGATATAAATTAGATACGTTTTCTCTTATTCATCCGGTTACACACAGAGCCAACTGACCTTCTCAAGTACCTGAAGCATCCAAATTATCTCAGCTACTAGTACCAAAAAAACAAAACAACAAATAAATCACCGTACTCTTTTTTTGGCATTGCTTTTGTTTGTTTAGTTATTCTATATCTAACCTATTGATCCAACTACAATAGCTCTAACTTTATCCATTCACTTTTATCACGCTTTACACTAGTCCTCACCTCTATTCCACTCATTTGTCTGTTTTTTTTTTTTAATTGTGCCACCTAAGCATGCTATTGTTGCCTTCTACTGTTGATGAAATGATGACCCCTCCAACTTCGCCACAACATTCAAACAAACCTATGATTATTGATGTCTCTGTGGATGATAGAGGTAAACAGATTTATAAAGTACGCAGTGGAAGAACAAGAGTTCTCAACAGAAAGAGAAGCTTAGAAGATGAATCTGATAACAGTGCTGAAAGACCTAAAATTCAAAAATTATCCCCGGAAACCCTTCAGGATAACGAACATCAAGCTGCTAGTGATGATAACATTTGGAGTACTGATGTTGAAGAAGCCTTTAAAGAAGCTTTGAGAATGATTCCTAAGAATGGTTTGACTAAGATTAAAGTCAGCGGTAAATCATGTGGTAGAAATGAATTGATTTCAGATTATATTGCTCAGAAAACTGGTAAAACTAGAACAAGAAAGCAAGTTTCAAGTCATATCCAGGTCATTAAGAATTTGAGGAAAAATCACGAATTGATTGAATTGATCAATAATGGTCCTACAGATCCTGAAAGCTTAGCTATTTTTGATAAAGTTTTTGGTGATATTTCCTTTAAAAAATCATTGGGTACTACAGCTCTTGATATCAACAAACCTTCGACACCGATATCTAAGAAAAAGATCTCTTCAAGAAAATCATCTCCAGTTATCCAAGAAAAAGTTATTAAATCATTCTCAAACTATAAAGATGCTTCATTCAATTTGAAATCTTTTCAGATGTTTAATCCAAACACTTCACATATATTTACAAAATTCTCATCCTCACGGATTGAAAACCCTCTAAGGCTAAAACCAAATGCCTGTATTCAAAATAGATTCCCAAATTTGAATGATTTCTTGAATGATACGCAAAATGAGGATGAACAAATTCCATTGCTGCACAACTTAGTTAATATGAATCTACCTAATGGTTCCAAATGGGACAGTGGTAATCATCAAAGTAATTTAGAAATTGAGATTGATGATATCCAAGATGAACAATATGGTTGTATCTCAATGATTTATTCATTCGGTAACGAGATTATCAAATTAAATGAAGAAGTTGAAATTGTACAACAAGATCATAAAAACCATAAAAAGTTACTTAAATTGAAATTTGCCAAAGACTTTTGGGTAACATTCTTTGACAGCGTCTCCAATCAAAATAAAAACGATGTTGAAGAGAACCAAAAAGCAATTGCTGTAAAGGCAATTACTATCAAACAAGTTATTTATAACAAAAGAAAAAACTCGGGATTCGAACAAAGTGATACCAGAGGTATTATATTATGGGAATTCACTAAGAATAGTCAAATATTTGATACAAGTTCAAGAAGAATATATCTTCCAAATAACAAAAAGAATAAGCTTGAATTGATCGCCAAATACTGTGAACCCGTGGAATTTTCTTCTCCAAAGAAATCCGATAGGTTTGAATCCCAAGATCTTGTTTCAGATTCAGAAACCACAATCATGATCACTGAAGATAGTTCAGAACCACAAATCAAGAATGAAATACCTTATCCAAAACTTCAAACGATTAATTCTTATCAATCACCACTTGAAACAAAACAGAGAAGAACCACTGTTGATCAGATGAGTTGGAATCAACCCAACGTTTCTCCTGTTGATATCATGGGTAGACCATCACTTGCTGGCTCTGAAATCCAAGTTTTTAATTCTTCATACCCTTACAATAGCAATGCACATCCAGATTCATACATGACTAATTCAGGATTTATTCAATTTGATCATTATCCTTTAAAGATTACCCACGAATTTCAAGGCTCAGAATACTGGTGAGGGATCTATTAGTTTTTTTTTTGTTTTTGAGTTGTTTATTTATGTTTTAACGATTTTTATGCATTTTACCTTTCCATGTATGAACTCATATTCTCTATAAGTCCTCTATAAAGTAGTGTTCTGAAAAACCTGAATTTCATTGGAAAACTTGTCTGTGGTCGATTTCAGACTACAGTACAAGATGGGTTTTTCATGAGTGCATTTTTTTTTCTGTACTTGAACTATGCTTTTCGGCTTATTTTATTCATGACTGGTGAGTTCTATTGATATGGCAATCAAATGAGTTGATTAAAGTACAGCTCAAGAAGACAAGTTTTTATACTGATTTCTCAAATCAAGGTCTCTACTAGAGTTCAGTGTTTGTGCTCGAAGTTCAACAGAAAAGAGTAAATCCCAAAAAGGTATTACATTCAGAAAACTGCCCACATCGCCTGTGCTCTATCTGAGACAGTTAAGCATAATAAACCGGACTAATTTAGTCCCCAATATTTTGCATGAAACCTAAAAATCTGTTTCCAGTCCATTGCCAGTTTAACTACAATTAAAAAATTTAAAGACTAAAATATATTCAATATTTACCAAATTAAGCATCTTCTTTGAACAAAGCATCTCTCTTTTCAGCGACTCTTTGAGCTCTTCTTTCTCTAGCAGATCTGTTCTTAGCTCTTCTGGCTTCAGCTTCAGCGGCCAAAGCTTTTTCACGAGCATCTTCGGCTTTTCTAGCAATGATGTGTTCAATCAAAGCACGTTTGTGTTTGAAAGCATTACCTTTGGCTGATTTGTACAATTCGTGGTATAAATGTTTGTCAATTTTGCCAGCATCTCTGTATTTAGCCAATAATCTTCTTAAAACTCTTAATCTTCTGATCCAGATAACTTGGGATGGGAAACGAGCTTCTTTGGTACCTTTTCTTTTACCGTAACCAGTGTGACGACCATTCTTTTTGGATTCAGCTAAAGCTCTAGCTCTTGAACGAGAGTGAACACGAGCTGGTTTTTTAACGATGGTACCGTTTTTGTATAATCTTCTGATAGCTTGACGAGTGTTAGCTTGAGATAATTCAGAAGTCTCATTTGGATCTAACCAAATTTTTCTTTTACCGACACCAACAACAGAAGCGGCAAGTCTTTTTTGAGCACGAAGGTTAGCCCTATTAATCATTTGTTAGTATTCAAATCCATCGGTTGGTCTTTTAGGTGATTGTGAGATATTAGAGCTTGAGTTTTTTTTTTTTTGAATCTTCAATATGGAATAAAGTGTATATAATTAAGAACAGACAAAAGCAAAAATATTCTCATGAGAAAGGTATAACCTGAGTCAAATGCCTCTGTATTCTTAGACTCTGTTCAAGCTCCTATATCTCGTTTCTAAAGATTTATGCTTTATTTCCAATCTGGTAGTGACATCTTAATTGTATTTGACTAATCCCTTAATCTTTTCATCACTAGTAATAGTTGGTAGAAACTATTCAATAAACTCCATTAAAAGAAACGTCTTTGAGTCACACATGGTAAATTTGATTGCAATAGATCTCATATGCTCTTATTCTCCAATTTCCTGTTTATAGTCCACTTACATTTTTGATAATCTTGATCTCTTAACTAAGGCTAAGGTTTGTTATAATTTCAATTTTTTTTGTTTGTATTGCGACTGCCTGAAGGAAAAGTGGGAATGTGTTGCGCCTCCCAAAAAAAGATCCAATATTACCCGGCTCTATTAACCGCTTTGAAGCATTTTGTGCTGGTCCACAAACATAGTTTTTTGTCGCGAAAATTGAAAAATTCATTATGGTGTTTGGGTGTTGGTGACTGCTTGGAAATATAAACGTATCATGTGATTTCGAGATCATCACGTGACTTAAACAAATTAGGGCTCCTTGAATCCATCATCTGTCATTCATCTCCGTGTCAATTAAAATTTTCAAGCCAAAATAAATAAATAAATATCAACGAATAAGTACATTAAACATATCAAAAGGGTATATAATAATTAATAAAATTAAAGATGGCAAAATCATTACGTTCAAAATCTAAGCTTAAAGCTAAATCAGTGAAGAGAGGAAAAGAATTCCAAAAAGCAGTTGATGAAAGAACACTTAGATTAAATTCCAAATTACAACAAAACTTGGTTCAACAAAAGAAGGATCAACTAGAGAAAAAGAAGCAAGCTGGTGAAGAACTAACAGCTCAAGAACAGAACTTAGTCGATGATGATGAATCCATGGCTGTTGATGAAGAAGAAAAGAAGAAAGTTTCAACCTCAGGTTTAAGAAATGCCAGACATTTCAATTATAAGATGGGTAAGAAGAAGAAACATCAATCAACACGTTTTGGTAAGAAAAAATAAAGCCAAACAAAAAAGAGATATAAACTGATGGGAGGTTTTAAGTTCGTTTAACATTGCATTTTGATTTTGTACATTAGATTTGTTTTTATATATGAGTTTTTGAAATGATTTACAATTAATATGAAGTAGCCAAATAACCAAATAATAATTAACTTTTAATTTAAAAACACAAAACAGAACTAAACACACTCTAAACATAACCAGTATAACATTAAAAAAGTTCTAATAAAACAATAAGAAAAACAAGATAAACCCATAAAAACATAAATAAATTTAACCAAAAAACGTATTAAGGATAAATTTCTAATCAATACTTTTTGCATGCCAAAGCAGGGCATTCATTATTTTCAATATGATCTTTAATCCACTCATTGTTGTCTTTGTATTCTTTAAAGCAACTAGCACATCTTCCTTGGCTTCCTCCCCTTTGACTTTTAGCTACTCCAACAGGATAAATGAAATGAATACTTTTTAAATGTGCTTTATAAGTATCTTTACGAGAAAATTCACCATTAAGATGATGGCATTTTGAATGCTCTTCATGGAAAAATGGACATTTAAAGTCCTTAACTGTATCATGTTTCTTAAGATGACGAACAAGGTATGATTTATTCTTAAATTGACGTAGACAGAATGGACATTTATGATAAGATGGAGCTGCTGTTTGACCTGATGGTTTTGTGATTTTAGAAGGTAATGAATAGATTGGAGATGAGTAAAATTTATGGAATTGCTTTTGAGGTAACTCAGGTTGCTTTAATTGGTTGAACTCAGAATTAAGTTGCAATGATAGTTCTTTGTTGAAAAAGTCATCTATGGATTCAACAAACGAATCATCAAGTTGAGTTTTATTGTTTTGATCATTTGAAAATATTGAACTTTGATATGAAGATTCTGTTTCTGATCCACTAGTATTATTCAGCTGGGGAGGAGCATTTGCTAATGGGAAGCTCAACTTGAGAAAATTGAAGTCAAATTGAGGTTTCGGAACCGCTGATGACTCTGAAGAAGAAGTAGAGTTACTTCTAATCGACTCATTATTGTTGACCAGTAGGTTATAGAAAACTGGATCTTCCAAAAGGTTCTGCATGGCTTTATTTTACCTAAATTTCTGGTTTCTCCTTAAAATCACACAAAATTATTGTTTTCTTTTCAAAAATTGCAAAAAAAAGAAATTTCTGGCGAGTGAAAGTGTGGCTCACTAATTGCGCGATGATTATGTAATGTGAGGGTTTAAAGAATATAAATATATGTATTACGTAATCATTTCGCTGTATTTGACACATATGTCTCAAATCATCTTGTAGTGGTGGTAAGTAGCGGGAAATTGAAATGAGTGTGTAAATAACAAAATTTTACAATACGGTTTTATAATAGTCCATTGGGTCTATGATTCGAATATTTATATGAACATATTAGCAAATTGTGAGTCTTTTGTGCATTAATTGATTCTCACTGAGGAAACCTATATAAAACAATGCTAAGGACATCTGGATTTAAGTTCTCCTTTACATATGATACATAGGTCTTTTAGGGCCAAGTCATTGACCTGACTCCCAGAGTTTGACTGTAGAAATGAGTGTGCAATGTATTTAAAAGCGAAAGCTACAATTATATTATGAGATAATGCTGTCTAATGTTTGGATGACCTCCATCTGTCACCCCCTGAATCTCGGCGATAGTCTACATTCAGGAGAATATAACCCTGTTCTGAAATGATAAGCACATCTCCGCGTTAGATAAGAGGAAAATACTCCTTTGATAAGGAAGATGTCTAGGTATTTACTATCCAGAATTTGTATAAACAACCAAATTGGTTACCCTGGCCAAATTACCCTTATATCACGTGATATGAGTAGACCGACGGGAAAGGCTCAAAGACCGCAGGAGATGCCTGAAAAAAAAAAATTTAAAGATAAAAACAAACTTTTATATAAGCGCTTTCTTTGTCCTTTGAGGTTTTTATTTGGCGTCATATACTGTCAAAGTGTTGTTATAGCTCTTAGACCATATCTTTATCCTTATCATTACTTCATATTAATACGCATAGACTCAAATCATGACTGAAGTCCAAAAAAACGTTATCTTACTACCACAAACTAACCAATTGTTAGGTCTTTATTCTATAATCAGATCAAAATCTACTCACCGTTCTGATTTTGTGTTTTACTCTGATCGTATCATCCGTCTTCTGGTTGAAGTTGGTTTGAATGAACTTCCTGTTGAAAAAAAAGATGTTGTGACTCCATTAGATGTCACTTATGAAGGTGTTGGTTTCTTAGGTAAAATTTGTGGTGTTTCAATCGTGAGGGCTGGTGAAAGTATGGAGCAAGGTTTAAGAGATTGTTGTAGATCTGTTAGAATTGGCAAAATCTTAATTCAAAGAGATGAAGAAACTGCACTACCTAAATTATTCTATGAAAAATTACCAGAAGATATTGCTAATCGTTATGTGTTTTTATTAGACCCAATGTTAGCTACCGGTGGTTCTGCTGCTTTGGCTACGGAGGTCTTAATCTCTAGAGGTGTTAAGCCCGAAAGAATTTTTTTCTTAAACCTTTTGGCTGCTCCAGAAGGTATTGCCAAATATCATGAACAGTTCCCTGACATAAAAATCATCACTGGTGGTATTGATCCAAAGCTTGATGATAAGAAGAGAATCTACCCAGGTTTAGGTGACTTTGGTGATAGATACTACTCTGTTTAATTTTGTTTATAGTGAGTTTCATACTGTTCATTATGTACTATTACTCAATTCCAGTCAAACATAGCATCATCACCTTCAAGACTTTTCTGTAAATCCTGAGCCCCAGTTATAAACATTTACTGTGTATGATTAGAGGATTCTCCTCCCATTCTGCTTTTGAAACCCACATTTTTTTAAATGTACTTAATCCTGCTAAAATCGATCCCCCAATCCATGTGCTATACTTTCTCTCTGGTGGTGCAAATATTTTGATTTTAGTACCTCTAGGTGTCTGCAGTTTTAATTCATTTATCAATCTATCTCCTAATCCCTTTAACAATGTTGTACCACCACTAAGCAAAATGGTCTGATAGAGTGTTCCTCTCAAGTCCAGATCAACTTTTTGAATAGACTCATAAACAAGTTCATGTATACCTTGGGCCTCTGAACCAATGATCTCAGGTTGGAAAAGAATCTCTGTTGATCTAAATTTTTCTGCTCCTATATCTATTACTTTTCCGTCAGGTAACCTATAATGATCTATCCTCTCTTCGGCATCTCCTGAACCAGTAATAGATAAGTTATTGAAATTCAATGAATATGATAACCAATCTTTTTCATCCTTCTTTGGATCTTGAGAAACAAAGCAGAATTTCTCCTTTATCTGTCTTACGATTTCCTTCTCTGCACTGGTTTGTAACAGGTATCCATTTTTCATTAGCAGAAGTTGTAGCTGATCTGTGATATCTCTTCCTGCAACATCAATCCTTTTAATAGCGTTAGGTAGAGAAAATCCATCATAGACGGGTACAACATGTGTGACACCATCTCCAGAGTCTAATACGACACCCGTTGTTCTTCCAGATGCATATAATGAAAGTATTGCCTGTATAGATATGTATAAAGCTGGACAGTTGAAAGTTTCAAAGAAAATTTGTGCGCATTTTTCTCTATGCTTCTTTGGATTTAATGGGGCTTCTGTTAATAAGATAGGATGATCCTCAATATTCGTCTTCAAATCATTTTGAAATACAGAAGACCATAATTTTTCAATATCATCCCAGTTTTGTATCGTCCCATGCTCAATTGGATGTCTCAATCTTAACAATCCTCTATGTTCTTGTGCTTTATTTCCAATAAATGTATCACCTTCTAGCGCACCAGCCATCACTTTTGAGTATTTAGGGTGACCTATTCTGCAAAGACATGTTAGAAAATTTCAGAAATAAATTAAATTGATATTAGATGCTAACTTACATTGAATGTGCATATGTCTTTGGTTTTTCTTCACCTGCAAAACCTGCTTTTATTATTCCAGATCCCTTTTGATCTATATTAGTTAAATCGATCATCAAGAAGATCCACTTAAAGGTTAACCTACATTATCCAAAACAATCGGCTGATTAAGAAGAATTGTATCATTATCTGCCATTATTTCTCTTCTTTTGAGGCTCGAAAATTGAACCAACTTATCCAATGTTTTTTGTTTACGTTTTTGTTTTTGTTTTTATTATTTTTCGTGTTGAGTCACGTGAAGGAAATTCACCTGTATATATAATCAGTATTGCTGTTTTTAATCGAGTGCTGAAGCTGTTAGCTGAGTTGATGCGGCAGTGTTCAGAGATTGGCCAATCACTGAGGAAAAATCTGTATTTTTTAACGGTCTAACCACAACTTCTTCTCCATTATTGACTTTCTTACCATTCTTGAAATTGGTTTTGATGTATTCTCTCATTGCATTCATGGCAGCATCACGACAAAGTTCTTTCAAATCAGAACCACTCAATCCAGCTGTCTGATCAACAATTTTCTTTAGGTCAAACTCCTTTGAATCCAATTTCGAATCTTTCAGAAATATCTTCAAAATACGTTCTCTCTGTTGTGGATTAGGTAGACTAACAGCAAATCTCTTTGGCATTCTTCTCAATATTGCGGAATCGATATCAGTTGGTCTATTAGTTGCTCCAAGAACCAATATTCTACCACTAGAGGTTAAACCATCCCATAGTGTCATAAATTCAGCCTTCAACATTGCAGTAACTTCATGATCCATTGATTGTCTTTCTCTTAAAAATGAGTCAATTTCATCAATAAAAATAATGCAAGGTTGCAATTTTTCAGCTAAGGAAAAGATGGCATCCACCATCTTATTAGATTCACCATACCACTTATCCATGATTTGTGACATTCTAATAGAAATAAAGTTGGCTCCACTTTCTCTTGCCAAAGCCTTAGCAAGCATAGTTTTACCACATCCTGGTGGACCATATAATAACACACCTTTTGGTGCTTGAAGTAGGGAAGAGTAATTAAATAATTCAGGACTATTGATAAGTTAATATTAAGCGGCGTAAAATTCGAAATATTAAAAAAAACTCACACTGTAAGGGGATATAGAACACTTTCTCTTAGTTCGTCAACAATTTCTTCCAAACCTCCAATATCTAGGGTACATGGGAGTTAGTAAACAGTTGTTTGGATGACACAATAATCTTCTGACATACCTTCAAATTTAACATCTATCTCGAAGGGTGTAACAACAGATGCCAACACTGCGTTCTCATATCCATTCAATTCCAGTTTAATCCCAGGGTTTATCTGCTTTAGCTTTTGTAGTGAGGCATTAGCCTTCTTCTTTGTCTCTGATGACTTGGCAGCTGGACCATCTTGATTGATCAAATGGTTCATTAAATAATATGCAGATATTGAAGCTCCGATAAACAGTGTGATATCGGAAATAAGTTTAATATCGATCTTAGATTTGGACATTTTGCGTTTAAATGAATAGTAATCTTAGCTAAGTTGAACGTGAAGTTGATTCTCATCAAAGTTAACAAAATCTAGTAAATTTGACTAGATGTTCAGATGTTTATGTAATCAATATAAATAGATAGTAGAGAATAGTTGTACAGGGTAAAGCATATATTACCAGCTGGTGCATAAGTCAAATTATAAGATAAAGCTTTCAGTAATTCATAATGTTAAATAATAAATCAATGGTCATTTCAATGATACTACATCGTCTTTAAATAGTTTTTGAAAATGCCATCTTTCAGAGTGTCTTAGAGTGTCCTAATATCCAACGGAAGGGACTTCTTCACTGGTTTGAGAATATTTATAATCATACTCATCTGATCTGATGGCTTCTCTCATTATGTTCAATCCAATATCCAGTTTGATAGGTCACAGCGCAACAGTTAGATGAAATTCGGAGTTTTATCAGATTTTAACCTGCGTATTTTTATCTATCTTATCTGTATTTTTAATGAAAAATTTTCATCACATCAAAAAGTTAACGAGAGTGAATTAATAATAATAATTTTACAGTTGTAGTATTACGAAGTAGTAATATATATAATCCCATAAATTATAACCCAAACTAACCCAAAAGGGAAAAAAAAACAAAAACATAGGACACAATGTCCGTATTCTATGATATGACTTGAAGTGAAGTATAAGCTGATATCGGAGCTTTGAATGTCTTGCGCTGAAAGACATCTCGATGGCAAACTGTAAGTTGTAGCCTGCACACTTTGACGTTGTTCAATAAATGAACTCATGTAGCAGATTTTATTTTGGAACTTTACAAAAGAGCTTGAACTTTTGAAACTGTAGCAACTGATGGGCTTGTTGGAATAACTGAAGCAGCAGATTGTGAGATAGGAGAGACGTCAGGAATAACGAATGGTTGGTTAACTTCTGAGGATAAGACTAGGAATTGCATTTTGTATTGTTTCTTGTGTTTGTAATAGATGATTTAGTATTAGAGAGTACTATGATGAAGAAAGAAATAAAATAAAAAAATGTACACGAAGGGATTTAGAAGACTATTTATATTTATACAAGACACATGGTCATTAATCATTAGTCATTATGACACCCACCCTATTCTAGCGTCAGAAGATTCCTATATCCAAGCTCAATTAATCATCATCTTGGTCACTGTTCCTATGCACTCCAGGTTTTTTTTGGGATGACTCTGCCAATCTGCTTATCTCCTTCTAGAAAAAAACGGTTAACTTTTCGGTGGGGGTGCCGTTGAGTAAGCTGCAACTGGGCTATGCCATGAGCTAATATGCTCGCAGCCTGAGACCGGCACAATGTTCCGGGAAGCTTTGGCCGGCAATAATCCAGGGGCAGGCTCTGGGCTACACACTTACCTTTAATAAAATAGGGGTGTTCTAAGAACAAGCCGGCTGCTGAATCTGCCGGGTTCCTATTACGTCAGAAATCTTGCCAAATGCCAATATGTGATTGCGAAATGAGCAGATAATTCACAATTCAGATGAATTTCGTAAGTCTACGTGACAGATGATATGATCATTTCTTCATTCTAGAGTCACTTGCTATGGTTTTTCATCATCGGGTTTCAGATGCTCAGGGAAAGGTTCTTTCTTACTTAACACCAAAACTCCATTAGTATGTGATAAGTAACCCTTTAATTGTCCCTTATAGATCAAGTTAGCAATCAAACACTCTGTTTCATCACTTGAAAACACATTAATATTCTTACCTGCAGAAGTTTTATCATGGGTATGATATTTAGAAAATTCAATAGCTCTAGTCACCAGAGCTACAGGAAGATGGTGATTTGATTGATTGAATTGATACACCTTTTTGATCAATCTGAGTAAGATGAAGCTTCTAATATTCTCGATAGCAATGAAAAGATTGGTACTGAGGAATAAATCCTCAAATTTTGTAAAAAACCTATCAAAAAGTTTAATGCCACCTCTTTGCAAGCTTCCAACAAAGTCTCTATATAGATCACCTATAACAGGAAATTGAGCCCGAATTACATTCAAATTGGCCAGTTCATTTGTGACTAAAAACTTCAATGGAATCAGGTAAAGTAAAATAGCCTGCTTATGTTTTATGTCAGTATTTGAACATAATTGGAATGCTTTTTGAAACTTGAAGTAAGCAGTCTTGAAGTCAGTGCTACCACATGAGGTAGCACCTGAGTAATAGAGGTAAGTAATTGCTTGGCTCTTAGATATTTGAGTTAAATCAGGTAATTCCTTCTTCTTCGAAGTTAAAACTTTTTCCATATTCTTTGCAAGGTCCCTGTTTTGTAATTTGAAGTATATTTTCAATTCAAGACCAACAAAGAAATATATCTGAGATTTTCTTGATGTCTGTGGAACGTTGTTTCTATCATTCAAACAAAGTTTGAAAGAATTGTGAACAATTCTTGATGTTTTTATTAAGCACGATTCAACTTCTAAATCACCAATATTTCTCTCAAAATTAGAGCTATGATTTGGGTTTTTGGAAATAAAGTTATCAGCTTTGATAGCATAATTGATCAAGATTCTAGTTAAATATATCAATGGTTCAATTATCCAAACGGTCTGAGTTTCTGCAAATCTATTAAAATACTTTACTAATTCTGAATAAACATCAAAATGGACGGTAACATCGTAACTAGTACTCAAACTCTTGTTTAGTTGCACATAAGCATTCAAAATCTGTCTTATAACATCCCGGTGTTTGGATAGTGAGGAGGATAGCTGATACTGCAATTGATTGTCAATAAATTGCGAGTCAATGACATTCAAGCTTTTAGGATTTACAGTCTTGAAAGAGTATACCACACCCGCTCCATCCTTCTGATTAATGTTTTGCACCAGCTGCGACAAGTTCTCCATCTGATTTGAACCGGGAACTTTATTAGTTTTTGTGACAATTCGCAATTTCAAAGGTCTTTACTTACAAAAAAAATTAGATACATTTATTGATTACATAATAATAGTTTAGCTATATTTACCTTTTACTTCTTTGGGAACTTGTTAGTTATTGCACCAACTTTTTTAAAAATTTAAGGGGACTTGCCAAAGGTCTAGAGATCTTGGTAACCAGATGACAATGACACTTCAAGAGTCTAACAGTTACAGCCAGATACAAAGCTCCCCTGTTAATAGTAAAAGAGTGATATCCTCTTCGACAGGGCTAGCTAAGTTTAATATTACACAGAGATTGAATCAAAATGATCAATTGAATAGACAATTTGCTGCTCTTGAGAAATCTGTTATTGAAAGCAGTGAAAACCAAAAGTCCATTCAAAAAAAGAAGAGCGGATTCAATTTGAGCTTGCAGGGCTCTGCCGTTGCCTATTCACCAAGTACATCTCCTGTAAAGAATACGATTTTAGAGGAACCTTCCACCGATGAACAATCAGGTCTTCTGAAGCTGGCTTCTAAACAAAGAGAACTTCTTGAGTATAAACAGCAATTTGCTGATCTCAAAAAGAGAATTCAAATAACTGAAGATGAAGTGAATCAACTTCAAAAAAAATTCAACCCATCCTACACTCCAAATTTTGAAAATACAATTAATCCATTCAATTCTCCAATAAATAAGCTTGATATCAATTCAGAATTAAGCCCTTCCAAGATCATCTCAAAACAATCAAATAACTTCAACAATTTGAAAAAGAAGTTGTCTATTCAACAACTACACACTAAACAAACTTTCACCAACAACTACAACAATATCACGAAAGATACCAATATATTGATATCAAAGGGTTTAAATTTCGTTAATAACATCAAAAATGAAATTAAGAACGAACTAAAGGATCAATACATTGATAGTCCATTGAATTTATCATCAAACACAAACACAAGCCAAAAAGTTAAATACAGAGATCAGGATTCTAGTGACTATTACAGTGAGAGTGATGAAGATTTTGACGATAGCAATGCTGGGGCCTATCGTGCAGCTGATACCAGTGATTACTGGCTTTCTGTAAGATGAAACGAAATTGGATATATAAAATGAGATTCTACAATTACAAACATTGTTAAGACAGAATGAATCAAATATATATTTGAGAAAAGAACAAGTAGGAAAATCATTTTAGTGATTGTGAGACTAATAACTGAGTGATTTTCAATGCTTGATATCTAACCTCTGAATTTTTATGGTTTAATAAGTTCATAATCTTTGCTTTTTTGTTAGATTTTAAAAGAATATTTGTAGCACCATTATCAATCTTCAAGATTTTTTCCAGGTCGCTCAGCAATAGTTTCAAACTGTTTGAATTTGTCAAACTTTGTTCATCATCTAAAATATTGATTAATTTGTTAAAGTTACTGTAGTTTGATTCTTGGAAATTGATTAAATTATCAATAAAGAACTCTTCTTTGAAATGAACTGGTGAATTTTTGAATGTTTTTAGGTTTAATTCTTGTAAATATTCATCAAAGCTTGTTAATTTATCAAAAATTGTTGAAGATGTTTCTGAAATTGATTCCAAATCAGCGATTAATTCATCATCAGACCATTTTCTTTCTTTTAAATTCTTCAAGATTGGAACAAAATCGCCATTTAAAATTAAGAATTTCACAATTTCTAAGCTTTCATTATCTTGTTCAACATTATCTGTCAAGTTGATAAAGATCGAGATAATTAATCTAATAATCTTTTCCTTAATTGATATTTTCAGAATGTTTAATAAGGATAATAAGTCACTCAAATAGAACTTTCTAAATGTAACTTTTTTATTTGTATCAAAACTTAAGATCCAGATAATCAACAAAGTTCTGTAGTGCAGTTGAATCAAATCATTTTTGGAAATATTTTGAGAGGAATTCTCATTATCACGATCATTATTAGAATGGAGGTTCGAAAATAAAACAGGTAGTAAAAATTCATGTTTTGACCAAAAGGCAGATCTAAATTGCTTGTTTGAGTTTAATAATAATTCACTAATGAAGTTAATAGCAAGGAATTTCAAATGAAAGCTTTGAACTTTTAATAATTTCAACAATTCATCAACAGTGACTTCCACATAACCTTCACCTCCTTTAGCATCCTTAAAATTAATTAATAGAAAGATTGAGTCATAGATTGCAAGTAATTTAATAACTTCATCTTTGTTTTTGACGTGTCTTTCTAAGCTTTTTAGAGCAGTCTCAATTAAACCAGTTTCACTCAAAGTAATGATAAGATCTTGGTCTGCGTAGTCATTTAATAAGTCGCTCAAAGCAACTAAATTAAATTTTAAAACATCAGTTCTATCACTTGGTAAATTATCATTGCCTAAAATTCTAATAATAGTAGCAGCATATTTGGTCAATTCTTCTACTGTTAATGACTTTCCCTTTTTATTTTCTTCAATTGTTAGTGCCTCCAGTTCTGTCAATACTGTTGAGTCGTCATGAGAAATTAAACCAGATCTAGCAAATCCTTCCCAAGGAAGGGATTTTGAACGAATGGCATTTCTGTAGTCGTCCAAATAGGAAGAATCTAGGAGCAGTATCTTCGACTGGACGGCGTCGATGGTCATTTTAAGCTCTTCCTTATAGTCTATTTACTTCTAAAACTCGTTGTTTTTCCCAATTTACAATTTTTGTAATTTCCTTGAGAACGTGAAAAGGTTCGATAAGCCAGGTAATCACGTGACTCTAACTAAAAACACCAGATTACCTTGGTTTTAACTAACTCATCAACTCTCAAAAAACTACAGTAGAACAAATGTTTCAATCAAAAGAACTTTTCTATTTGGGAACTTTTCATCAAGATTTAAAGAAAAAAAACTCAAACATAACAAAATTTAATCATTCAATAAAGTAAAGTGGCGCAAATCTTAAGTAAAGCAAAAACAAGGGAGATATAATTAAACTAGAAATCTAAGAGATTTAAGCAGCTGTTTCTCTTTGGAATTCTTTAGACATATCAGCATCAGAAATTTGACCAATAATGGTTTCCACAATGATACCAGTAACTAAGTATGGATCAATGTTGGAAGCTGGACGACGATCTTCAAAGTAACCGTATCCTTCTTTGGCAACAGATCTTGGGATTCTAATAGAAGCACCTCTGTTAGCAACACCAGCAGAGAAGGAAGATAAAGAAGCAGTTTCGTGACGACCGGTTAATCTTTGATCGTTATCAGTACCATATAGGGCAATGTGTTCTTTGTGACGTTTGGCTAATTTATCAATAGCTTCATCAATGAATTTTATACCACCTGGTTGTCTCATTTCTTCAGTAGAAACATTAGTATGACAACCAGCACCGTTCCAATCACCTTTCAAAGGTTTTGGATGGAAGGAAATCTTGACACCGAATTCTTCAGCAACTCTATGTAATAAATAACGGGAAACCCACAATTGATCACCCATTTCAATACCTTCACATGGACCAACTTGGAATTCCCATTGGGATGGCATAACTTCAGCGTTAATACCAGAAATGTTAATACCAGCGTATAAACAGGCTCTGTAGTGGGCTTCGATAACATCACGAGCATAAACTTTACCAGCACCAACACCACAGTAGTATGGACCTTGAGGAGCTGGGAAACCACCCTTTGGCCATCCGTAAACGTTATCAAATTGATCAAATAAGGTGTATTCTTGTTCTAGACCGAACCAAACTTTTTTGGATTTGTGAGCAAGCATTAATTTTTCACATTCGTGTCTGTGGTTAAATTTGTTTGGAGTACCATCGTTGTTCCAACATTCCGCTAGAACAATAATGTTGTCACCTCTTCTAAAAGGATCAGAGTAGTAAGAGACTGGTCTCAAGTAGATATCAGAGTCATGACCTGGAGCTTGACCAGTAGAAGAACCATCAAAGTTCCATTCTGGTAAGTCATCAACGTTTGATGGTTTTTTGTTCAAAGTACGACCTTTAGAACGAATTGAACCTTGACCATCAATCCAGATATATTCAGCAATAATTTTGCCACCTTGATCTAGAGACAAGTATTTTTGTAAAGTTGTAGTGTTTTCAGACATTATTTGGGGGTTTGTTAGCTATAAAACAAAGCAATTCGCCTAAGTCTATAAGGTAAAAGTTTTGGAATGTCACCACTCTTTATATCTGAGCAAGAGTCATCAAATTTTCCCTAAATTTTTCCTGATCCTCAATTTCACAAAAAAGAAACTTTACTGAGACTATTGACTCAGAGCCGGATGCCCGATTGAGTAATTCCACTTATAAAATATGCCCAATTCGGTAATCCAAATTAAATCCGAGCGCCTTGTGCTCGTTTTGATTGGTCAAAACTAAAGCTGTATTAGATAGCGTTCTCATATAGCCATATTAAAAGGCAGGCGTGCTATTTTTTCATTTATTTATTGATTTGTCAATGAAAAGATCTGAAAAGGGAAAGGAGCTAGAGAAGTTATGCAACTTATTGAGACAATAAATAGATCTGTTTAACAATAATTCACTCTGAGAAACACTGTTTTTTGACCATTATATCACATTCGCTTTTATTCTGATTTGGTTTCGTGATTAGTTGGTCACGTTCTTTTGTAGTTTATCTTGTTCTAGTCCATTTAGTCTAAAATTAGTCGCAGGCACAGATGAAGGTCAGCCCAGCGAGACGCCTGTGGACAGATGTCCGGCCGTAGGCTGCTCTTTTCTGTCTTGACTGCCTGGTCGCAGTGCGCTTAATTTTTTCGAGAGTGTGCTCCCGGGGGGGAGGGGACTGGCCCCGAGCTCCCCTTTAACAAGATCACGTGGCTAGTCACGTGTGGTTGAATACCAATAGAAGACAGTGCCTCTGTCTCAGTCTACAAGAAAGTAGTAATCGTAACCATTAAGTTCAAAGCTATATAAGGATCAGTGTTCATGTAAAATGGACAACGATAGGAACAATAATAACAATAAGTAGGATAATAACAACCAAGACCAAACAGAATCTCATTTTCATATCTTTCAACCACATCTGTTTTCTAACTCTGTTTGCACCTCTTCTGAACCCTTGAGCACTCACGGCCAAGTTATCAGCTTTATCCTCAATAGAATCCAATCTTTCACCACTATTTATTGATTTGTTAGTATATATAATCTCTCTTGTCGTAGATTCATTGGATTAAATGAAAAAAAAAATAATTAAACATACCGTTCTGCCACTTTATTGATATTATCTCTCATAATTCCCACCGTATCATCGATTTCCTAATAATAGAAGTTGTTAGTATATCTGCATGAGTTGTATGGGTTGATAATTGTAATCACTTACAGCTTGAAGGGCAGCAGTTCTGTTATTATTGTTCGAAGTCTGGTTATCGGATGGGATGTATGGATCGTAAGGCACAGAGGAAGACATTGTATCGATTTTTATATGTTCTTTTTGTGGGTTGTTTTCCTTTCAATTATATGAGCACCGGTTGTGGTATCCTTTCAAATTCTGATGATAAAAGTTCGGTTCCTTTTTGTATCAAACTAAGGGGTTTTCGGCTGATTGTGACGTTTCTGTTTTTTTTTTGTTTTGGTTTTTTTTTGATATTTTTTTTCTTTTGCTGGCAAAAGTTGTTTTGTGGGTTTATTTTTATCTGATAGTGTTAGTGACATGTATAAATTTGTGAGAAAAATGAGCACTCCAAGCGCAGTTATCGGTCCTATAGAACAATCCATAAAACAAAAACTTACTACTGAGTTCAGCCCAATTTTCTTAGATATCAAAAACGACTCATATAAGCACGCAAGTCATCATGGGATTAGAGGAGCTTCTAATACCACAGAGTCTCATTTTAGAATAAATATCGTTAGTGATGCCTTTAAAGGTAAAACACAGCCTGCAAGACATCGTTTGGTATATAAACTGTTAGACTACGAAATTAAGGAAAAGGGTGTACATGCCATACAAATGAAGACTAAGACAGAAGAAGAGTTCAATAAAGTTCAGGAGAATTAGCCACTAGTTAGAATTATTATTTATTTATGAAGTATACGTTGGTTTTATTAATGATCACCTTCTTCGTGTAAAGATTGAGTATATTCTTCTTCAGTTAATAAATTATCAAATTCTTCGATAGACTTTGAGATTTGGAATTTTGCTAACCAACCCTCACCTAATGGATCTTCATTAATTAATTGAGGTTTGCTGTTCAATTCTTCATTAACTTCCAAAACTTCACCATCAACTGGGGAGTAGATCTCACTTGAAGATTTTACACTTTCAACACTACCGATAGAGTCACCTGAAGCAACATCATCACCAACTTCTGGTAATTCAACATATGTAGCATCTCCTAGAGCATCTGAAGCATATTTAGTAATACCAACAAAAGCAACACCATCTGGGTGTTGAGCAATCCATTCATGTTCTGCAGTGTATTTAACAGTAAGAGGACCAGAAGAGTATTTGAACACTGAAGAGTCAATATTGATTTTGTTATTTGTTGAAATAAGGGCTCTTAAAGAAAGTCTTGAAGATGGGAAAAGTCTTGCTGTTCTGAAAACAGAGCTTGTTGAAGATCTAGCAATTGAAAACATTTTATTAAATGATCTTTGAGATTTGAAATTTGTTCTAATTAGAATAAGTTGAAGGTTTTATTGATAAAGTTTCCAACTATTTCTCCTTCCTTTCCTGATCAAATGAGTTTCTGTCATTAGTTTTTCTGGGTTTGACTCTTTTTTGACTTCTTTTACCGCTTTCCCGACTCCCGTTTAAAATGTTAGAATCTGGCGAGCTCTTGATTTCATGGAATTCTAGAAAGAATTGAAAGATAATATGAGTTGTAGTGGACTTGGATTGAAATATCTTCCTTTTTTTGTCCCTTTTTAAAATTTAATTGATTTTATTTCCTCGGATTCGAAATCAACCAAATACCAACTTTAAGGTGTAGATGTAGATGTAGATGGTGATAGTGATAGTGATGGTGTTTAAGATATCAGGAGCTCAAACTATAGTTATTTCCACTATTATCTATCATCAATATACTTTAACCCTCTTATTCCTTCCCTTTTCTGTCACAGCGAGAATCAGATACTTGATTCATGTCGTGGTATACATAAACTCTAGTTGTCAAACCATAACCTAGAGATGGCAATAAATTTAAACCACAAAAACTTATTTATCCAATTTGGTTTGGGTCAGTTCACTCCAACCATTTAAAGTTAAGAAACATTGAGTGGAAGTATAATAATTATTCTAGAAACCCAAAACACACTCTTGAAAGGTTTTGGCTAGATTCTAATAATATGTGAACTTGAATACTACACTGATACAACCAGAAAGTAGATAAATTTGGGAAGAACCGTCCAAAAAGGGAAGAAATGTCATAAATGTTCTGTTGCATTGCTGCCGTATAAGATGGTGGATGATCCCCATGCCCAATACCAAAAAAAAGATGTAAACACACCTATTTGTTAGATTTGATTAAAAAAATCAAAATGGACGAGTCCGGAGTCGAACCGGAGACCTTTCGCATGCTAAGCGAACGCGCTACCAACTACGCCACACGCCCGTACTTTTTTCTTTTGAAACGTCCTGTTTTACATGACTATCTTTGTAACATGTTTCTCATTATCCATTATTAATTATTCAGGAGAACAACAAAATGACTTTGTGGCCAAGCTGGTTAAGGCGTGTGACTGTTAATCACAAGATCGACAGTTCGATCCTGTCCAAGGTCGTTTTTTTTAGTTTTTTTTTTGGTCTCATTACACATATATTTATACAATTTTATCTGAACTCCTTGATCATAAGGACAAACCCCCTTTTTTTGAAGTCTTTGTACAGGCAATTAAGTTTAAACAAATTTTCTTAAAAATATAAAACTCTCTAGTAAGTTGTATAAATAATAAATATCTTGAATTTATAATAATTTCATCTATGCCTTATCCTGTGGATGATGTTCCAGTGTAGCTTTAGCCATCTGTTCACCTAACTCGCCACCAACTTCTTCTTTATAGTTATTTGTTATGGCAACAATGTCATTTCTTGAATGATCTTGGTTTAATTTGAACTTTCCTTTGATATCAGTAATTTCAACTTCCAAGCCGACTATATTCGTAATGAGGGCATCAATGTATTTCTCAGGGGCATCAGCTACTTTCCATCTATCTTCCTCATCCTTAACATTTCTCTTAGATTCTTGTTCTGCAGTGATATCAGTGACGATTCTCAAAATATCTTCCTTTGAAGTGAATACGGTTGGGAGACCCTTAATATGCACAGCTTGATAATCCCAAGTGGACACAATCTTATGATCAATTTTCTTACGTGGATACCAAGAAGCAGAAACATAAGAATCAAAGTTTGATCTGAAGATTAAAGTAACTTCATTGCCATTGAGTAATTGTTTGAGCTGATCATTCTTCTTTGCTAAATGAGTGACAAGAAATACTTTGTCTTGTCTCTTTTGAATGATAAAAGGTAAATGAGTTACTTCCAAGTCTGAAGAGGTGGATAAATATGATGATTGAGAGGAGATTAGAATTCCCAAAGGGTTGTCTTTGATCAATTGTAGTTGAAGGTCTAAATCCTCGATCCTGTTTGGCTTAGGGATGTACCACACCATTGCTCAAATAATACAAGTTCTATGTTGACTTTCCTATATAGAATACAAACTCAACACTAGAAAATTGTTCTCCTTTATCATATATAAACGGAATTTGTTTCTGGTGAAAGTGAAAAAAAGAAGTGGACGTTATCTTTTGAGATGGCGATGAGTAATCATCAATCGGCTCTTGCTAATTTGTTAATGGCCCTTATCAGCCCAAACTGGTAAAAAGATTTTGCTTTCAATGGAGCAAGTAAAATCAAGTAATTCTATGCGCTTAACTGATGAACTGATTATTTGCCACTTTATAAGTCTATTTCCTGTTCTTTTCTCTATGCTCTCTACTCTCCATCTTTATTTTTCAACAGCAGCCATTCAAACAATGAAATGGCGGGCTCTGTCACGCCATTTCTTTTTATTTCCCTTTGCGTTGCATAACTTAGCGAGCGCAAGAAATAAAGCATTTAGTTGAAGATCCACAGTGGTTTGAAAACTAAAACGTTTAAATGACCAAAACCCCCCATCTTTGTTCCAATTGCCACCGCAATATAAACTATTAGTATCAGCCAGGATGACACTCTTCTTGAAGTCAATTATCTTGGTCTTACTTGCAATTATAGCCAAATTGTCATATGATAGTGTTCCTGCTGTTGAACAGTTTGTCCAAACCGCTATTGTCTACACCCCTTTTTTAGCAAATTTATCAAATTTATCAAGTTCATCAGAACCTAAAACTACTGTTAATGAAACTTACGTCCAAGAACAAATTCATAAACTTATTAACAAACCAGAAGCACTACCAGTCAGACCACCAAGTTTCAACACTGATTCAAATAATGTCAATAAGATCTTATTTGATGAGGAGTACAAACAATCAGCTTTAAACAACTTTGTAGGAGCTATTCAAATTGAAACAGAATCTTCAGATAATAACCCTAATCCTAGAATCGATATTACACCATGGTTAAAATTCCATAAATTTCATGATTATTTGAGAGAAACCTATCCATTAGTTCATCAACATTTAACCTTGGAGAAACCAAATGGAGTTGCTCTTTTATATACTTGGAAAGGTTCAGACCCTTCATTGAAGCCATTATTCTTAATTGCTCATCAAGATGTTGTCCCTGTTGATCCATTAATTGCAGACTCTTGGAGATATCCTCCTTATTCTGGACATTTTGATGGTGAAATTGTATGGGGAAGAGGTGCAATTGATTGTAAGACTTTATTGATTGGTGAATTAGAAGCTATTGAACAATTATTAAGAGATGACTTCAAACCAAAGAGAACTATCTTGTTAGGTTTTGGTAATGATGAAGAGATTGGTGGTGCAGGTGCTGGTACCATTAATGAAACTTTAACTGAAAGATATGGTGAAAATTCTATATATGCTTTGTTAGATGAAGGTCCAGCTATTGAACATATTGATGGTGAATGGTATGCCACTCCTGGAACAACTGAAAAGGGATATGTTGATGTGTTAATTGCTTTAAGTACTAATGGAGGACATTCGTCAGCTCCTCCAGACCATAGTTCAATTGGTATCATGTCTGAATTGGTTTATAACTTGGAAGCAAATCCTTTTGAACCTCAATTAACTTCAAAGAATCCAGCATTGAGAGCACTTCAAGAAATTGCTAAACATTCAAAAAACAAATTACCTGAAAGTGTGAAAAAGGATATTTTAAGAGCCGAATTTGATCCAGCTGCTAATCAAAGGGTTATTAAATTTCTGCAACATTTGAAGCCAAGAGCTTTGAGATACTTGATACAGACTTCACAAGCTATTGATAAATTCCATGGGGGTCTTAAAACAAATGCTTTACCTGAATATGTTGAAGTTACTATCAATCATAGAGTTGCAGTTGAATCAAACTTAAATGAAACTATCGAACATGACTTATCTTATATTAAGGAAGTTGCTGAAAAATTTGAACTTGGATTGATCTATGAAGGTGAAGAATTAATTATAAGAAAAGATCAGGTTAATAAAAAAGGTGTAACTATCAAAGGTGGTTATTTTAACGTTACATTATCTGCTCCAATTGAAACCCTGCCAATCTCTCCTGATCATGGACCTGTGTGGGATATTTTTACAGGTACAATTAAGCACTTATATGAAGATATCGTGTTTGAAGATAAAAACGAAATTATTCATATCTCTCCAGCTTTAATGCCTGCAAATACAGATACAAAAAAATACTATAAATTGACTCCAAACATTTATAGATTCTTCCCAACAAGATTTTTCGACTTGGCTAACTTGGGAATTCATTCAATTGATGAGCATATTTCTCTAAAATCTCATTTAGAGATAATTGCCTTTGTTTACGAATTTGTTCAAAATGCAGATGCTGCAATTGATCACTGAAAATCGTATATGAAAGAACACGGGTGATCGTTTGGTGAAAGTTCATTAAATATAAAGTATGATCTTTTTCTGATTTTGTTTAAATGAAATATAAACTGTTATTTGGTTGATCTTATTGTATTATTTAGTACTAGAAATCAAATAGTCATTTTTCCTGTTTGTTACCCTTATTGGCTTGTCTTCAAGTACTCTCGTAAAATATTCACCAAAATCTTATCTGATATATCTATCTTATTTCTAAAATGTTTAGCCAATTCAATCTCATCCAATAATAACAAATCAGTGGTTTCTTGTTCTGCCAAATCCTTATTGAGGTATAATCCATTAATGCGATTAATCACCTTTTGAATAACACTATGATCAAATTCTTGTATTGTATCAACATTAGTATCTGATAGTTTGATCAAAGGAACTCTTTTAAATATATCCTGTGTGGTTGATTCAATAGAAGTTTCTTCTCTATCAACATCTTCTTGAGTCCTGTTCCTCTTTTCATTATGTAAATTCATACTTTCTTGAGTTTCTTGTCGTCTTTTTCGAAGTTCTTCTCTGGACCTTCTTGATAACAACGGTTCCAGCTGTTTTAGCACTGGGTTACCTCTAGGATCATTTACCTTAATTCTTTTCAAAAAGCCTCTCTTGGAAGGAGGCGCATTAGCTATTATATTCCTATAAATCTCATCACTCAAATAAATCTCAAACTTATCCTCAATAAACTTTGTATGGGGATTACTTGAAAGTTCTGTGAGACCATCAAACTCTTTCTTTAAATCATTTCTCTTTGCAATAACTGCTCTTGAAGAACATTCCATCCCACCTGGGAAACTTTCTGTGATTTTATTGGCAATTCTTTCATATTGGTTCTTCTTAAGTGCAGTGCTTGAGCTTTTATCAAGCTCTTCCAATAATAGAGAGCGAAACAGCACCAGTTTCTCATTATCCCATACAAATCCTAGTTTTTCATTAATTTCTGTGTTTGTGATCTGTGGTAAGTTATCATTCGTTGAGTTGGCGGTCAGAATAGTTGTTTGATGTGTTTGCATTTTTTAAAAAAGTTTTGTGTTGTTTTGTTAGTGGAATGAATCTATTTTTGTATTATAAAACAAAATAAAATATAAAAACAGTTCCGAAGAAAAAAAAAAACAGTTCTGAAATTTAAGTGCGCTTATCGGAACAAAAACAGAAAGAGCCTAAGCCAGCAGAAAAACTCCATGCCACCACTGTTCCTAAACACACTTTTTTTTTTGCATTCACTTAACATATCAAACCCCATTTTATTCCAAGCCACCAAGTCTTTAAATACACATCAAACCCCACTTTTTTACATACCATCACCTCTTTAAATACTCATCAATCCCCGTTTTCTACCATTTTGCCTTTCTCTGCTTTGAAGTTGCTGTAAAAATGAAAGGACTTTTAGAGGAAACACCAAAAAAGACTTATAAACGGTCTAAGATCTATCTTATTTTGGGGGTTTTAACTCTTATAATCACTTCAATTGGTTCCACTTTAAAGTACTATCAAAACCAAGAGTTTATAAGATCTCATGTCAATTCTGTGCTATCAAAAGAACAACAAGGACCACTTAGACCTCCAAACTTTGGTTCTGGGTCTAATAGTGCTGAGAGAATCCTTAATGATGAAGAATTCAAATACACATCTTTAAAGAAGCTATCAGGTGCTATTCAAATTGAAACCGAATCTTACGACAATAATCCATTCCCATCTGATGATTTAGAACCATGGTTAAAATTCTTCAAATTTCATGACTTTTTGAAAGAATCATTCCCATTGGTCCATAAGCATTTGAGTTTGGAAAAACCTAATAAGATAGCATTGTTATACACTTGGCAAGGTTCAAATCCTGATTTAAAGCCATTACTGTTAACTGCTCATCAGGATGTAGTCCCAGTTGATCCATCATCTAGTTCTCATTGGAAATTCCCACCATATTCAGGTCATTTTGATGGTGACTCTGTTTGGGGTCGAGGTTCATTGGATTGTAAAACTTTTTTAATTGGGATACTTGAAGCAATTGAGACTTTAATTGAAGATGGTTTCCAACCAGAAAGAACTATTGTTTTAGGATTCGGTAATGATGAAGAAAGTGGAGGTAATGGTGCTGCATCCATTAATTCTACCTTAACTGATAGATATGGTTCTGATTCCTTTTTTGCTCTTCTTGATGAAGGTTTGGGTATTCAACAAATTGATGGTGAATGGTATGCTTCTCCTGCTACTTCTGAAAAAGGTCATCTCACTATTAGTATCAAACTCACAACCCCAGGTGGTCATTCATCCATTCCACCAGAACATACATCAATTGGTATTGCTGCTAAATTGATTGCTCTGTTAGAAGACAACCCATTTAAACCAACATTGTCTTTTAATAATCCATTCTTCAAACTATTGCAAGAAGTTGCTAAGCACTCTGAAAACTTATCAGAATCTGTAAGAAATGATATCTTGAGAGCAGAGGTTGATCCAGCTGCTAAGAAGAGATTGATTGAATATCTCATTCAAGATCCAAAAACTAGATACTTGATTCAAACTTCTCAGGCTGTTGACGTCATCCATGGAGGTGTTAAGAGTAATGCTTTACCAGAGTTTGTTGAGATTGTTTACAATAGTAGAATCTCCATTGATAGTTCTGTTAATGAGACAACTGAACATATTTTAGATCACGTTCAAACAATTTCCAATGAATTCGATTTGGGACTTTACTATGATGGTAATGAATTAATCAGTCGTTCTGAAAATGGTTATTTCAACATCACTGTGTCCGCAAGTCATGAAGCATTAAATGTTTCACCTAGTGAGGGTGTTGCTTGGGATGTTTTAGCTGGTACTATCAAACATGTATGGGGTGAATTGGTATTTAAAAAATCTGAAGACATATTTGTTGGTCCTACACTATTCATGGCTAATACTGACACCAAGAGATACACTGAATTGACCCCAAATATTTATAGATTTTTCCCATTCAGATTTGATGATTTAGCAAAATCAGGTGCTCATTCTGTTGATGAACATATTAAATTAGATTATCATTTAGAATCAGTTGCTTTCCTTTATGAGTTCATTTTGAATGTTGAAAACTCTAGAGAATAATTATAGATAATCTACATAGGTTAATAAAAGTTTTACTATGAATATTTACTTATAAAAATATCGTATAATCATATCAAATCGTGTAAAGAGATCAACTCCTTTTTTTTTCTCAACAAGCTCGATAAATCAAAAAAAATCAACTCTAATTGATCTATTTGTCGGTGTCAACAACATAACGACCCAAGATTTTACCTTGTTCCATCAATTCGTAAACATTACCTAATTCAGATAAACCAACAACTTTGATTGGTGATCTAACCAAACCTCTAACGAAGAAATCAATAGCTTCTCTGGTATCAGCTCTGTTACCAACGTAAGAACCAACAATCTTGATAGATTTAACAACGTGGGAGAAGACATCTGATTTACAAACAGCACCGGCTGGTAAACCGACTAAGACAACAGTACCAGTTGGTCTAACGTATTCAGTGGATTGAGAGATGGCAGCTTCAGCAACGGAAACATTAATAACACCGTGTGGACCACCGTTAGTAGCGTTTTGAATGGCTTCAACAATGTTCTTTTCTTTAGTGAAATCAATGAAAACTTCACCACCTAAAGAGTGGAATAATTTCTTTTTTTCTTCACCACCATCAATACCTAAGACTCTGTAACCCATGGCAGTAGCATATTGAACAGCTAAAGAACCTAAACCACCAGCAGCACCGGAAATAGCAACCCAGTCACCAGCTTTTAATTGAGCAGATTTCAAAGCTTTGTAAACGGTGACACCGGCACATAAGATTGGAGAGATTTCAGCTAAATCAGCACCTTTTGGAATTTGAGCAGCTTGAACGGCATCAGCAGTTGCATATTGTTGGAAAGAACCGTCGTGAGTGTAACCGGACAAATCAGCATGAGCACAGTTAGATTCAAAAGATTTTTCACATAATTCACAAGATTGACAAGAACCATTTAACCATTTAATACCAGCATAATCACCAATTTCAAAGTTTTTAACTTCAGAACCTTTGGCAACAACAATACCAGCACCTTCATGACCACCAACTAAAGGTAATTTAGTAGCTAATGGCCAATCACCTTTCCATGCGTGTAAATCAGTATGACAAACACCAGAGTATTTAACGTTAACCAAGATCTCATTTGGTTTTGGAGTTGGGACTTCTAAGTCAGTTTTGTAGTGTAATTCACCACCATTTTCGTAGAAAATAACACCTTTTTGGGTTTTTGGGATGACTGGAGCAGTGGCTAATCCTCTAGCGAAGAAGGATGGTCTGGAAATTCTTAATTGAGTTCTTAACATTTTAATAAATAGATTTGTATTGATGATAGAAAGGAATAATTAAACATTGATGAACTAAGGGAAACATCATCGTTTATATACTTTTTGGAGAAATGGGGATGTCTGTGGAGTTTCTTGAAATCTGGGGGTGGAAGTTAAGGTGAACGTGATGTGAACTTGATTCAAGTTTGTGGGTCTATTGGAAGATTGGGACTTTAGGAACAATAAATGATGTAAGTTTAATCCGGAGTTCGAGCTTTTCACTATATAAAAGCATGAAATCGGGACTAGAATCTGGTCTCTAGGACCGAGGCTAGTCTATCGGAGTTGGTAAACGGTTGAATGAACCAGCTCACAGATTCATTTGAATCAAATGACCTCATTTTCTTTTGAAGGGTTTTACGGCTTTGAAACCACCACCTTTCTTAAATATATATACTACTGAATAGTTTTGCTATGTATTACATAAATCACTCACTCATCTCATTGGACTTTTATCTTATATATAATGGGCCTTTTTTTCCGATGTTCTTGAAGTAAAAGAAGAAAAAAACCAGGAAAAGCTGGACCAAGATGCCCCGCTGCGCCCAAACAGAACAAGAGATTTTGGCAGGGCAAAAAGAAAAAACTTGGTCGGTGGGGTTGATCTTTTACACGGATTTCCCACATTTCACCCCTCCTAAACCTTCCATGAACTCCGACCAGCTCCCACTAGGACTGTCAAATGGAAAATCATCATGAACATACAAACTCAAACTGGTTTGAAACCTAAGTAAACAACCAAATTTCTTAGTTTCAACTGGCACCTTCTCCTTTGTTTAAAAGGAGAAGCTGTTTTCCACTAGATTACACGGAATTCGCACTTTCACCCCAGCTTGCTGCTTAACATTTATCGTACACCGGCAGCTCACTTTTTCCCAGAATTTGTGTCGAACTCCGAACTTCCAATAGAATTTTAATCATTACTCCCAATCTCATTTCCCAACATCCATTTCACTGCCTGGAATCCCCCTTAAGTGCAAGGCAATTTTAAGGGACTTAATAAGACGTCAACACTGTTTTGTTGAGAGTTTGTTCCACAAGTGACCAACTATCGGAAATCGCCAGAAGGTTCTTAACTGCTAAACTTTTGATCACTCACTTAACTCCTACGCACCGAAGGAGGATTACTTCTTATGATTACAATAACTAACTCATGAATCTTTGAAAGTTGGTTGAATCTCATGAAACGAATAATAATCACCCGCTTTAAACTTTTACCCAGCTTTTGTTTCTTTGTGTCTCTTTTCTCTGCCAAACCTTTCCTACCTGTGATAGCGAGTGAAAAGCACTAACGCAAACAGCCTTGTAATAATCTGGATATCATATATAAGAGATTAAACGTAACAGATATCATATATAAGATGTAAATTATAACTCCACTATAACAACATCACACTAAAAAGAAATGTATCTGATTTTATTACTCTCCTTGTATCTTAACACCGAAAGTGTTTTTCTTAAAGGGAACCTAAATCAGGTTTAATTCGGGGTTAACTTCTAGTCCGAGAAATAAAACGACATTATAGTATTTCATTTACAATTCTTGAACTGAATGTGGTATAACCAAAATTAAGCGCATCGTATAAATCTCATTATAAATTATTAAATCAATGTTTAAGTGCCTTATATTTTATATAAATGTTGAATGATCATAAAGATTTTATATATAATTTAATTTTCAATATTTTTTAACGAGTTTTTATCATTTATTGATCAAAAAGCTGAACCAATGATTTATAAAAAATTTAAAAGTTCAAGAAAAGGTGGATTTTATATAAATTTCATCTTTCGAACAATTTCTTTATACTCTTGGACAACCTCAACATTATAAATCAAACAATCCATTCTTACTTATTCTAATTTTGTATCAATAATCATCCGGGTTTACAGGCTAAATAGATTTAAATAAGTACAAAAATATCAAAGGTCTAAAAATAAAGTTCTACTAAATAGAAAAATTAGGATAAAATCCCATACATTAAACTCATCATGCTAACATTAACTAAATTCTAAGAAATAATTCATAATCAATCATTATTTTGATGTATCAACAACATAACGACCCAAGATTTGACCCTTTTCCATTAATTCATAGACTTTTGGTAATTCAGACAAACCAATAATCTTAATTGGGGCTCTAACCAAACCTCTAACAAAGAAATCAACAGCTTCTCTTGTATCAGCTCTGTTACCAACATAAGAACCTTTAATTTGGATAGATTTAACAACAGCATTGAAAACTGCAGCTCTAGCAACAGCACCAGCTGGTAAACCAACTAATACAACAACACCATTAGATCTAACATATTCTGTTGATTGTTCAATAGCCTTTTCAGAAACAGAAACATTGATGACACCATGTGGACCACCATTAGTTGCTTCTTGAATATCTTTCACTATATCTTTAGTTTTTGTGAAATCAATATAAATTTCAGCACCTAATTTTTTAACCAAGTCACCTTTTTCTTCACCACCATCAATAGCTAAGACTCTTAAACCTAAAGCTTTAGCATATTGAATAGCTAAAGTACCTAAACCACCACCAGCACCGGAAATAGCAACCCATTCACCAGCAGCCAAATCAGCAGTTTTTAAAGCTTTGTAGACAGTAACACCAGCACATAAGATTGGAGCAACTTCAGCTAAATCAGTACCTTTTGGGATTTTAGCAGCTTGTACAGCATCAGCAGTTGCATATTGTTGGAAAGAACCATCATGAGTATAACCAGATAAATCAGCTTTTGGACAATTTGGTTCAAATGATTTTTCACAGAATTCACATGATAAACAAGAACCATTTAACCATTTAATACCAGCATAATCACCAATTTCAAAGTTTTTAACTTCAGAACCTTTGGCAACAACAATACCAGCACCTTCATGACCACCAACTAAAGGTAATTTAGTAGCTAATGGCCAATCACCATGCCATGCATGTAAATCAGTATGACAAACACCAGAGTATTTCACATTGATAAGAATCTCATTTGGTTTTGGAGTTGGAACAGGGATATCTTTATATTCAAGAGGACCACGGTTCTCATAAAAGATAACACCTTTTTGAGTGGTTGGGATTTTAGTTTCAGTCATTCTTATTTTTCTATTCAATTGAATTGATGAAGAAAGGAAGATTTGGATATTAGGAATTCTTGAGAAACCATAGGTGCCCTTTTATATTTTTTTTTTCCCTTTCTCTTTTTGTAAAGGTATCTGTCGCCTGTCAATAAAAGCTGATTGTGTGATTTGGAGGCAAAGCTATGCACAAAACTTTCGAGAAAGATTAGGAAGGAAAAAAGTGCAATAATTTTGGCGGGAGAGTTGCGAAAAGAGCACTAGTACCTCAGCAAGAAATGATAGTTTGTTATATAATAATACACTACCAGTGTTAATAATAGTTACTCAATGCCCTTGATAACTTGTTCCTTTGCTACATTTCTTATCCTTGCTGTTTATGAGCTCGGAGTTTGTTTTGGTGGTGGAACATCCGGCTGAGCTTAGCGCCGGAAAAACTTTTGAACTGGTGATGGGCCCCAAAAGTGAATTCACCTGACGAGCAATGCTGGAAATCTCACCGGTTTTGAGCAAGATAAGCTCATTTACTGCCATTTTAGAACCTCTGATGGCAACTCTGTGAATTGTGATTATCCGTGGGAACGTGTGGGAGCGTGTGGGAACATGTCACCAGTCGAGTGCTTAGCTGGGTTTTGGTGCTGGCCCAGCCTAATCTGGTGATGCTCAATCTCCCAAAAAAAGAAAATTTGGTGAGTTGCTAAGATCACAACACACCCAAATCATGGCAAATGGAAAAGGTGGTCATTTTTGAACATGAACATCAATATGATTTCCTCAAGCTATCTCAAGAACATCATTACCTAAAACCTTTTATACAAAGAAATGGAACGTATGATTTCAGTTATGAAGGTCAATGTGCGTTGACAAAAGCTATCTTAAAACATCAGTTCGATATTGAATTTATCGAATCCCCAGGAAATCTATGCCCTCCAATTCCAAGTAAAGTTATCTACCTTAGAATAATAAATCGAGTACTGAAAGAATCTAATTGTTCAAAATTTGAATCTAATGAAGTTTCCATAAAAGGGGTTGATATTGGAACAGGTGCTTATGCTATCTATGCAATTTTAGGGTTCAAGTTATTCAATTGGGAGATGTATGGTGTTGAAATTGACTCTAATTCAATCCAAAATTCCCAAAAAATGTTACATATTAATAAATTGGAGCAATATGTGAAGATTTTGGAAAGTGATGATTATTTGACAAAGAAATACACCTTTTTAATGTGTAATCCACCATTTTTTGAATCAAAGGAAGAAATGATTGAAAATAAACTATTAAAAAATCCACTTGGTAGGAAAGATGTCATTGGAACTTCAAATGAATTAATAACTAAAGGTGGAGAAGTACAATTTGTAACCAATTTGATAAAGAAAAGTAATTCAAATATTATATGGTATTCATCTTTGATTGGTAAGAAATCATCCATTAACATTCTAATATCAGAATTGAATAAAATTAAATGTCCAAATTTTTTCATAAAAGATTATCAATTGGGAAATGTCAAGAGATGGATAATATTTTGGTCTTTCAATTATTATAGACCTCTAGTTTATAATTATTATAAACTTATTCAACCTACTGTTGTTGAATTTTCAATCAATCTTGAGAAACTGATGCCAATCCTTACGAAATATGAATTCCACTCAATCAAATATGATGATCATGAGGATTTAATTGATATAGTAACATATGGTGATGTGTGGTCAAGATCTTTTAGAAGAAGCGGGAAGAAACCAGATCCTAAAGAAAAAAGTAGGTTTATAATAACAAGAAACGAAATACATTGGAATTATGGTAAATCACCTTTAATATTCCAAAGTTTTCATACACTTATAAAAAAGCAATTATCTTTTTAAGCAAAAGGGAGATGTAATTTATTTTCTTTGTTCTAATGTTTTAACAACTTTAGCTGGATTACCAACAACCACACTAAAAGGAGGAACATCTTTAGTGACTACACTATTAGCACCAATTGTAGATCCCTCACCAATAGTTATACCTTGTACTATGGTAACATTTGAACCAATCCATACTCTATCACCAATTGTGATCTCTCTAGCCCATTCAACTTGATTCTCCACTCTTTCATATGGATCTAAAGCATGTGTTGCACAACTGATAACGACATTTGGACCAATCATTGTATATTTACCAATTTTAACAATTGAACCATCTAAAACAGTTAAATTGAAATTAGCATAACATCCTTCACCAAACGAGATATTAAATCCATAATCGATATTGAATGGGGGTTCAATATATGAATCTTTACCAAAATGACCAAATAATTTAGATAGATAATCATGACGTGCTTTCATAAATTCTTCTGGATTAGCAAAATCTTTTAAATAAATCTCACCATATCTTCTTGCAATTTCATGTCTTTCTAATCTTGCAAAATTCAATTCATCAGCCCAACAATTATATGACATACCAGAAATCATTCTTTCATAGTCATTTGATCCAATAGGAATACCTTTTAAATTTTCATAGGCATATTTGATCAATTCTTGATTCTTTTCATAAGTTTGAGCCATTTTCTCTTATGTCTGTGTGTTTGTTTGCTTTTGTTTATGTTTTTAAAACTTGTTATTTTATTGATAATAGTGATGAGTGGTTATTGATAGGAATCCAAGTGTTATTTAAAATTTTAATTCCACCGAGAATTCTTCAAGATAAGATCTTGGCTATAGATCACCCCTCATAAACAGTGATCAGGTCATTATTAGTTAAAGTATCTTTCAATTAAAAGATTGTTCTTTTATGAGACCACAATTAAAAATCTACCGACCAAATAGGCTATTTTGCTAAACACTTAGCCGACAAGATTATCCCACCCATAAAACACATTAAACAAATTAAAAAAAAAAGGGATAGCAGGATAATTCAAAACAATTCAAGATAAATCGGCTACACCTAACCCTTTTGGTATTAAAAGATGATATAATGAAAAAAAAAACAAACACTTAAATTAACTGATAATCAGTATTGATATTAGAAGTATGATATGAGAGGCTTTATTTAAACTTCATCACAAGTTTCCACTTTTCAATCTATTCTGTATACTCTCTTTTAAAGAAGTGAATGGTGATTTTTTGAAAGAATTATCCTTCAAGACATTCTCAAATCTTGATCTTTCTTGAGTCGCTATCAGTTTCATACCACTCTTATTTTTGGCATTAGGTATATTCTTTTGTTGTTTCTTGGATGAGATAAATGCAGTTTTACTATCAACTATATTTATATTTTGTAAAAAATCAACTTTTTCTTGTTTATTTTGGAAACTTGAATCATTTTCAAGGTTTTTGTTGGTATTTTCTTCTAATGAAGTCAATAGATCTTTCATCTTTGGTAGTAATTCATCTTTTTGCTTTCTCTTACGACGTCTAATACTTGATTTTGAAATCCCAGAAAAATCTGTAGATTTATCCGTAAGTCTAGTTAGAAACTCTTTCTTCTTTAGCTCCATCTTTTCTTTCTTTGTATCTTTTGGCTCATGAAGGAAAGCTTTTGGATCTTCTGGTAATTCATATTGTATGATATTAGAGTCCTCACTTGTATTTGATGATTTCACACCCACCTTGTTTCTTAGATTTGATCTCTTTTTAACAGCCTTTGCACAAAATAAGTTGTTAGTAAACAAATCTAATGAATCACTCCCATGGAAGCCTAGTCATACTCACCATTATTCTTATTTAGTGTGTTAATGCTATCTCATCGGTTTAAGAAAATTTTTTTGTGGGCCCCAAACCAAAACCACCAAAACATATCGCGAATGACGAAAAAAAATGTCCAGGTCAAATTTGGAAATTGTGAAAACGGTTCTAATTGGGAATTCACAATTTCCAGCGATAAGCAACGAGAACATGTCCAAATTCACCACTGTTTTGGCTACTGCCAGTGCCTTGGCTCTTGGTTATGCTGTTTACTTTGACTACAGCCGTCGTAACTCACCAGAATTTAGAAAGAACCTGAGAAAGGCTAAGAAACAACAAGAAAAGTTGTTAGATGATGAAGAAAAATCCTCCAAACTAGTCAAAGTTGATGCTGTTAAGACCATCTTAACCGCTTCTCTAGCTGAAGATCCTATTCCAACCGACATCACTGAAAGAGAACAATTTTTCATGACTCAAGTTGGATTAGGTGAACAACTAGCTGCTCAACCAAACAGAGAACTTGAAGCTTCATTAAGTTTTTACAGAGCTTTAGCTGTTTACCCAAACCCAACTGACTTGTTACAAATCTACCAAAAGACTGTTCCAGCTGAAATTTACGAATACCTAGTGATGATGATTGCTATTCAACCACCACAATCAGTTGCTACTTTCTTGGGTGGTGGTGCAGGTCCAAGTACCGCTGAAGCATCATTACAAATTGATCCAGAAGATCAAGATTAAATTCTCTTGTGATTTTGATTCCCGATGTAAATGGTGACGGAGTTGAATGATTATGATTCTTTCTTTATTTTATGATTATTCTATTTAAAAGATATTTTATATATTGGAGGTTTGGAAAATGATTCATATGTACATATTAAACTGTGTTTTAGAACTATATTGAAACTCAATAAAAGATAAAACGCACTCAGATATTCTTTTTTAGATTTGTAGTATCATTATTTAGGAGCATAACGAACAATATTCTTCACAATAATAAACCCATAAGTGGTTAAAGCAGTAAAATTAACAAAATTAAAAAGTAAGGAGATACCATGCAATTTACCAAATTGTTGAGTAAGTGCTTGGTGTTCCGGTGTATCAGTTTGACCAGCCTCTTCTAAGGCAAATCTTTGTTGTTTTAAATCTCTAGTGACTGGTAATAACCATAAAGCATTAGCCAAACCACCAACAATCGCAGTACCTAATGTGATTAAAGCATTTGTACTCAAAGAGTATGGAGCAGTCAAACCAATCAAAACAGGAGCAATTGATTCAGCCCAGAAGTAGTGTGGGAACACCTTATTTTGAAGGTTTCCAAATTCTTTTCTAGGAAGGGTTTTAAAAGCGATTGGTGAAGCAACATAGGAGTAATAACCAGTACCACCCCAGCTATTTTTTATTATATTATTAGTCATGGCAATGGCATAAAATGCTGTGTGTGTGTCTGAATACGTACATAAAGGACCAGATGAACAAATGTGCGGTTGGGCGAATTAAAGACATTTTTACTCTGTGTTTCTTGACTTTTATTTAAATGGTGTGTTTCAATGTTTTTTTGGTTGCCCAATTAAAATCTCTCCGCCAGTTGCGCTAGAACAACCTTTTGATATGAAAAAAAGGTCAAATTTCAGAAGTTTCTATAATTGCACTCGAATGAAACTGTGAATAACTTCATCGAATAAATAATCGCCAGATTTCTTAATTGAATCTTATGTAATTTCCATATTAACCATTTCCATTAAAAGAACCTTTTTCTGGCGCCCTGGCCCTTTTCGATGGAAGAAAAAATTGTAGTATTTATGCCATTATTCAAGAACAATATCAGAGTAAAAACAATGGCTAAAGGACTTAATAATCTATTGAGCACCATTTCTGAGTCAATTAAGACAAAGAAGCCATTTGGGATTGTCTCAGGTAACCAATCTGGTGGTAAGTAGATTTCATGTTTCTCTTTGGACATTTACTAATCCCAAGTTTTTAAGATCTTGATTCGATTGTTTCTGCAATTTCATACGCATACTTCAACCATTTTGATGCGAATAGAAAGCCAATAGTACCAGTATTGAATTTCTCTAAGAAAGAACTCGGATCTAGGAAAGATGTACTCGTTGCATTCAAGAATAGCAATCTTGATTCAAATAATTTATTCTTTTCAGATGATATCCCATACTTATCTAAACAAGGTGCAGATGAATTGATCTTAGTAGACCATAATTCACCCCAAGGTGAAATTAAAAACATTTTATATAATCTACCCATCACTGGTATAATTGATCACCATGAAGATGAGAAAAAATTTCAAGATATTGAACCAAGAATTATTCAAACTACAGGAAGTTGTTCAAGTTTAGTCTTCAATTATTGGAGGCCTAGAATTACAAAAATTGAATCAATTGAAGTGATCAAACTATTAATCTCTGCTTTGGTAATTGATACAACTAATCTTACCTTGAAAGTTGAAGATCCTGATATTGAAGCATTTAAAGAATATCAAAATATATTGAAAGAATTGAATTCAAATGAATTTCAAATAGCAAATTTGTTCAAAGAATTAAAAGAATCTAAAAATAACATTGAAGGGTTATCATTATATGAAGTGTTATCAAAAGATTATAAATCATTCGAGTTTGAGATTGGAAGTTCAGATGTTATCAAGAAAATTGGAATTTCGTCAATTGTCAAACCTATTAAATGGTTATCATTAAACATTGTTGAATCAGAGAAACAACTCTTATCTGAAAGTGTTGAATATTTGAGACAGAATGATCTTGATATTCTAGTTTTAATGACATCTTTTCAGGATGAAAACCATGTTTTTAGACGTGAATTGGGTATTCTGGGGAAAACTAAGAGTGATGAACTTCTTGTAAAACTTGCTCTAGAAGAAACTTTGATAAATGAACTTCAGTTAGAAAGCATACATTTCCCGACAGATGATACATCTTTCTTCTTATTCCAACAATTTAATGTTAAATACAGCAGAAAGCAAGTGGCACCGTCTCTTAAAAGAGCCTTTGAGATACTTTAATATACAAATCTGTAATCATTGTCTTGAGGGCCCCCTTATCCCTTCCTCTCCCTTCCTCTCCCCCTCTGTGTTGTGTGTTTTTTTGCTGGCACAAGCCTTCATTCAATAAATGTAGTTGGGCAACTTACTCTGCGGCTGGCTCAGCAATAAAGCAACGCAACCAGCCGGGGACTCACAGGGATTGGCATGAAACTATCGCCGAACTGAGAGCGGATTTGGAAGTATTCCGAGCCTAACACCCTGACAATGAAATTACTCAAGAAAACTAGCCAACCAAGTTATAAAGCAACTCTCATCCCTTTTAAAAAAAAACCTACTCCATCCCCCCAGAACCATCCCACCTTAATTGGTCATTAAAACCTGAGATATAGAAAATGAAAGGATTGGTATACTACGGTCAGAAAGACGTACGTTATGAAACTGATGTACCTGAACCTAAAATAACTCATCCTAATGATGTACTGGTTGATGTCTATTATTGTGGTATCTGTGGTACGGACTTGAAAGAATATTCTTCTCCTCCAAACTTTTTCCAAAAAGAAGGTGGTCCAAATCCATTAACTGGTTTAAAACCTCCATTATGTATGGGTCATGAGATTGCTGGTATTATTCTTGAAATTGGTTCTGCTGTTACAACAGTTAAGCCTGGTGATCAAGTTGTTATTGACCCATCTGTTCATTGTGCTGATAAACCACGGTTCCCTGATGTTAATCGTAAACATGGAACTGATTATAAATGTGGTCAATGTCGTAAAAAATCTACAAATATATGTGTTCATTTATCTCTTTGTGGTTTAGGTGCTCAACATGGTGGTTTGGCTGAAAAATTTGTCACTTCTGAATTTCATGCAATTATTGTACCAAAAAAAATCCCAATTGAAGTAGCAGCTCTAACACAGCCATTGGCTGTCTCATATCATGCTGTTAGAATTTCACAATTCAAAGAAGGATCTACTGCATTAGTCATTGGTGGTGGTGCAATTGGTTTAGCTGCAATCTTATCTTGTTTTGGTTTTAAAGCTTCTTTAGTTGTTTGTTCAGAACCATCTGAAGTAAGAAGAAATAATGCTGCTATATTAGGTGCAAAAGTATTTGATCCTTTTTCTGTTGAGAATATCGATGAGGAACTTTTAAAATTCACTCCACATGGTGAAGGTTTTGATTATACTTTTGATTGCTCAGGTTTTGAATCAACATTGCATACTGCTATTAATGTTGCTGCAAGCAATGGAACAGTTGTTAACGTTGCAATTTGGGGCGGAAACCCTGTTAATTTCTGGCCAATGTCTATAACTAAACATGAAAAGAAATTTATGGGTTCCATGTGTTACACTAGAGAAGATTTTGAAGGTGTCCTAGCTTGTTTCGAACGTGGGGATATGGATATTGAAACAACTAGAAAACTGATTACAACAGTGGTAGATTTAGAAAATGGGCTAAAGGGAGGTTTCCAACATTTAATGGATCATAAAGATACCGAAATAAAAGTTTTAATCACTCCAAATAACCATGGTGAATTGGAAGCTTCAAAGGCATTCCCTTCAATTACTAAATAACAGGATCTGTTATTTTTGAATTTATATTCTTTGATAATGATCTTTATTGCTCTTAAATAATGAATAAACGATCAGACAAGATTCTTTTAAAGTAATTTCAGAGTATGAATGGTTGGAGAACCTTTCGAATAATTACAGAAATGATAAGAAATGATAAAGAAAATGCTGGCTAAGTTAACATCTCTTTTTCAATTTTTTTCTTTTATTTTTGCTATTAGTTAATATTATTAAAAGCTATAGTATTATCTAAGTAGTATTACAATTATTTATTTCTAAGATTACGTAATAATTACGTAACGTTGCTTTGTCAAGTTTAGAGTACTGTCATAATTTTTTTACATATAAAAATGAAGGTAGTTCTATATATGCTATTGGGGGGGGGGCATGTAGACTACCGATGGAGTATGAGTAGTCATATGAGTGCTATTGGAGCGTCTGGACTACTGACCTTTGTGTCTCAGTTGTGAGCTGTGTAAAAGATGTCTTTTTAATATACAAAACTATTAAGTGAAAGTCGTTTTTGTTTTTCTTGAGTGGAAGCATCCAGAGTCAGCGCCTAATCTAATTGTGCATATTGGAATGAACAATAGAGCGATTAGCTTGACCAGTTGTAAGCTTTCTGTATTTGTCCCTCTGCTTCTAACCAACCACACGTCCCATAGGTTATGTAGCCCGTGTATATGCACACGCTCCTAACCACATGAGTGGTAGGTTAAAAAGTTCTTTTTACATTACATAATCAGGCGCTGGTGGTTTAGCGGTAAAATTCAAAGTTGCCATCTTTGAGCCCCCGGTTCGACTCCGGGCCAGCGCATTGTTTTTTGTTTCAGAGAGATAGCTATAATCTAAATTAAACTTTGACATGACATACGATTGATTTACTTGTCTAGGTCTAAGAAACTTGGCCAAACTAACTCATGTCCAGAGTGAAGTGGATTTGGGTTTAGTTTCCCAATACCATATAGAATTGAAGAATGATAAATTAACAATTGACACCATGAGACACAAACAAATGACCTTGTTTTAGCACTTTCAGTCCATTTTGTGTCCTCATAATATAATTGATACTACTAGCTTGTCACCGGAGGCTACTCAGCTTCAAAAAAGCCTAAGTAGGGGTAATATAGTTATATTTTGAGGCTGATAGTAACACGTGATATTTACGAATTTTTCATGTTTTATGCCAAAACCTTGATATGGTTCTGCTGTGATCTAAAACAAAAGCCCAAAGTATATTGCTTTACTATTCATTGAGTACTTGATTATCCCTAGCCATTAGGAATAAAATTGTGTCTGTACTCCTTGAATTATTTGGTATCCAGAGATTCAATTGTTTTATTGTGTGGAAAAACAGTCTGGGGAACAGAAGAGTTAGATCAGACCAAATTGATTCTATATGTTGGGGGTATCTTTGTTGTTACAATTAAATTTCAATAACAAGATTGAAGTGTTAATCATAGCCCTATTCTCGGTCTTTCAGATAATTACTCTTTCATACTTTAGCTCATTTATACCACTTATAGAAGATAAAAAGGCATATATACCAGATGATTTGGATTATCTACGAACAGCAATACTTTCAGCTGTAAGCTCGCTAATAATAAATTTTGCCTATAGGTATATTTCAATTGTTTCAATAATATTTAAAATACTTCTTGAGTTCCTTTCATTTTACCTACTAGCATACCCACAAAAACAAGAGAAATCAAGAACTTATTCAGATTTCAATTTAACAGTGAGGCAAAGTTTCCTCTTTGGTGTTGTTTATCAAGCGGTTTCACTAGGGTTTTACTTTATTGATCATGTTAGATATTTGAGTGAGTTGGAAAAGGATTCACAGAACAACTTAGATCAACTTAATGAGCTTTTAGAGAGCCGTTCAAAATTGACATTGTCACATTGTCTACAAGTGAGAAGAAACTCAAGTAACTTAAGAAAGATACTGTATCAGATAGGTCAAAGCTCAAATACCACTGATGATGAGGAGAATTTATTAACCAATTCTACCATTATTATTTCAGAAGATTTAGAAAACACTACTTCAGCATTAACTAATGAACCCTTCTTGATAAAGGGAAAAAGACAAGAAAGTTATGGATCAATAACTTCTCTATTCAAAACAGAATCATCCAACAAGTTAATAGATGTCACAAATGGCACCTTTCCTTACGCTCACAAATTCAAATATGAATCTTCATTACTTCATCTTCTTTGGATTGTTTCTTCAAGTTTTTATGAAACTGGAATATCACTAATTCTGTCAATTCCATATATATTCATTCCAGGATTGATTCATGATTATCATTTCACCCAGTTAGAGCAATTTTTTTATGGTAAAATTGGTTTATTTTCATGTGAAATTTTAATGCCTTTGACTTGTATCGTTAGCTTGATGCATTATCTACTCCATGAAAATTTTTACAAAGCTCGTTCATTGATCATAGTTTATTCATTTGTTTCAGCAACTCTTTTTGCGTTTGGTTGGTTTTCTTCAGAATGAAATGTGATCTTAAATAAAGATTGTGGATTATTCAGAAATAATCATTATAAACTTTTTGTGGTATTTCAATCTCTGAGAACGCTTCTAGATTAGAGAACAGCATCAATTTCTAGCTTTGATTTAATTCTACAAGAATATTTCAACACAAATTTATTAGGGATCATTCATGATATCGTCTCCCTGGTATGTTTTGTAAGCCATGATTAAACAACTAAGTCAAGTGATATTGGGGCTCAGGTGGCCACAACCGGCATGATTACATAATCCAAGAACCCTTTGTACAGATTTTGGCACTTCACCGCGAATTATTTCACTCTCTGATTTCCAAATTAGGCAGACTAAAACAGAAATTGTCACTGCGCCCTAATTATCCAGGCATCTTTACCATCATTACCGAAGCTGAAGTAAATCATTTTAAAGCGCATTAATCGGCTTTGAATCGATCCCTTTCCTTTTATTATTACAAGAATGAGCTCAATTGACGGTACTGCTCCTTTATTGTCTAGCAATACATCTCGTAGAACATTGGGCTCGGGACCTTCGAGATTGTCTTGTTTGACCAAAAATGTTAAAATCATTTGGAATTCATCTTTAGTCAACTATCTATTGATCTTTGTTCCTCTTGGAATAGCGTCTGAACATCTGAATTTCGGGGCTAATGCCAACTTTTGGTTGAATTTCGTCGCCATTATACCTCTAGCAAACTTACTTGCTTTTGCAACAGAGGAGTTGGCATCTCATGTTGGTGAGACCCTTGGTGGATTACTGAATGCCACCTTCGGTAATGCTGTTGAATTGATCGTTTCTATAATTGCTTTGAAAGAGAACCAAGTTCGTATTGTTCAAGCTTCAATGTTGGGTAGTATTTTATCAAACTTGTTACTAGTGCTAGGCTCTTGTTTTGTTGTTGGTGGGATTTCAAGAATTCAACAACAATTTAATCAAACTGTTGCTCAGACCATGAGCTCTTTGATGGCATTGGCTACTGCTGGATTGTTAATCCCTGCTGCATTTCATGCTGCCTTGCCTGATAGTAAAAGTGACCAAGAAGACGATGCTAGGCTTATTCTATCATTATCAAGAGGTACTTCAATAGTTCTATTATTGATTTATATTCTATACTTGGTTTTCCAATTGGGAACACATAAGCAATTGTTTGAGGGTATCAATGAGGAACTCGAAAATTTCTCAGATGGAGAAGATCAAGAATCAGGTCTTGATGGCCACCATGAATCTCAAGAAGGAAATCTGTCATCTGTAAGTTCAATTGTTTTGTTATTTATTACAACACTTGTGGTCTCTGTTTGTGCTGATATCTTGGTTGGTTCGATAGATGAAATTGTTGTTTCTACTGGTATTTCCAAGACCTTTATTGGTTTGATTGTTATTCCAATTGTGGGTAACGCAGCAGAACATGTAACAGCAATCGTAGTTGCTGCTAAAGATAAAATGGATTTGGCCATTGGTGTTGCCATTGGTTCATCTTTACAAATTGCCTTATTCGTGACACCATTCATGGTTTTAGTCGGTTGGGCTATTGACGTCCCAATGAGCTTATACTTTTCCACTTTTGAAACAGCAGTTTTGTTTATTAGTATGCTCATAACAAACTATTTGGTACTGGATGGTGAAAGTAATTGGCTGGAAGGTGCCATGCTTTTGGGTACATACGCTATCATTGCTCTAGCCTTCTATTACCTCCCAGATATAAACTTATAGAAAAAAATCACTAAATTTCTCAATAATTAGTGTAGAATTTAACAAGAAAGCATTTGTTTTTTTGTCTCAGGAGCCCAATAAAGACAGCAACAATTGTGTGCGACGTAGTGAGTACCTGATTTGGAACAAACCACTATTCTCTAACGGTCCAGTGGAAACATCTACTGAAAAGAGACAAAAAACCAAGCCTTTACGCTGGATTGAGTATTTTGTTGATAGATCAGTACTATAACGTTTAAGTGATCAAGACCGTACCGTTAATGCTGTTAAGATCACAAAAGATTAATACTGGTCAGTTGTCGTTGCCAGTTCCTAATAACGAACAATCATTCCAAGGAAACCTAAGAAACACTAAAGTTAAGCAAGACAGCATATCCATGAGGCTTTTTCTTCCGTACTATGAAACTTGGATGCGAGAGTGATAATGTTTGAAATTGAAGGACAATCGAGATGATATGGTGTGGTTTAATCCGTTCTTAATACAAGGCCGTTCATGGAAGTTGATTTCCGCTTCTTTTGTCTATTTTGTGGAGACCGAGATAATAGGTGTTCAACAATAAGTCCCAAAATCTCAATTTGAGCAACTACTTTCTTTGTCTTGTAACTTAAATGGTGAATTCAATCAACAACAGCAGTGTGTTTCAAAAGAAGGTTAGTGGTCACTGAGTTGAACCTAAATTCTTGATAATATCTTTTCTTTCAGTTTAATAGCCGTTCTATTAATTTTGGAAGGCATTTGTCGCTTGTCCCGGTGATCTTAAGACATATGAGCAAATGCCGATACATACCAACTCCCGAGGAACCTGCGTCCATCTAATCGCCACTTCACTTTGTGGAGTTCGATGATCATGTTCCTACCATAATTTTCTGCCTGCAATAAGTTGCTGTTTTTGGTGAATTACGAGTTTATACCTTCAAACCAGTCTTGATTTTTTGTTATTGCTTTATTAAAAGTTCATCTTTCTGTAAGCCTGTAGTCAATGTGTAATACAATTAATTCGATTGGAAAGATTTGGCCTCTTGGTTGCACAAATTTCAAGTTTTACCCCATTTATCGCCAACAGACAGTCCAATAGACCCCATAAAAATGATGGTGGTTTCTGCAAACTGTACAGGTTGTATAGCCCAAATCGGGCAACCCAAAAAGAAAAACGAAAAAACAAAAATAGCCGTAGAGACCTAAAAACTGGATGAACCGGGTCTTGGAGTTTTCTTTCTTTTGAGATTTGTCTGAAGACAACCAAAAATGGGACTAATTAGGGACTCCGGATCTATTGTATTATTGAGTTCTAACCAATACATTAAAACCGTTGACGAGATGAATTTCATCATTCCCACAGCGGTTTTAACACCTTCATATATTTTCATCTTGTTTAATATTTACAGGTTTATCATTTATTTTAGTAGACTCTTCTTACTGAAGAAACCTATCACTCATTTCTACCAATGCCGTTTTACTCCTTGTGAGTTCTATTTGGTACCAGAGTTTGTTTTTATTCAATATATAATACCCAGTAAAGTATGCCTAAAATTCTTGGCTTGATTATCCCCCCGTATTTATTGTTCATATTACCAGTATGACCAAAGTTGTCTTTGAAGAAGAACCCCCAAAAATCCAAAAATGTACTCTAGTACCAAGAGTTCACTGGAATGGACTGATATATTTGGAGAATATGAATTTTTAACAGCTTAAATTGTAGAATTTGGTGGTAGGAAGTGTGCGCCGAATGACCGAGGGATACCCTCAAATCGTGGTTGTGACTCGGCATTGCGTTTCAAAAGAGTCACCCGAAAGCGATTTTATTACCTAAACGGGAAAACTTAACCTAACAGACTACCTGTTTTTCCGGGGAGGGGGGTTAGGGACTCAGCAAATAAGGCACTCCAAATAGATCCCCCCGGGGGAGCCTGGGATTAACCGGACATTGTAAACAAAAAGGTCATGAACATGATTCAAAATAGGAGCTTGTCTAATTTTAACATGCACCTCTTGAATCTGGAGTGAATGAGACCTCTGCACTCCAACCAAACATGTTTTTTTGTAATATATAATTGTTGTATTATTGTTTATAAGCTCAGTGGAATTCTACCTAGAGACAAACGGTTTCGGAATTAGCTTTTTCACCAATTGTGTCTTAACCAAGTCTCCCAGATCTGTTCGATTGTGTGTGAAGCGAAAAAGCAAAAAAAGTGTCGGAGTTCTATTGCTTCTTTTTTTTTGCATAGGCTTGTGGACAGCCGAACTCATTCTCAGTTGTTTGAGCCGTAGTGTTATTTATTTTAACCATTATTAGAACCACAATTTGTCCGAGGACTTCAATGGAGACTGGGGTTTGTTAATAACAGCCGTGCCGAACTATAGTCAGTTTTCCTGGAGTACTTTTTAACTGTGACTAAGCTGGTGTGACCTGGGGGTGGGACTGGACATAAAAAGGAAAGGAATGAGACATGAGACTTTTTTCCCACAGCTGCGGAGGAAAAAAAATACAAACGGAGAAAAATCTCGAGATATATAAAAACTCCAGTTTTTCCTTGTTTTAGAGGAGAAATACAAGAAGATTCATTATTATTCTATCAATTTTGCAAAAAAAAAAAATGTCAGAAGGAAGTAAACCAGACGTTTTCCACTCTGACGATATCAACTCAGAATACCTTGAGGATCTTGCCCTCCCAGCTGCTCCAAGCTCTGGCTTAGAAAGAGCCGCATCACCTGTCGGCCATCCTCACAGACCTCCTAAACTTTACAACCCTTTACAAAGATTCAGATATGCTTTCAGAGAACCACTAGCTGAATTTTTTGGTACCATGATTTTGGTTCTTTTCGGTGATGGTGTTGTTGCTCAAGTTAAATTATCTAGTGGTACTGCTGGTAATTATACGACAATTGCTTTCGCTTGGGCCACCGCAGTTTTCTTGGGTTATGCTGCCTCTGCTGGTATCTCTGGTGCTCATTTAAACCCAGGTGTTACTTTATCTGCTGCTGTTTACAGAAAGTTCCCATGGAGAAAAGTTCCAGGTTATATTTTTGGTCAATTTTTAGGTGGTTACGTTGGTGCTTTATTGATGTATGGTATTTACTATCAAGCATTCAACGATTATGAAGGTGCTGGAATTAGAACCGTCACTGGTGACACTGCTTCTGCTGGTGTCTTCTGTACTTTCAGTCAACCTTTTTTATCCACCAAGGGTCAAGTTACCTCTGAAATGGCAAGTTCTGCTTTCCTACAAATTGGTATATTTGCTATGACTGATCCACACAACGCTCCGCTAGGCAATCTATTCCCATTCGGTTTGTGGTTGTTAATCCTTGGTATTGGTTGTTCATACGGTTACTTGACTGGTTATGCTATTAATTTAGCAAGAGATTTTGGTCCAAGATTGGCTGCTGCTACTGTTGGTTATGGATCTGAGCTTTTCACAGATGGTCACCACTACTTCTGGGTTCCATTGGTTATTCCATTAATCGGTTGTTTGACTGGTGCTTTCTTCTACGATTTCTTTATCTACCAAGGCGAGGACTCTCCATTGAATCAACATGACTTTGGCTTTGGCGAAGTGAAAGAAAATATCAAAAGCTTCAGACTTCAAGATATGAAGCCAGACTTTGATATTGAACGTAACGAAAATTCATCTGCTTAGAAAAGAGAAAGATTTAATGATATTATGATAACTGAAAATTATATTTGCGTGTGCTTTTTTTTATTTCTTTTAAACGATGTGTTGCATTTGCATAGACCTTTAATGATGGCTATTTTAACTAAAATCTCATATAGAAGATTGATAGATTGTTCATGGCTGAAAGGCTTATTTTTCTAGATTTTAATACAATGTATTCATGGATTTTGTTCATACCTGTAGGGAATCGAAATGTGCTTTGAAAATCACATTCAAACATATATAGTGATTCCATCGAAGATGATTTATTCAATCTACTCTATTGTTTTAATACATTAAACTCATTCGAAGAATATATTTTGCAGAACAAGCTGTTCTGAAGATTTCATAGGTTTACAATCCGGGCTTGAGCTAGAATAAGTTGGGTGAATTGTACTTTCGTTATCCAGTAAAAAACAGGAATAAAATACACACCGATATCAACGTGGCTAAAATCAATGCATCTCTTTTTCTTCTAGTATTGATCTTTGAAATTAAGACATTTAAGCCTGGAACTCTTCCCAAGGAATTGAAGATTCTGTTCCCAGCACTATTTAAAGTGTCCCTTTGTCCTAATAGAATCTCCCTCGTTTCATAAGCTCTATTAAGCAAATCATCAGTGATGTTATTCATATTGTTAGCCCTTCTTGATTCATCTTGAATGTAATTGAGTTCATCTTCTTCAGACGAACCCAATTTGTTATTTCTCTGTTGTATATCAGATTTCACATTGAACAACAAGTTCAATTTATTACGTTCTTCTAGTATTGATGAGCGGATATTGGCAAAATTGGACCAATTCTCCTGAAGAATTTCCTTATGCCTAGATAATTGTTGCAACTGAATTGTTGTGATATCTGAAAACCCAGTCAATGTATTCAATAAGTCTTCTCTTTTATGAAGCTGTGATTCGATTTGTTTATCAAGTCTTGTCTCTTCAGAAGTGGCACTTGATGTCGAGCTTAGAGCAAAATTGGAGTATTTTGAAAGAAGTGAGTTTGTTTGATTTTCAAGTGATACAACTTGTGCTCTAGTGGAATTAAATGTCTGCATTTGGAGGTGAATGTGAACTCGAAATTGCTGCCTTTATTGTCTGTTCTCTTAATTTAAACCTGTTTTTGGTTGTTATTGTTTCCAGGCTATACACATTTTTCAAAACCATATCCGTACTGCCAGTTACGCATAATAATTGAGCAGCGTAAAAATCAATATTGTCAAGTCCCAGGGAAAACCTCAGCAGCACGAAGCTCAAGGATAGTGGATCCATATATATAGAACCAGTTCACAAGATTTGGACAATTATTTAGTATCATTTTAGTGTCACATGGGTGAACAAACCAATAGGAGCCACCATTATGCTGTCTAAGACTTATTGGGAACAATTTGGCAGAGTCTTTGAGTGCATTTGATAGTACTTCCTTAGAGAAAGAAACACTCCAAGCCTCCACTTCGAATTGTTCAGTAGGATCATTGTATAGTTCAAGTATTCTGAAGTGGAATAGAGGAGATTGATAATTTAGATTGAAAGCTATTAGTATCTCAACTTTTTGTGAGCTTTTCTTTTGATACAGGGCAGTTAACTGGCTACTATTCCCATCTTTAGTCACCTGAACGTTAGAAAGATATTCCAGTCTTGAGAGAGTCAAGGCTAGATTGGCCAATTGCTCATTGTATTCTTCTATGAGAAACATACTTCCTTGAAATCTGCAAAAAAATTATCGTTCTTGAGTTGTTTGGATCATTAATTTAATGTTTTTATGAAAAAGGAAGGAGTACAAAAAAAATTATGAAATATGAATATAAATTAACGTATTTTTTTTTGATTTTATCAAAGGATAAAATATATTATATATAAATAGCTTCTTCATTCCCCCATCGTAACGTGCAACCGAATCAAACCATGTTTTTTCCTTTCCTCTCTATGTACCTCAAGCAAAAGCTAATTGTTTTTTGATTTCAGCAATGGCTTTACCTGGGTTCAAACCTTTTGGACAAGTTCTGGTACAGTTCAAAATAGTGTGACATCTGTACATACTCATAGAGTTCTCTAGCATTTCTTTTCTGACATTAGAAGCTTGATCTCTTGAGTCGACCAACCATCTATAAGCTTGCATTAAGACAGCAGGACCTAAATATTCTTGTTGATTCCACCAGTATGAAGGACATGAAGTTGAACAACAAGCACATAGGATACATTCATATAAACCATCTAGTTTCTTACGGTCAGTGATGGATTGTAAATTTTCTTTACCGTCTTCTGGAACGGAGTCTCTTTGTAGGTATGGTTGAATCGATTTGTATTGTTTGTAGAAATGTGTCAAATCTGGGACTAAATCTCTGACAACAAACATGTGTGGTAATGGGTAAATTTTGGTTGATTTTGAAGTATTTGTGTCGATTCTACATAGACAAGCCAATGTGTTTCTACCACCAATGTTCATAGCACATGAACCACAGATACCTTCCCTGCAGGATCTTCTGAAAGTTAAAGTAGCATCTTGTTCATTTTTGATTTTGATTAAGGCATCCAAAATCATAGGACCACATTCGTTCAAGTCAACTTTGTATTCTTTCAATTGAGGTTTTTCTTCTGGTTTATCTGGTGACCATCTGTAGATTTTGAAAGTTTTAAATTGAGGAGCCTCTTGAGTGGTAGTAGCGAGACCTCTTATGCTGTAGTTTGCTGATCTGGAGATAGCACTTGGGCTAATTCTTCTGAGAAAGTTCATTGTTTGGCTGTTGTCAAGAGTGGAGAGTGGTGAAAAAATGAAAACAATCTTATTAAAAACTCAAAGCTATGAGGTCCACTGTGCTATGGTGGTCATCGGTTCCGGTAAACGGTATTGGTAAGAGCAGCATGTAGCTAACTATATAAAATTCTCCGGGAGCCGTAAGCAGCTCAATTTTTGACGCTCTGATTGGCTACAGCTTCTTTTCGCGGTCGTGAGGCCCGGGTGGAGAGTAAATACACCCAAACACCACACCGTGACTCCTTGAAAGGTTGACAGGGAAGGAGAACAAACTGCTCATCGCGACCACCAAGGGTTCCATTAAAAGCTTGAAGACGAAAAGTTACTTAAAAAAAAAAGGTTGATACCAGTGCTTAACACTCAGTGAATTGTTCTTTGAGTCATAAAATCATAGAATGAACTCTATCCGTAGTATTTTGGTATTTCCTGTTCCAACCAAGTCTTTGGTTTGTTGATGGTCTGGGGAAGTGGTTTGAATTCGCGATGATCAAGATCTTGATAGTTAATTTCATGGACAACACTGGCACTTTCTTATTCCATTATACGGTTGCTGATCTTAGATGGAGGACCTATTACACTAGCAGTTTGAGATTCTCGAATTTATGTTGTGAAGCATTAAATTGTAAGGAGTTTTGACGGTAATTTCATTGGTAATTAATTACACACATTTTCAACAATTCAGAAGTTAGATGGTTTGTTTGCTACTACATCACACAAGTTCTTTGTTGAAGGGATTATCATTACAGCAATTGAAACCTACAGATATACTACAGTACTGAATTTATAACGTAACAGTTAAATATTAAACACTTAAATATAAATTACCAAACCTGTAACTCTTCGTATAGATCAACACGACCTTTAGATTTTTGTAGATGTCTTGCAACAGAAGCTCTAATATCATCCACCATTCTTGGAGCACCACAGCTCATGACTGACACAGATGGTCCTTGTGCATCAGTGAATTCTTGTAAGATCAAAGCATCAACATCTGGTCTTTGGTAGTGGAAGGTAACACGATCAGATAGATCTTTTATTATTGATTGAGCTTTCTCATGTAATGGAATACCCTTATTGTCATTATAAGAGTCATTGGAAGAACTGGTTTCTGTTATTTCCTTGTTTTTATCACTCGAAATGTCGGGTTTAACCTTTGGATCATTATTACCAGTGATATAGATATCTAATTGAGCAGTTGTGTTTTGAGATAAGTTGAATAGCTCATCAGAGAATGAGACCAAGATTTCAATGCCTCTAACCACCCATAGGAACTTAATTTCTTGTTTTGAAGCTGATTCCCGTTTTGATAAATCCATAACATGGGCATATGGACCTGGAATACCATTACCACCAGCTAAGAATAGAGCTTTATCATACTTTTCAGTTGCAGCTCTGTGACCATAAGCACCTTCAACACAAACTTTAATGGTCTTTTTACCTTCTGGTGTGTCTCTTAATTGTTTCATAATTCTTCTTGTTATACCAGCTTTAGTTTTGATATAGAATGTAATGTGGTTATCTTTTTGAACAGACTTCATAACTGTAAATGGATGTGATTGCCAAAACAAAGTTGGAGTCATGAAGTAGAGATAGGCAAAAGAACCAGGGTATGGGTTGAAGGATTTGTTGTATGGAACTAGAACTCTGAAAGTATCCGCACCAACAAGAGTGACTTCAGCTTCTTGAACACCGAATAAACTCATTCTAATAACACGGACTAATCTATCAAAGATCCAAACTGCCCAAGCAGTATATAACCATTCTAACCAACCTAAATCATAACAGTGATACCAACAACCAAGAATGAAGGCAATAACCAAGATAATATGAATGACTAGGAAGGTCTCATATGACATACTTCTAAACTGATGAAACGCTTGGAATATAATTAAACCACCGATAATAGTAGCAGCAATACCCCATCTCCAATAAGCTTCTTGTTCATAATAGGTCAAATAATGATAGTAAAGACCATAACCAGTCCAACAAGCGGAATGGATCAAAGCATGAATCCACATAATTCTTGCAACCCATTTATGGTAGAAAATCATACTTGAGTATGAAATACCAGTAAGGGTAGTAAGGACATTGTTTCTACCAGCAAGAATGATCAATAATGGGATAAGACCAAATGATAAAAGACCAGTTCTATCAGCAATGGCATCATACATGAAAATTACCTTTGACTCAGTATATTTACTACCATCATAATGGAAAGCAGTCAATAGAACATTTAAACAAATGAAACCAAAGACCACTAAAGATTCAACTCTTGTTGGGATCAAAGTGGTGAATACCCTCAATGTAGTAGAGAATTGAGTATGGTTACCATTGAATAGCGCAGGGACTGAGACATTGGCTCTATACCAGTTGATAAATCTATTGTTGAAACTTTTGTGGAAGCCTAGTCTCTTGATGAAGGTAGTAGCACCACAAAGAACAAAAAACCATCACAAAATAAACGTTCAACATACCAGCAAGGAAGGAAGCATCATCTAAATTAAAGTAAAGACTGTTTAGATAATTATATTGCTGTTCCACTATGGTAAGATTTGCCCTGATTGGGTAGGTTAATAAAGTAGAAGTATAATTAACATTTGGATCAATCTCTTGAACATAATGGGTTGCATTTTCGTAGGCATACCGTAGTTCGTCCACTGTCCAAACTATATTACCATATTCAGAGCATAACTCAATAGCACGATCCAAAGTTTTATCAAAGTCAGTAGATTTACTTCCTAACTTGTCTGCAGCACAAATCAAAATAGAACCAAGATGAGGTTTATATTGACAAAGCTTTCCATAATAAGTTGCAGTGTCATTTGCACCTTTACCATAATCGAAACTAAAGTCTTCAAGACCTTCGTCACAGGCATAGATAGTCATTAGCCATGGCTTCTTATATCTGGTAGTTTTAGCAGGAGGACCGGCATAGACCACGGAAACAAGGTTTACCAAAAGGTATGATAAAACAAGAGTTAGTTTCATCTTTTAAAAAAAAGTGATATGATTTCCTGAAGTGTGCCTTGGGCATGGTATTCCTGAAGGGAGGAAGGGAAGAATCAGGTACCTTTATATATTGATTCAACTTCATTCTTTGATGATCCATCTGACCTCAGGGCCGTTCTAAAAAGTTCAAAATACCATCCAGTTATTGGTTAAATTCTGAACGCTCCTGCAGCTAGAAGGGTTAAAAAACATGATTCGATATGGGAAACCCGCTCAAAGGCGCACGAATTATCAATCAGAATAGTAGCCATGAGTTTGATTGGCTCTTTCTAAAAATATCATTTTTATCTAAACAATCTAGATCACCGGTTTAAGCATGCCAGCTTTGCATATCGAGCAATTTATGCTTAATTTTGACCAAGACCAGGTCCACTTTAGAATTCTTGACATTCACACCCAGGAAGCCAAGAAAATATACATGAAACGTCGTAACAACCCTTTAGGTTTGAATACGAGCAATGGAGAAATGGCGTTGGTGAATAAAATGGCTAGAATATCATGATGCCTCTGAAATGGGCATAAAAAGATGTCGATTTATTCAAATTCAAAGTCCATGTGTGAAGTGATACACCCCGAAACAAAGAAAGGATGGTAAAGTATACTGAATTCCGCTGAAAAGACGGGGTGAGAGATTGGGTCTCTCGATGATAAGTCTCTCACTGAAGTTAGGGCTAAACCCAACAGATGTCTCGGAAACAGACAAATGGCTCATAATAAAAATGACTGTATGCTGCAGAATGTAGAAGACTAGATGTATGTGAAGGCAGGGTGGATTTATCATGGGAAGATCGCAAAGATTTCAACAGAGTAAAAAGGATCTGACCATTTGGTACTTGCAAAAGTTGAGGCTGGGCCTCGGTACTTCAGATCATCATAGCGGTTCCCCTTAATGCCCGCATAAGATTTAAAACACCCTTTTTTTCTCAACTTTAAAGAAAATAGGTTCTAATTGAGATTCTGTGGAGATGGAAGTAACAGTTATAATCTTGCCCCCTGATAATTTCACAACTCTCGTTGATTCTTAGCTTTAATCTCCAAGTATTCTCCAAGAACCTCCTAAGAATCAAGAATCAAGAGTCAACCCAAGCTTCATGTTAAGGGTGTGCGAGTGTACGAGAGAAAATTGAAATATGCAACGCATATGAATTGTGCAGTTCTCTGCCCATACTTTTAAGCTTATTGGTGTCGAATCATCGATGTGGCTAACCAACACCCGAAAATCATTCGGAAAATCATCCCGCAAAAAATTCCTAAAACCTTCAATGCTCATCCTGGATCCATACTGATATTCCTGATGATCTGATAATTTGTGTATTAGCAATAATAATGCGTCTCTTTTAAATCTTCCTCATATAATAATCATAGCTTCCATCCAATTTACCTGATTGCATCTCATAAATTCAGGATAAGCAGGTCTATTGAAATCGGAAGGACCCTGGGAAAAGACCTTTGTGGGGGACCGTGGGACCCTTTTTCAGCACACTATTGATCTCTCTGCTGGTGTATCATTTCTCACTATATGCTCGCTAATAACGAACAACAGAACAGACAAGAAATAGCAAAAATTCAACTTAACACCTCTATCGAGGTGATATTTCATTTGTTTGCTATTCGGAATCAAAAACTTCCAATCCATATAAAAAAGAGCAACCCCCACTAATTCCACCGCTCATAAATTATCAACTCTTTATCACAAAATGGTCGATTATTCCAATTGGTTGTCTCAAGTGGATGAAAACACACTAATCTCTTCCGTTTCAATTCCAGGAACTCACAATTCTGCTGCTCACCACACTGCCCTTCCATCTGTTCAATGTCAGGGAGAATCGGTAACCAGGCAGTTGGAAAATGGTGTTAGGTTTTTAGATATCAGAACTTCAAAAAACCTATTAAAAAGTGATGAGGAAGACCAAAAGAACTTGATTGTGATTCATGGTAAGTTTCCTGTCAAACTATTGGGTAATGTCAAATTGAAAGATGTCTTACAAGAGGTTTACAAATTTTTAGAAAACCATAATAACGAGGCTGTTTTCGTCAGTATCAAACAAGAAGGTAATGGTACTTGGGATAATGACAATGATGAATTTGGGAATCTAATATGGGATGAGTACATTTCTCCAGAGAAGAATCGTTGGTACTTGAACACTGATATTCCAAGATTACGTGATGTTAGAGGTAAGGCTATCCTGTTCCGGAGATACGGAATTAAGGATGAGAACCATAAAAATGAATCTGGTATTGATGCTGCTTGGTGGGAATATAATTGTATTCACAGTGATCGTGGTAGTTTACAAATTCAAGATTGGTGTGAATTGAGCAGTGGTGAAGATATCTCCAAAAAGGCACAATACATCAAGGATTTATCACAGAAGGCAATTGAGCATAATGCCACTAATTTACAGGATCCAAAACTTTTCATTAACTTTTGCTCGGGTTCAAACTTTTTTGATCCAAACTGTTGGCCTTCTAAGATTGCCACTGGGTTGACTGAGAACAAAATCCAGGACTCTTTTGGTAAAGGTAATGGTATTATTATAATTGACTACGCTGAGAAGAACGATTGGAGGCTTGTTAAGGATTTGGTCGACAAGAACTTTTGATACTATTTCAAGTTGTCTTACTGTTTACATTTACAATTCACTATTTCCGTTACTGGATATATCTATATCTTTATATATTACGTAATCAACAGATTTCCCCAAAATGGATAATATGTTGCGATGACAACCAAACCCTACCTTTTTCCATAGACCATCAATCCGATTACCCGGCCCATTCCACCACACCAGCAAGCCGCACCAGTGACTAGAAATTTGACAAACAGACAAAATTAGAGAAAATAGATTAATAGACATTCTCTTCACCTGTCAAACACGAACAAAATACGGTGTTATTGAAGATGGTCCTCATAGGCGGTGTCAAGTATGCGTGTGAGCGCTGTATTAGAGGACATAGAGTCACTACATGTAATCACACTGACCAACCACTCATCATGATTAAACCAAAGGGACGTCCTTCCACCCAGTGCAAGCACTGCAAAAACCTTCGAGTTGCTAAAAATGCTCATTCGTCTGGTGCTTGTGTTTGTGGGAAGAATAATAGTCCTACTTCTACGCTCAAGAAGAAAAAATGTGGCTGTGAGACTGGTAAAACCTGTGATTGTCATAAGAAGAAACAAGCAGTTAAAAGAACAAACTCCCTGAACTCTACAATCGAAGATTCAAAACTGGTACCCAGTTCGTCAATCTCGTCAAACTCATCTCCATCAACTACAACCCCGAGTACAATAACAGCAGCCACAGTAGTGAAAACTAAAAGAGTTGGTGAGGTAACAGTTCCCATCAATGAATATATTCCAAGTCATTCCAGTGAAATTGGTACTGTTTTAAATGAAAGAGCTGTATCCTCATTCTTTCAAGATGTTCCTCTTCCTTTTGAGCCTGGTCATGGATTGTTAGATCTTTTTGAGAAAAATTCGCATCACCCAACTTCTCACCTTAACCATTACGATAGTTCACAATATAGTCAAACCAATGACCCTAATCGAAATGATTTTGGTTTGTTTCAAAATTTGGCTTTTAGCCAAAGCCCCTCAAATGATACTCTAAACTACCAGAGTCAGAAAAAATCTCTATATGAGTTTAATAGCTCAAACAACAATCGTCGAGAAGCATCACCCTCTGTATCAGATAATGCTTCAGAACATTCTGGGCACTCATTTCACTCTTCTCACACAGTGCAATCCAAACATACTTCTAATAGCTATAATCTCAATCCGAATGACATCAACAGACAATCCTCAGGTTTGTTTGGAACTTATGACCCTTTCCAGAGCACTGAAATAAATGATAGTAAAGTCGAAGTGTTATCATTAACTGCAAGTTTTAATGATATTATTCCGGACTATGGTACGATGAATGATAACAACAAAACTACTTTGACTACTAACAATTCTAGTACTGGCCAGCAAGTTCATAATGATTTTATTCAAAGTCAACAACAGAATGGATCTTTCACAGATTTTGATAGATTGAACTTCCAATATTCTGATCAAAATTCGAAATCTCAGTTAAATAACAATTCAATCTCCAATTTAGAATCACTAAAGAGTCTTAACAGTTTAAATACTAACTAATAGAGAGAAAACTTTTGATTTTCTTTCAAATCCTGGAATTCAAACCCAAGCAGGAAACGACCTCAATACTGCCATTCAGTATACTCCCTTTTTAATTACTTTTCCAAATTTTCATGAGACATGGGAAACTTAACAATAATTATCGGCTCTTTTTATGCTCTTATGATTTAATAGTTATCCCGAGCTTGAATCGTAGAGATCACTTTAAACGTACAGTTATCTAGTAACAGAATAATAGAATTTCAATCGTTAAATTTAATGGCTTAAACATGTGAGATATACTGGAACACATAACTAATATCATTGAAAGCAGCCTCGTTTTTCAATAAATGATCATTGGTTGTCTTCAACCCACCATGGTTAACATGATTCCAAGTCGTGGCATCACCATACAACATAGCTGGTGCTTTAAGTAGTTGTTTACCATCCTCCTTATGACATCTTTTACAACCAAACGTATCATGCGTATCACAAATTGTCTCTTGGTTGTACTCAAACAATTGACGTAAGTTATCAGTAGAGAATAATCTTTCAACATCTTCCTTTTCATCAACCACACATGAGCTTAAACTTAGTTTCATGGATTGTCTTTGAAAGATTTTTTCTTCAATACCGCCAGTTGTGATAAATCTATAAATAAAACAATCCTTTTTTTGTCCATCTCTCCATACCCTTGCTAATGCTTGCTGATCTGATGCTGGATTCCAATCTGGATCAATTAAAATCAATCTATTGGCTCCAATTAAGTTGATACCACAACCACCAGCTTTTGAACTTAATAAAAATATGAATTCTGGGCTTTCAGGATCATTAAATCTATCCACTAGTTTTTGTCTTTTATTAATGTTCATTGTTCCATCTAATCTGAGAGAACCATAATGATTGCTTCTGCAGAGTTTTTCAATTAAATCTAAAGTTTGTGTGTAATTTGAAATTAAAACAATTTTATCATTAGATTCATTTCTAATCGTCGCCAAAAATCTTTCCAAAATTGCAAATTTACCAGAATGCCATGTTTGAACTTCTCTATTCCTTCCTCCTGCAGTGATTGAATTCACATAATCTTCAGGAATTAAATGCTCTGAACCTTCGAATTCATCATCGAAATTAATTAAATCTGGATGATTACAAAGTTTTTTCAACAATCCAATGGCTTTTAATGGCTGAGATCCCACACCCCTTAAGAGCTTTTTGATATCAGGACTAGTGATGAAGTGGTTATAAAGCTTCTTTTGCATATCTGATAGATTAACGAAAATGACATGTTCATATTTGCAAGGAAGATACTTCGATAAAATATCGTTTGTTCTTCTAATGATGAATTTTGATACAATTTCAGACAACTGAGACAATTTCTTTGTACCAGATATGACCTCTTGATCAGTAGCAGCCGAATCACGTCCTTTCAATATTGGAAGCTCAAAGTTTTTTCTAAATTCATTTCTAGAACCAAGTAGTCCAGGGTTCGCAAAACTTAACAGTGCAAAATATTCAGATAGATCATTTTGAATTGGTGTACCTGATAGAATAACTCTCCTTTTACAATTCAAACTGTCCAATGCGGTGAATGTTAGTGATTCACCATTTTTTAGTCTATGACCTTCATCAGCAAGTAGAAGGCCAATTTCAGTATTCTTCAAATTATCCACATTTCTCCGTAATGTCTCATAAGATATAATCAAAACTGGTTTAACAACATTTCTTCCCTTCGATAAAGACCATCTAGAAATAGCCTCAGAGACTTCATTCGATTTTGTAGATTTACCATCTATAGCTAATGGAGTAACTGCACCTTCACCTAACCATTTAATCAATTCATTAGCCCAATTTCTGACCAACGAAGAGGGGCAAACAACAATACATTTATCAATAGTTTTCTTGCCTCTTGGTCCTTGTTTCAATAGTGTCCACATTAATGTAATGCATTGTAAAGTCTTACCCAACCCCATCTCATCAGCCATGATACAACCTTTGGCTCTTGGATCAACAAGCCCAGAAACACATCTGAATAAAAACTTCACACCTTCAACTTGATGTGGTCTTAATATCTTAGATAGTTTTGGATCAAGAACAACAGGTACATCAGGAAATTTCCTTTCGGTTTCATCTGGATCTTTTGAAATGCCCAACATCTCATTTAGTGATTTATGAACGTTTCTTCTCTTGGAAGGACGCTCCTCAGCTTCATCTTTTGGTAGTTCAAAACCCTCATCACGAGCCTTGGCTTCGGCAATAGCTTTATCTAATGCTACTAAATCATCATCACTGATGATCTTCTCCACTGTTGGATCATATAAAACAAGAGCAGTTTCATCAGAAGGGTCATGGAGAGGTCTGGGTACGAATACCGGCTTTCTTTTAGTTCCCAAGGGAGGAGGAGGAGCTTGGATAAGATTAGGTTTAGCATTTAGAGGACATGTGAATGACCTGCGAAGCGTAGATTCAATATTATTGTTTTCATTAGTAAGCCTTCTCAGGGCATTTTTCTTCTTTGTTATGGAGTTCCCATCAACGTCAATCACTTCGTTCTCTTTATCCTCTCCATCACCGCCCTCTATAGCATATGTCTTAGGGCCATTTAATCTAGCAGCCCTAACAGTTTTACTGTTTATTGTGATAGCACTTGATCTGATTTTGAATGGAATTTTAAATGGTTTAGATAGCGTTGATTGAGGGTCTGTGACCGCTCTTGGCCTCTTATTTAGAGGAAGTCCAGCCCCAGTTCCAAGATCCTGAAGTGGCCTATTGGGAAGCTTTCTAGCCATATTTAGTAAATATACAGTCAACACAGGAAAGGTCCTTTTGCCTCTTGTTAGTTTTAGCTTCAGTTTTTGTTTTGTTTTGTTTACTTCTTGGAAATAAACACAGAGTCACCTGACTAACGCGAAAAGGTAATAAAACCGATCACGAACGCGTCTTTTAGCTTTTAGCTTTTGAGTTTCAGTTAGATAAATAGACTATCACACTTATGGCTATACAAATTCTATATACTTCTGGTCGATCACACAATCAATATCTTCATTGATTTCCATTTTGGATTCCATTTTAAGAATCTCGTAGTATTCCTCTTTACGAACTGGGGTCACACTTAGACGCCCTCTTTTGACTAAAGACATCTCCTGTAAGTCAATGTTATCTTTAAGTTCTTGCAATGGGATCTTGGCTTTGAATCTTCTCCCAAATTTAACATCGACACACCACCACCTTGGATTCTCAGGTGACGATTTTGGATCAAAGTAGTTATTAGTCTTATCGAATTGAGATGAATCAGGATGAGCAGCATTGGCAACTGTTGCTAGGCCCACGAGACCTGGAATTGGAGCATTAGAGTGGTAGAACAGTAGGACATCATTTTTCTCCATATTCAGCATGTTGTTTTTAGCTTCATGATTTCTAACACCATTCCATTCTTCATGTTCTACTTTCAACAAATCACTGAATGGAAAAGAGACATCCTTATTGGTTTTAGGGTCAATTCTTTTGATTGGTTCTGATTTTATGAGCCAATACCTGACGTTATGGTTATCTGGATCCTTTGGAAACTCAGCTGGCCTTTTTGGTAATGGTTTCACTAATTGTGTTATGTCTATCCTTGATTCTATTTCGCTAGATTTCAACACTGAGGGCTGCTTCTTTTGAGTTTTCTTCTGAATCTTCTTTGGTGGCATCTGTTTAACAGCCGCTTGATCTGGGACTGAGTATGACCACTTTGTCCTGTTAGAGAGTTTCGTCTACAGGTTTCGAGAAATTGATTATATCATCGGTAGGTGCCACAGCTACATAGCGAAGAGCTCTGATAGAGTGAGCTGTGAAGCGAAAACAAAGCTCCTACCAGACAGATCTAGGAAGTGTTAAGATTCAAGTTTGGAAATCCAAACATTTACTGAAATACTTAGGTTTCATGCTGGGGATCAAACTCATCAGCATACAAAAAGCCACCATTATACTGATTCTCTAGCAGAAATGCACATATAATGCTTTCATTGTCGGATTCAGGTATATCGATCTTGCTGGTATTGTAGCTATTGTATAGAGTAATATAGACCTCACTGAAATTAGAGAAGTCATCACCACAAACGAAGAGTTTGATGCTCACGAACTCCTTTCTTGTTTAGGATGTACGTTGTACCAAAGTACTTCAAGAATGTTTCAATGAGAGATTCAACGATTTCTTTCTTTGGGAATGTAGCTTGCTGTTTAATCGTTTTTAGATTGGCCCAGTGCAAATTTTGTCCTTTGCTCACATACAACACTCTCACTCAAGTCCATATATTTAGTAATGAGTGAAGTACGACCGGTCTTCCAGGAAACCATTGTATACCTTGGGCACTTAGCAAGGAGATAAAAGAGCTTTAAGGTATAGGATGAGCTAGAGACTGCGATCAAAATGTAGAGTTAGATATTATTTCATGAGATTCTCTCAGAGAAGAGGAATTGAGCCCACCCTGTGAAGTAAGAATGCCTCGCTTCATCTTCGTAAATGACATTGATTTGAGTCTTTAAAGTCTGAGGATAAACATAGCTGACTAGAGTCATATAAATCCTTTCCATATTGCTTATTCTATCCTAGAAGCCAACCAAAGAGGGCTTCTGCTTGATGTTTTCTGCTGGTTTCCTTTTCTTTTTGACATCGTTTATTGCCACAGCAAATCGGATACCAAACACCTAGCACAACGGTTTTGACCGTCAAATCTGAGTTTTCTCGAGCAAGAGCTATCATATACCTTCGTAGCTCATCACTTGTTACTATGTGGTCGGTCTCTTTGGATGCTCATTTGATTTAGTTGGTTGTGATCAATGGAATCTCAGTTTGGGCTGAAAATGGCGTAAAATCGTATCTCGTTTTCCTATTTAGGAAATATAAAAGATTTGCGAATAATTTCGTTTTTTTCTTTCAACAGAAAAAATCTAAACAAAATCAAAACAAGCTAACAGCAAAAACAACGAAAAAGTAATAAAATGTCATTTTTCAGTTCGATCAGGTGAGTTTATACAATCAAGTGATAGTAGTATTATATAACTAATATATCATATTTAAGGGGATTTGGAAGGAGTTCAAAGAAGAATAAACAAGCAAAGGATCAAACTTCTTTATATTCATCAAATAATGGTTCTCATTTGTCTCTGCGAAGATCACAATCTCCAGTTAAACACCATCAGAGCTTGAGCAATATTCAACAGCAACAGCAGCAACAGTACAATCTACAACAGTCAGTACAACCACAGCCTATACCACTATTCTTGTCTGAACCTTTTGTCAAAACAGCACTAGTTAAAGGTTCTTTCAAAACAATTGTACAATTACCTCGTTATGTTGACCAGAACGAATGGATTGCACAGAATGTCTTTGAAATATTCAGTAACCTAAACCAATTCTATGGTGTTATTGCAGAATATGTCAAACCTGAACTTTTCCCAACAATGAATGCAGGCCCAAAAACAGATTACTTATGGGTTGATCAGAATGGTAAGACGACCCAACTACCCGCAAATCAATATATCGAATATGTTCTAAGTTGGATAAGCAATAAGCTGGATGATCAGAGTTTCTTCCCGACTAAATCAGGTGTTCCATTCCCACCAAACTTCATAAAAATTGTGAAGAATATATCGAGACAGATGTTTAGGATATATGCTCATATGTATTATAATCATTTTGACAAGATCTTGAACTTGTCACTGGAAGCTCATTGGAATTCTTTTTTTGCTCATTTCATTTCTTTTGTTAAGGAATTCAATCTGATTGAGACATTTGAACTCGAACCTTTACAGCCTTTGATTGAAAATTTCAGACAACAGGGAAAGATTGTTTAGATACAAATGCTTACTATCATTGATTGCTTACATTTAGAGCTGTTCATATCATGCAATTTATATTTCTACTCTATCTGTGTAGATTTATGTACAAGGTATCATATCATTAACGAAGAGAAGAGCAAACAGTTTTATGATCTCTTCATGAGAAGAAATATTTACTGTCTCTCAAATCTTCAACATCAAAATCACCCTTAGGTGGAATATGTGGAAGTCTTAAAGGGGCAAGAGCACGTATATCATTCACTGCTCTTTTAACCTTTCTTTCTTCACCCTCTCCTTCCTCAAGATTGTCTGGTAGTTCATTACTACATTCTTCAACTTTAGTTTTCTTGGACTTCTTTGCCGGCTTCGGTTTCTTAATCAGGTTATCCAGATCTTGGTCTTCCAATACACTGACTGTCGTAACCAAATTTTTACCTTCTCTAACTTGTTCAGGATCATCACTGTTTAGTAACATTTGCCTCTTACGTTCCAAGAAGATCTCATCTCCTAAAGTAGAACGTCTCCCTAGTTGTTCAGATAGTTGTTTTCTAACACTTAAGATCATTTTTGCAGCTTCGCTCGACTTGGGTATCTTAACAACACTCAAAAAGCCTTTATATCTCTGGTCAAACTCCTCTTTTAATCTTGCAATCAAATCCACTTCATGTAATTGAATGAACTGGTCTCTTAATGCTTTGTTCATGGTATTGACATCACCGGCGTGAGTCCAGTATGAATCATGGACAGAAGCAAAATCAATTTTACTTTCTTTACAAGCAATAGCACTCATTAACATGTGAGTGGCATCCAAAGAATGAATGAAGTTAGGAGGAAAAGCAGCCATTTGTTTTCTTGAATCAACTGGATTGATGGCAAAAGGATCACTAATGTAGACTGTCTGTAAGTTGGTTGTAATTTGTTTTCTTTTGATTGCACGGTATGGTTGCACAATTAGAAGATCCAGAGGGGTCGTCCAAATAACACTTGCCATGTTTGGAATACGTTCACCCTGTTTGATTAATTGTTTGGAGTCCATATCAATTCTGACAGAGTTTGAGATCAATTTAGCGCAAACAGCTAACCAATCTTGAATTAGATGAGCACCTTGGAATAATTCTCTAATAGAGTCAAAAACGTGTTTGGTCAAATAGACACTATACTTGTAAGTGTCTTCACCTGGGAAAAGATCAGCCAATTGCTTATCAATTTGAGCAGTAGCACCAATATAAGTGACACCATAGACGTTAGTCATAACAGTTTGCTTCACGACCTTTCTCTTAATTTTGTCCCGAACAGCGATTGCAACCTCATTTCCTGCCTCAGCATCTCTATCAACTCTCTTCTGCACCAAATTTGCAACAAAAGTGTAAACATCTTGAGGTCTTTCAGATGGAACTAAATTCACTTGTCTAGCACCTTCAATATCACCACCTAAAGCTGCATAATGCTGTAAACCATTGCAGGTTCCGTCTTGATGGACTGGTTGATGAGTTAAAAATTTGGTTGGATCAGGAGATCTTACAGCTTCAGCAAGTTCAAAAATAGTGGCTAGAGCTTGCCATGGTTTATCCGCAGAAATCCACCAATCTTGGTAACCTAATGGATCATCAGCAGTTCTGAAAACCTTATCCATATTGTCATTAGCGTACTGAATACGTTCATGCAATGGTGCTTTATCAATACCAAACAAGTTGGACAAGTGAATCTTTAACCAATCCAAACCAGTCTCTCCCAAAGGTTTACCTTTCCAAAAGATCAACAAACCTCTTGATAAGTCATTACCTAAATGATTCAGATTTGGACTCAATGGATAAGCACGGCCTCTGAAGTCCAGGTTGTGTGGGAAATACATCTTTTCACCAATAAACGCACGAGCGATTTCCAGTTTATAGTTAGCATCACATCTCATAGATCTGTTACTGTAAAACTCATTCTGTAGTTTCTTTACATCGTTCTTCCACTTGAAAATGACGCTTGGATCGGCTGACTTATCAGGAGGAGCAGGAATCACAACTTCTTCTTGGATAGGTGGAATATCCAAGAATTCTTTTCCGGTATTCCAAATCTTAGACATCACATCGAATACACGATCATTAACAGTCCAAGCAGTCTCACCTAAAACATTCAAACCGTTGTAAATCTTGTCCAATTTATCACTTGAGGCTTTCAAGTATGCGATCTGTTCAGGAGAATCTTTAGACCTGATTAAGAAACCTTGAGAGTACATGTAACCACCTCTGTTATAAGCAGTCCATGGGCGTGGTTTCACCAACATTGGAAGTAACTGTGGGTTGACAGTACCTGTTAAAGCGTCTGATGATAGTTGAGAAGTTATAGTTCTGTGCACTTTCAAAATCCCCACTTTGATACTATTTTGATATTGATAACTATGATAGAATGCAGGTGCAACGCCAGTGACGGTCTTCTTAGTGATTGGATCAACACCCTCAACTGGAACTTTAGCAACATGCATCAGCATAGATATTAGCAATGAACCAATTTTGACTTTGATTTCTTGATCCCAAATAACAAATCTGTTATCATCAAGTTTATCTGAATTGAATCTCATTATGGCTTTGGCATATTTCTTTAAGTTAGAAGGATTTTTCACGTCTCTGAATACTGAGGCTTGTGATTTCAACAATTGTTCAGATCTGAATTCTAGTTCTAAGGCATTACCCACAGAAACAACAGCTCTGGCAGTTCTCATTCCTTCAGAACCTGATGTGTTCATTTTCAGTAACTCAAGAATGGTTATTGCTGACATTTTCTTAGCAGGAAGAAGACTGAAATGTTCAGCGTATTTAGTTCTTTCATTATGCTGTTTTCTAGCAGCTTTGGATAACGTATTGACATCAACTTCGCTGATCTTCTTGCAGAGTTGAATTTCTTTTTCAATCAATGGTAATAAATCTTCAGACCAACTCCAAAGGGTAGCGTTCAGTGATTTGGATAAGCTTAGACTGCCATTCGATTTCAATTCATCAAAGTCATGCTTCCATTTCTCTTGAGCAGCTAAAAGAGCTCTATTCTCTAATAATCGTTGTCTGTCTTGATTAAATGAATCTAATGCGTTATCGAATTGGTCTCTTATTTCTAGAGGTAAGGACTGATAAAGTTTGAAGAAGTTCACCTGATTTTGCCCATTGTCCTGAAAAAGGAAATTCATTTTAACTTTGAGTTCCTCATCTAGTGTGTCTAGTATTTTCTTATTCATATCCGGTTTGAGCACCAGAAGGGTATGCCTAATGGCTTTCATCCCAAAAGTGTCAACTGCCGTCAAACTATCAACATTCTCCTTCTCAAGAGTCTTTGGGAAGCTATTTGGATCATCACTTAGCATCTCCTCCTGTTCTTGGACATCATCAAGGTTGTTTTCAGTTATTAACTCTCTATATTCAGTAGGTACTAGCGATATATCATAATTGTAGACATCCACTAGCTTCTTCAAATTTTTCACACCTAGAACTTCGATATTCATCAAAATAGAAGAGACATCACCACCAGTTAGCTGAAATGAGTTGATAAGACTTGAAGGATCTTTGTTCTCTTTCAGAGCAGCGTTGACTAAGATAGCGCATGTTTTACCGTTTCTAATGACACCATATTTACGTTGCCATGATGAAACAAACTTTTGCAATTCTTCCAACGACGCATTCAATGACCATTTCTCCAGATATCTATTCAGATCATTGATGAAGGGAAGTCTATCCTTCTGTGTTAAAGGCTGCAGTGTGTCTAAAATTGATAATGCTCTATCGTATTGTTCTGACTCCAGACATAATTCCAATAGTGTCCATAAACGCAATATTTCACTGGAATTTGATTCTCTAAATACACCATCAAAAGAAGAAGAGTACGTATCACCAAGAAGAAGCTTTTCTGAATCTGGTCCAACCCTTTTCTGTTGTTCTTTCTCTATCTCAAAAGACACATTTCTGAGTTCTTGTAAAGCGGATACTGGGGCACCTAATAGAGATGAGTTCAACCTGATATATTGGTTTGGCACCCTTCCGGCCCGTATTAAACCTCTTCCTTTGCAAACTATCCTCAGCATATTCCAAAAATACTCTGGTTTATGTTCTATCCAGTCGTAAGCTCTCACAGCAGTGCAATGTGAAGTTGTTTTAGCTACTTTGAAGTGAAAATTTTATTGTCTATACTAATAAAAAAGAAAAAAAAAAAATTGTGCGCTTATATAAAAAATTATGAAATAAAGCCCCAAACGAGAAATTACCCTTTTAAGAAAATGCTTCATCTGAGCTCAAATTCGCGGAGTTTTTGGCGATAAAATCCAGAAAAAGAGGCAATTTCAGAACGAGTCTAAAAGGGATCACAAAGAATACACACAAATGTGGTCTTACCTATTCGGAGGCTCCAGTGCTAACACCAAAGATGCACCAAAGAAGGCCATCATAAACCTCAGAGAACAAATCAATATGCTTACAAAGAAACAGAATCATCTATACGCACAATCTGAAGAGCAGGATGGACTTGCCAGAAAGTTCATCACATCTGATAAGGTCAAAGCAAAAAACCATCTAAAGCGTAAGAAGCTATATGATGCACAAGCTGATAAGATATTCTCACAAATAGAGGCATTGGAGAACCAGCTTCGCACAATCGAGAACGCGAACTTGAACCTGGAAACAATGAAGGCCATGAAACAAGGAGCAAAAGCTATGAAGCAAATCCATGGTGGTATCACTGTTGACAAAGTTGATGAAACTATGGATGAAATCAGGGAACAGCAGGAATTGAGTGAGGAGATCAGTGACGCTATAGCAAGAGCAACACCGGGAGACGCTATTGATGAGGACGAGTTGGAAGAAGAATTAGAAGCATTACAGCAGCAAGAAGTTGAAGAGAAGTTATTGAATGGAAGAAGCAAAGCAAGTGAAGTTCAACTACCAGATGCCCCAAACACAAGTATTAGAGAGGATAAAGTTGAAGAAGAAGAGGAAGATGAAGATGAGAAAGCATTAAAGGCACTACAAGCTGAAATGGGACTATAATTCAAAATTTCTAGTATTTTGTGGTCTAGCTTCATCGAATTTTCATTATGTGTGTAGAGTGGTGCACTACTCACATCGTCATCGTTGACTTAGTTTTATTCCACTGCTATTGTTACTTTGTGTTTTTTTTGGATTGATTATTGTTTGTGGAAAAATTTCTTGCTACTTTCAAGGTTGTTTAATGTTTAGATTGTTATTTCAGGAGTCATGATACTTTGTTACGTGAATAATGTAAGTGTGAGATATTTAATTTCTCTTTAAAATAGGGCCATTAAAACTTATCTATCATTTCTTAATTAACTAGGATCCATAACACGAAGAACACAATTAAAACCCCAAATATCTTCAAGAATAACCATCTATTACTACTGATTCCATTGAAGTATTTTAAGAGCTCTCTTGATGCTCCCTGGATATTCATATCAATATCTTGTACATTATTATCGATTCGTTGAATTGTCTCTGTTTGTTCGCTAACCATAGTGGCTAATTGTTGAAATAGATTACCAACTTCATTAATTGTCGCTTCAATAGTCTCAACTGCCTGATTACGCTCATTCAAATATTGTGTAGATTGTTCTTCCAATAATAACTGTTGTTGATCTTGGGGTAATGCTAATAATGCAGAGCTATCATTATTGGAAGATGAGTCGGTGTCAAATAAGAATGGATTATCAGAAACAGTAGGAACACCAGAAGATGTCGCTGATGTGGAGCTTTGTAAGTTTGAAAAGAATTTCTCTTTTCTGGATTTATTCTCTAATTCATTCTTTTGCCTTGTTTGTAAAACTTCTTTAAAGTTCCCACTAACGTTTTTCATTTTAGTATTTAGCAATTGTACAATATTCTTTGAGTTTGTTTTGAGTTCCTGGTTCGTCCCGTCCACACCTGTTTTCATGTATTCTTGTAGGTTTATTAAATTCTTCTCTATCTTGACTATATCTTGTTTAATAACATATGTTAATTCTGAGATCTCAATCGGTCTATCATCAAACAAAGGTTTCTTTTTTGCAAGAAGTGCTAGTTTTCCCAATAGCTCTGATGTGTGTGATATATCTTTGGCAACTTTTGAAGCTCTGAGTTGGAACTCTGACTTTTTGATGGCTGGTGGTTGACTGACATTGTACTGGTTCTGCTTGTTCACTTGTCTGCTAAAAGTGCTCACACTCTGTTGGAACTCAAGCGTTCTGTCTTGTAGATCATGCGTCTTCCGTGGTGCGTAGTTTACCATTATTTCTCAGCGCTATTCTTAGAGCCTGCGGTTGTTTATAGTTCAAGTTCTTGTACCTGTTACGAAAATCAATATTTCATATACGCTTCATGGTCGGAATTATGGGGAGTCATGTGCAGCTTGAAATTTCCGGTACTAAAATTTTTAGTTTCCGATGAGCTAACAAACAGGAAAAAAATTTAAAGCTTGAACTAAAAGGAGGTTTCTAGTTAGTTTAGCCATGTCAAAGAGAAGTGCTGATATCGAGAGCTCTCCAAGAAACACTGTGTCAAAGACCGATGCTGACTCTGCTCCGACCTCAGGTAAAATTGAGGAGCAGGGGGATCTTGAGATGGGTGAATTCGAAGACCAATACAGTGATGAATATGAAAGTGAAGATGATATAGTTGAAATAGATTCCAGCGGCGAAATAGATAATAATGACGATGAGCAAATACCAAATGCTGAAGATATCATCAAAAAAGACGAAGAACAAGAGAAAGCTGAAGAGTCGACTCTTTATCTACCACATAGATCAAGACCATTAGGCCCAGATGAAGTCCTGGAAGCTGACCCATCTGTCTATGAAATGTTGCATAATGTTAACTTACCATGGCCATGTCTTACTTTAGATGTTCTTCCTGACCACTTAGGTGATGAAAGAAGAACTTATCCAGCATCTTTATATGTTGCAACTGCTACCCAAGCGGAAAAAAAGAAAGATAATGAAATTTTACTATTGAAACTGAGCCAATTGTCCAAAACATTAGTCAAAGATGACGACGATGAAGATGACGAGGAAGAAGAAGAAGAATTTGAAGGTGATCCAATCATGGAAAGCGAATCATTGCCATTGCGTGATACAACTAATAGACTAAGAGTATCCCCACATGCTGCCCAGACTGGCGAATATTTTACTGCTACTTCAAGTGAAAATGGTGAAGTTTTGATTTATGACCTAAGCTCACAATACAAATCTTTTGATTCACCAGGTTATACTATACCAAAAACTGCTAAAAGACCTCTCCATACCATCAAGAACCATGGTAACGTTGAAGGTTACGGTTTAGATTGGTCACCTTTGATCAACACAGGAAGTTTACTATCAGGTGACTGTGCTGGTAGAGTATTTTTGACCAACAGAACAGCTTCCAAATGGGTTACAGATAAAACTCCATTCACTGTTGATAATAACCAATCCATTGAAGATATTCAATGGTCTAAAAGCGAACAGACAGTTTTTGCTACTGCGGGTACTGATGGATACATAAGAGTTTGGGATACTAGATCCAAGAAACACAAACCTGCTATTTCAGTCGTTGGGTCCAATACTGATATCAATGTTATCTCATGGTCCGAGAAAATTAATTACCTATTGGCAAGTGGTGACGATGATGGTAAATGGGGTATTTGGGATTTGAGAAATTTCAAACCAGGTTCTGTTCCTTCTCCAGTTGCTCAATATGATTTCCACAAGAGTGCTATCACTTCTATCAGTTTCAATCCATTAGATGAATCCATTATTGCTGTAAGTTCCGAAGACAATACTGTTACTCTTTGGGATTTATCAGTTGAAGCTGATGATGAAGAAGTTAAACAACAAAAATCTGATACTAAAGAATTGGAAGAAATTCCACCTCAATTGCTATTTGTTCACTGGCAAAAAGATGTCAAAGATGTTAAATGGCATAAGCAAATTCCAGGTGCTTTGGTTAGTACTGGTACTGATGGTTTGAACATTTGGAAGACCATTAGTGTTTAAATGATCTTTCTTTTTAATTAATAGATAAGGTTTATGTATTTTTTTTTGTTATAAATTTGAGTTATAAGAAGTAGGCGGAGCAGATGATCCCAGCAAAGGTTTCTCCCCTTTATATATATGGTCATAGTAGACAGACATGATTAATAACAATCCCTGGAAAATTGCTGCTGTTAGATAAGGTAGCCACGAACTCCAATGAGCACCAGGCTTTAAGATTAGAGTAGCAGTCCAAATGAACCCACCTGGCGTTTGAATGCACATCATCAGTACAGAAAGCACACCTGACCTTTTTAAACAATATGTAGTCCATAGCTGAGGGATGTATTGTATAATGGTTATAGCAGTGGATAAGACACCAAGCAGTTGGGCATATACGAGCAGGGAAGAATCAGAAAGCCAAAAATATGAGATAAAAAGTGTCAAAAGAAGGAAGACAACCCATACTTGGATATACTTCCAAGTGAGTATGATTTCATTGCGATCCACATTCTCCTGTGAAGAAGCAGAGAATTGAACACAAAACCATGTTATCAGCAAAGTTGAAAGACATTGCAGACCCACTTGTATCAAAGAAATTTGTGAATTAACACATTCAAAATGACTCAACTGGGAGCAACACGGTATGGATATGAAGGACAGGAGTATCAAGTTGGAAGTGGCAGAAATACCAGCGACTGAGATTAGTAGAAGGAAAATTGGGGCTAAACCTAAAGAAGATCGTGTTTTGACAATGTTGTAGTACTGTGGGAGATAAGACAGGACAATGCCTACCGCTAGTATAACAGAGGTTGAAAAAGTTGATATTGAAGGGTTTTTGTAAATCTCACAACGGTCGCTCATTTTTTGATAATTTCCTGGGGGCTTGAGTATTTTGGTGTCTGTTTTTCTTTTGCCTTTTGACAGTTTGAGCCAGGAGTCAGGAGCCAGGAGTCAGGAGCCAGGGTCTTTGAATTCGACTCCTTTTCAATATGTTTGACTCCGAAAGCTTGTTGACATCATGAACATAAAAAAGGAAAAAAAAAAACCCAAAACTTTTTTATATCATCACTCTTGAAAGGTTTTGATTAGAAATGCTTCAGTTTGCCAAAACTAATACACTGGCCAGCAGGCAGCTGAGACTTTTCGCCACTTTGTCCGGTAATGAACTTTCAAAGAAATTCAGAAATGAAGCATACCAAAAGATTCAAACCATCAAGGCCAAATATCCAAATTTTAAACCAACTTTAAAGATAATCCAAGTCGGTGCTAGACCTGACTCTTCAACTTATGTTAATATGAAGCTGAAAGCCTCTAAGGAGTCTGATGTTGAATGTATTGTCGAGAAACTACCAGAAAACATCTCTGAATTCGAACTATTGAATAAGATCGAACAAATTAACCAAGATGACTCAATCCATGGTTTATTGATTCAATTACCATTACCAAAACATTTTAATGAGCCAAAAATTACGAACTTTGTGTCTTCTGAGAAAGATGTTGATGGGTTCGGCCGTTACAACATAGGTGAATTATCCAAAAAAGGTGGAGAGCCAAAGTTTGTGCCATGTACACCACATGGTTGTATCAAACTGTTAGAAGAAGCTGGTGTCGAAATCGCCGGTAAGAATGCCGTTATATTAGGTAGATCCGATATAGTTGGTATCCCTGTCTCTACTTTACTACAAAAGAAACATGCGACAGTTACAATCTGTCATTCAAGAACTGAAAATCTACCAAATATTGTTAAGAGTGCTGACATTGTTATCGCCGCTATTGGTAGACCAAACTTTGTTAAAGGTGAATGGCTGAAAGAAGGTGCTGTTTTGATTGATGTTGGTATCAACTATATTCCAGATGCCACAAAGAAATCAGGTCTGAAATTGGTTGGTGATGCTGATTTTGAAAGTTGTAAACACAAGACATCTTTCATCACACCAGTCCCAGGTGGTGTCGGTCCAATGACAGTTGCTATGCTAGTTCAAAATGTCTTGATTGCTGCCGAAAGAAAGTTGAAACAAAGTCATGAGTCTCCAAGTTTTGCTCCATTACCATTGGTTTTGAGAGCACCTGTTCCTTCAGATATAGAAATTTCTAGAGCCCAAACTCCTAAATTAATCAAAGATGTCGCCGAAGAATTGAGATTGAAAGAGTCAGAATTAGAACTTTTCGGTCATTATAAAGCTAAGATCAACTTGGACGCTTATGATCGTTTGAAAGACCGTGAAAATGGTCACTATGTCCTAGTGGCGGGTATCACTCCAACACCATTAGGTGAGGGTAAATCCACAACTACTATGGGTCTAGTTCAAGCATTATCTGCACACTTGAATATTCCAGCTATTGCTAATGTGAGACAACCTTCTATGGGTCCAACTTTCGGTGTTAAAGGTGGTGCCGCTGGTGGTGGTTATGCTCAAGTAATTCCAATGGATGAATTCAACATGCATTTAACTGGTGATATTCATGCCATTGGTGCTGCTAATAATCTGCTTGCTGCTGCCATTGATACTAGAATCTTCCATGAAATTACTCAAAAGAAAGATGAAACATTCTACAAGAGATTAGTACCAGTTAAAGGCGGTAAAAGAACCTTCACAAAATCAATGATCAAAAGACTAGAAAAATTAGGCATCAGTAAGACTAATCCTGATGATTTGACCCCTGAAGAAATTAAAAAATTTTCAAGATTAGACATCAACCCAGATTCCATCACTATTAAAAGAGTTGTTGATGTTAACGACAGATTTTTACGTCAAGTCACTATTGGTCAAGCACCAACCGAGAAAGGAATTTCCAGACAAACTGGTTTCGATATCACCGTTGCATCTGAATTGATGGCCATTTTAGCTCTATCCAAAGATCTGCATGATTTACAAGCCAGAGTGGGTAAAATTGTTATTGGTTTCAATTTCGATAGTGAACCGGTTACTGTTGATGATCTAGGTGCTGCTGGTGCAATTACTGCCTTGTTAAAAGACGCAGTAAAACCAACTTTGATGCAAACATTAGAAGGTTCTCCAGTTCTGATCCATGCTGGCCCTTTCGCTAACATTTCTATTGGTGCTTCTTCTATAATTGCTGATAGATTAGGTTTGAAATTGGTTGGTTCAAGTGTTCCTGAACAACAAAAAGGTTTTGTTGTCACTGAAGCTGGTTTTGACTTCACAATGGGTGGTGAAAGATTCTTGGATATCAAATGCCGCGCTTCTGGTCTGATTCCAGATACTGTCGTGTTAGTAGCCACCGTTAGAGCTTTGAAGCTACATGGTGGTGCTCCTAATGTCAAACCGGGTCAAGCTTTGCCAGAAGAATACTCTAAAGAAAACTTAGACTTGGTTAGAAAAGGTACTGCGAACTTGGCTAAACAAATTGCTAATGTTAAGCAATTTGGTGTCAATGTTGTTGTTGCGATTAATCAATTCAAAGATGACACCCAAGCTGAACTGGATTTAGTTAAGCAGTTGGCTAAAGAAGCTGGTGCTTTGGATGCTGTTGAAAGTAACCATTGGGGTAAAGGTGGTGCTGGTGCAGTTGATTTAGCTAAAGCTGTTGTTGAATCAGTCAAACACTCTAAACCAGAAGAGTTCAAATTCTTGTACAACGTTGAAGATTCTGTTGAAGATAAATTGACTTCCATTGTTACAAAATTATACAATGGTAAATCTATCAAGATTTCAGAGAAGGCTGCTGAAAGAATCAAGACCTATACAGAACAAGGGTTTGGTAACCTACCAATCTGTGTTGCAAAGACTCAATACTCCTTATCCCATGATGCTAATTTGAAAGGTGTTCCAAGTGATTTTGAATTTCCAATCAGAGATATTAGAGCATCTATTGGTGCTGGATATTTGTATGCTCTGGCTGATGAGATTCAGACCATCCCAGGTCTTCCAACCCATGCCGGTTATATGAACGTTGAGGTTAGTGAAGATGGTGATATTGAAGGTTTATTTTAGATTCATATATATATATAAATTAATAGAAGAGTTATAGACTAAGACATAGTAAACGTTTTTAGACTTAAACAGCTTTTCAGCTCGGGTAACTTCTAGTTTGGTGATAATCCCTTCCTTACCAGAAGTGCATTAAAGCTTGGAGCGGTGATTATGTTAAGCCGATTAACACCGAACTCCGAAGTCTACTGACACAAAAGGAAAAGAAATAATATAAAATACAGTATAGGGTTATTAACAAAGGCTATAAATATAAATATAACATAGTCAGTGTAGACCAACAAAAATTCTCGACAGCTATTCCTCACAATATATATTTTCTATTTATAGCTCCATTTCTTCTATTATCAACTTTTAGCTCGTAAAGTGCTCATAGCATAAAGAACTCTCGACTTATTCCAAGATGTTATTTGAAAAAAGGGAACTCTACTCGACTCATTCCTTCATTAAAACCTCAAGTTGTAAAATGAAAGCATTATCGAAACAAAAGAAGAACCATAGTGGAGTAGGTACTCCTGGTGTGGAGGCTAACAATACAAAGTCACAATCTACAATCTCTCCCACAAAATGGGTTCCAAAGCACTCAATAAGAAGCTTGATATCCCGAAAACTCAACTCCACCAGAAATCCATCTTTTGCAAGATACACAAGCTTTCCCTGTCATGTTTATCCAAAAAACTATAATCCTTATGATTGGAATCCAAAGAGATTAGAAGAAGACAAGCTGTGCCGCGAAACTCTACTCAAAACATATGGCGAAAATTCTCAGATATACCACCCAGGACAGTATGGAGAAGAAATGAGTGATGATGATATTTCCATTATGACTATTGAAGCAAAAAGCTTCAAAGCCATTCCAAACGCCAAAGAATGTGTTGTAGGAAGTACCTGTTCACTAGCTAATACTTTGAGCACCAGCAGCACTAAAACTGAGAGGTCTGACTGGAGTAGTACATTTGGAAAATAATCTAGGTTGAAGAAGGCCACCGCTGCAACAAGAACCTGTTAACAGAAGACTGGAGAAATAAGCAGTTCGCTACTAAATAAAAGACTGTCAAAAAACACCATCGTTGATTATGGATTCAAAACAACAAGACTGAGAAAGATGATCCAGCTGTCGACGACATAACTATTCATTTCCTTTAGTTCAGAATATAAGCTTTGTTAGGTACTTCTAATATAAACTTCCTGAAAACAAACAAACCTGCAAATTAAGATCTAATCAAGACATGCTCCCCAGTCAATTGGCGTTTGATAACTACAGTATCTACGAAAACATGAGTATATGAGTGTTGGAGCTGTAAGAAGTCACTAAACATTATACATTGCTGGTTTGATTGATGAAACCAGCGGTATTGTCCTCTCTATATATTGTAGCTAATACCAGTTCACTCTTCATCACTATCAGCAAAATCTTCTTCTTCAACAATAACATCATTTGGAGCAGCATGAGGTTGAGTGACAGGAGGCTGAGAACCATCAAGATCGATATCATCGAACTCATCATCATCTTCTTCTTCTTCTTCCTCCTCATCGTCATTCTCTTCTTTCTCCCTTTGAGCTAATTGTTCATAGTATGAAGCCAATGCATCTTGTGCTTCTTTATCTTCATCTGTAATAATAGGTGTTGTATTAACCAATGGTGTTGGGTTAATATTATCATTTGTAGTATAATCAGGCTCGGTTTTGATATCACTATCTCCCACAGTCTCAGATTCCGTTTCTTGCTTAACTTCAGGCGTACCTGAAGTTTCTTCATCTTGATCTAATTTACCAAGAGCTTTGCCAATAGTACTTTCTTCATGCCATGAGGGCAAAGCATTTTGTTTTCGTTTTTCTTCTTGTTCCAATACTTGCTTTTCTCTTTGTAAACTATCATCATTAGTGGTAATATCAACATGTAATGTGGCTTGTGATCTTGTACCTGCATTAATTGAACTAGTGTTGTTAAGGTAAGAATTACTGTCAAACATTTTCTTACCTTTACTAAGTGTAGAAACTGTGTATGAGGCATTTGAGGAAGCTTGAACTGGAATGATTTTGGCCAATGAACTCTCAAAGTTGTTTTCTGGAATTGTATGTTCATCAATAGTTCTCAGATAGTCAATCAGAGGTTCTAGTTGTTTCATAAGGTTTGAATATTTGATTTGATTCTCTTTGGCAATTTTACCAGAATCATCTTCTATCAAGACTTCAGAGCATAATGAACATAAGAATTCATTCTTTTCATAATTTAAAAGCGCAATAGCATCTAACTGAGAATATCTAGTTTTACAAACAGGACATATGTAACCCTGTGGATTTGCATTAGCGTTTAGTTCGTTCTTGATTGTAGAAACCAAGGAGTGAACTTTCCACTTAATTGAATCAATAGCCTCGGTATTATGAATGTAATAATATGTTCTAGAGATGGGTCTTTGCTGTGGCCCTTCTTCTTTCTGGACATATGCCGTTAATAAACGATCCTCAACCAATTTATTACACAGAGATCGAAGTTCTTTTCTTTGGATTCCCAATAAATGTGACAAATCATCTTCAGAGACAACGGAGTGCAACAAAATGGCATCCAAAATAAGAACATATGGATTTCCATAAAACCCACGAGCAACAAATCTGAGCAACAGCCTGACTGTCTGGTCCATTTTCAAAAGCACAGATTTGAAACGATATTTTGTCTTTCAATCAAAAATAAAACATAAGTAGAGTTTTAGGCCGCGAATTTGCGAATTAAAAGATACGAGTGGCGAAAAATAATATGAACACTGTTTCCTAACTGGGCCTAGTGGCGAAAATCATGATATTTTCTGACTTTTCAGAATATCCGACCACTTTCACTAAACATCTCAACAACTGACTCAGAGCCTCGTGATATGGTGTTTGAATTCACAAAAGAACAAGTAGAGACTTTTGAACGCGAAGGTTGTTTGTCCATCCCAGATTTTCTCTCGGAAGAAGAAGTTTCCAATGTTTTAAATCACACAAACAAGCTTATCGATGACTTTGATATCACGACACATCCATTAACAAAATTCACGACGGGAACAAAGGAAAACGAAGAACATATTGGCGATGACTATTTCATAAAGAGCTCAGATAATATCTCGTTCTTCATGGAACCTAATGCCTTTGATGGTGAGAACAAGTTAACAAAGCCAAAAGATGGAGCTATAAATAAGATTGGCCACGCTTTACATTATGATCCTCTATTTAGAGAGATCACTATTAATCCAAAAACTATCGAAATTGCGTCTAAACTGGGCACTAAAGACCCAAGAGTTATTCAAAGTATGATTATATGCAAGCAACCACAGATAGGTGGTGAAGTTCCAAGTCACCAAGATGGTGTCTTCTTATATACAGAACCTCAAAGCGCAATTGGATTTTGGATAGCATTACAAGACTGTACTGAGGAAAATGGTTGCTTAAGTTATTTGAGTGGAAGCCATAAATCCAATCCCATCACAAAAAGATTTGTCAGAAAAGATGAAGGTGGTACTGGATTTATTTATTTAACTGATTTTACTGAAGATAGCTATAAAAACAATGATGATAATTATGTTAAACTAGAATGCAAGAAAGGTTCTTTAATATTAATTCATAACTCTGTTGTGCATAGATCAAACAATAATCATTCAGATTTATCAAGATATGCTTATGCTTTCCATATCATTGATGGTACTGCTGAATATGATCGATTGAATTGGTTACAAATCCCTTCCACTGGTGGAACAAATTTTACAAAATTAATTTAGAATAATTTATATAGTTTTTTTAAAGCTCTAATTTATATCATTATAACTTGATAAGCCTCTGTGGAAATGTTCAACGAGTTTATCGAATGTTTCTTCAGAAATATCGTCCTTTGTAACTGCAATCAATAAGTTTAAACCACCTTTATTTGTTGATACTGCACTGAGTGAGAAAGTCTCTGACGATGCACCTCCGTTAGCACTGAAGACTAAGTCATCAATACTGATTTTTTTACGAGACTCATATTTCACTGATAGCAGTCCAAGATTTGAGAACAAAGTACCATTTCTTGGGGAGCCCATCAAATCTTTAAATAAGGTTTTATCCATATTGGTATTTTGTACAACAAAATCTAAAGTCAACATACCCATATTAGATAAGAACTTTCTGGTATCTGATAAATATTTCAAATAAGAACTAAAATAGTCGATGATCTTAAAATCAACTTTTTTAACAGGAAAAAAGAACTTGTGAATACCAGAAGTGTTTGAGCCATATCTAAATTGCGACGAATCAATGGAAGAAGGAAGGAATTGTCTCGCATTACCTGGGATAGAAATATCATGAATCCCTAAGACCGGATTATTTAAAGGTGTAACAATCTCATTGACCGATCTTAGCCAGACAGCTTGAATATACGGCGTCAAGGTTAATTTGCTCTTTGAACTGTTAGATAATAGAACTTCTTTGATCTTGGAAACTTCTTCAGCTGGAATATTAATAAGTTTATAATGGAATTCATCATCTCTGGAAGGTTGATGCCTGGAACGATAGTTAAGGTTCTTAAGCACAAAAAAGTTAAAGAAGTACTCAAACATATATATCAATGACGGAGTGTAATTGATCACAGAGTCAATACTTGGAGGTAATTCTGGTAAACTTTTGTGATCTTTATTATAGTTGAACAGATAATCCTTCTTCAAATCGATATCGTGATTTTCCAAAGAAGGGTTATTGAGTAACTCAACCAAATCCTCAAAAAAATGAATACCAGATATACCGTCCGATAAACAGTGATTTGTTATGTAAACCAGTGTCTCTGAATCTAAGAACCCCACCTTCCATAACAAGTCATCATTTTCATAAGACCAGTACACCTTAGTGTTGATATACTTATACTGTTCTGCTCTATCCTTGATATCTAACAACTCCTGGGGAAATTCAATGAGAAGTTGATCTAATTTCAAGGAATCCTGCACTTTGATATAATCGTGTATTGGTCTTGGTTTAGAGAGATCGGAATAGTCAGTCTTTTCGACTGTGGAAGCAAGAATTGGATATCTAAGAAGCATTGATCTAAGAGCACTGAATAAGAGACGTTTGTCAGAATTTATGTCATGATTGAAGTGTGCAATGATAGCAAAGTTCTTATACATCTTTTGACGCTGCCAGATGGAAAAGAAGTTCTCTATGGGACCCATTCTTCTTGCATGACCATTATCTATCTTTAAGCGAAGCTCTTCACTCTCATTTTGAACGGGCATTTTCCTGCAATGGATTTCTGGGTCTTAGGAAGGAAGAAAAATGGAGTTTGGTGTGTGATTTATATTTCTTGGTACAAGAGACCAAACTTCGATGAAGGTGCTGGAGGCTTTGTAAGCAAGTGAGTTTCTGCATGTAGATGTGGAAATGTAAAGATGTAGAAAAGTGTCGTTTAATAAACGAGTCCTCTGAGCAACGAAAAAAAAAACAAGCCGGTCATTTACGAGGGTAAGCGACTCTATTTCGGCTCGTAAACTTAAGAGCACTCGTTCCGCTCTTTACATCGTTCAAGCTGTTAACCTGATGCCCTTACTGGGAGATCTTTAGATGGGAATGACGTACAATTTCAACTGATACCCTGGGCTGTTAGCTTGGTGTTTACACAGATCGGGAAATTTCCTAAAACGGATGATTGTGAGCTGGAAACCAAAACAAACAAATTTACTTCAACTTGGGAAAAAGTTTCGATTTGCAATCACCTGCTTTGACAAAAGTTCAAGGTTAAAGGCTCACTGGATAATGGCAGAAAAAGGAAACACTTCACTTAAAACATTTATTCACCACAATGGCAACAATAATCGAAACAACAACGGTAGACGGAAGCCTGCAAACAATTACCAGAATCAAAATCGCAATAGAAGACATTTGAATACAAGCAATCAAAGCAATAGCAGCGTCCAACCAACGAAGGTCAAGAAGCAACATCTACCAATATTGAAAATATCAGACTACCAACTTTCGAAGGTATATGGTGATCTAGGCTATCAAGTACCATATTCCCTGCCAAAAACAGAATATTCCTTCTCTTCATCTTCATCATCAACGCAATCAGCACCCGTGATAAACGAACTTCCAAAGTTTCCTGAAAGACCAACAGCAATATTAAGAAATACGAGGTTAAGAGGTACTTATTTGGAGTCTCTTAATGATTTTGAAAACCCACAGAGATTGTCATTGGCTTCAGATGATCCTGCTTTTCAAATCGTCAGTGCGCACAAGAATAAAGCCAAAGTTTTAAAATTGGGAGACTTAGATATCAATATTTACACCAAGAGACTCCCAGCAAAGAAACAGATCAATAAACTATTGAATAAAGACTCATTTGCTTCAACGCCATTGAAAAGATCTAGAAATGAAGTCACTGAAGTGAGTAATTCACTCAAAAAGAATAAGAGAATTACAGAATTGCAACACGAAGAGAATTCAATGATAGACACAACAATGGAATTGAGTTTTGAAGGTAAAGCAATGGATAGGTGTGATTTGGTTAAACTAGTTGATAGCAGTGTTATCCTACCAGATGAAAGTATCACACATGAAAGTTCTAATTCCAACTATAACGGATATTTCGATACTAAAAATCTCTTACAAAGCACTGAATTTAACTTTGAGTTTAGGTGAAAGCTCTCGGTCGATGATTTCACGAGCTAAAATGTCATCAACTTTATTGGTGAGATTTCAAAATATGATTTTCTTCTGATTTTATCCAATTTTCTTTCTTCCTGTTTTAAAGATAAAATATATTGGTAGATGTGTCAGTATGTGTGTGTTGTTATTCTATCTCAAACTACCTGTTACTCAAACAATGTTTCCAACTAATAACAATCAAATCAAATTTCAATGCATTTTATGATAATATACAAATACCCTTTCAACTTTAACTCACCAAGAGTGTAAGCTATTTTTTCACCTTCTCCATTAATTTATGTACAAACACAATCTCGCCTGAGCTTTTTTTTCTTTATTCCGTTCAACACTTGAATTAATACCAAATAAGTCAACGGCTTCAGGATCTTTTTTCAATAGTGAAACCAGGATCACTCTTTCTCAGCTCTCTTTCTTGAGATTTTTTGAGCTTTCTATCAACAACATCGACATCAACAAGTTCTTTAACTTTTAAAATCATACCAGCTGAACTTGGTGTAATTTCTCTATATGAAACTGAACCTGTTCTTTTCAAACCTAGTTTGGTAACAGTGTCTTTCACCCTCTGAGGAAGAGCAATAGTTGATCTTTTAAGCACCACTCTGTAATATGACATCTCTATTCTATTTCTCTGTTAATGAAGTCTGAGATATCTTCAGCTCGTTATTGATTTTCTATGAAAAATTTCGACCGCTTTAGGCTATTATCACGTGAGAAAGTATCACATTACATAATAGGATAACTTTCTGTATGGGAATATCACGTGAAGACAATTCACCCCAAAAAATATGCCAAAATGGAAAGAAGTTTTGATCAATTTATTATTTATTAACTTATCAACTTGATTGAAAATGTCTGTTGAAGATGAGCAGCTGCAGAAAAGAAGATTGTATGACATGCATGAAGGGCTCGTGTTTGTGATTGAGCTCACTGATACGTTGCTACTGCCTGACCCAATCAATGGAAGTTGCCATCTGCAAGTCATACTAGAGGCAATTCAAGAATCAATGTCACACTCTATCATCACATTACCAAACACGGGCTATGGTGTCTACTTATTTAACTCATCTAGAACAACTGAAGGTTTCAAAACTGGAATTGAAAGATTATTTGAGTTGCAGGATTTAAATGCAAAGGATATGAAGATTATTCCTGACATTTTAGAAGAGAGCACTCTAAAAGATGAAGATAATGATGAGAGGCCTTTTATTCCGCTAGATGAAAGATTCAAACCAGCAACAAAAGCTGCCAGTGAGAACCCATTAGATGACGTGTTGCGCGCTGTTCAAGATGATTTTTTAACAAAGAAGGAATTCCAAAAACTTTATACTAATAAGAAGATTTTTCTGTTCACTGATAATGATGAACCCATTGAGAAAAGTAATTCAATCCAGAAAAATATCTTAAGAAATACTTGCATCAACTTAAGTGATGGGTTTATCAATATTTATCCATTTTTCATTTCAACTGAACAAAAACCATTCAATGATAAACTATATTCGGAATTAATGCTCACTAGTGTTAACTCAAACTCTGAAGAAGATGAAAATTTCTCAATTTTTGATGGACCAAACACTAAACCAATTGATGCTAAGTTAATCAAGGAACAAATTCTTAGACGTAAAGAAATTCGCAGAAGACAATTGGAAACGACATTGGAATTAAGTGAAGGTCTTGTGATTGGTATAAGAGGGTATGCCATTTACTCACACGAAAAGGTAACCGGATACAAGTATTTATATGAGACAGCTAGTTATAGAAAAAATGCGTATTCAAACAGACGTTTGGTGAGTGAAAAGACAGGAGAAGAGTTCGAAAAGACAACAAGGGCATACAAGACAGGTTCTGGTATAGATGACATTATCCAATTGAATGAGCAACAAGAAAAGGAAATTGAAAAATATGACGAGGAAAAGAGCACATTTTTAAGATTATTGGGGTTCAAAGATGAAAAATCTGGTATAAAACTTCACTATAACGTTACAACCTCAACATTTATAATTCCAGATGAAGAGTCAATTTCTGGTTCTACTAGGACTTTAACAGCTTTGTTCAAAAGTCTAACCAAATTGAGCAAAGTTGCAATCTTATTCGGTAAAACGAGAAAAGGAAGTCAACCAAGATACTTTGCATTACAGCCTAGTACGAGACCTTTTGCTGAAGGTTTTTTCCTGATTAGATTACCGTTTTTGGATGATATTAGAAGGTTTCCTGAAGGGTTTGACGGCCAGATATTATCAGAATCCACTTCTGACCAACAATTGAAGAAAATCACCAAGCTTATATTGTTACAACTACGACTCAAGAACGGTTACAAGCCAAGTGAATACAGAAACCCGACATTACAACAACATTATAGGGTTCTACATGATTATCTATTGCAGGTTGAACAGGACCCTAATCAAGACAAGGGAGACAAATTGCAAAAAGACGATGATACATTGAGAAAAGTTCATCAGGTCAGAGAGCTGGTTGAAGCTTCCCAGCTTGATGAGAGTACGAGCAGAATCTTCAAATTCATCAAAGAGTGGAACAGATTACACAGTAAAGCTTAATGAAGGTTTATCGGACTTAACTAAAATAGCTGGTACGAACCACATCAACTGTAATTTTCGCGAAAAATCTTCTTTTTGTTTTTTTTTGGTGCCCGAAAACTTTGTTGAAAACTTGTATGGATGGTCGAAGATAGAGAATTCCAACGAACAAAACTAGAGATATATTTCATATGATGAGATCAACATTGAGATTGAAGCTCACAAATAATCTTTTCTACACCACTTTTGCTGTTTGTTTCGTCACAGTCGCTGGTTCTTCTGTGGTTCCATGTCCAGCACATAGCATAAATAATGAAGATGAGAAAAAGTATTTACAAAAGGAAGACAAAGCATTGCAAATGCAGCTAAAATAGAGGGCTCTTTGCTTAATATTTAATTAAAATTTACGGGTTTACGGTGTTAATGGTTATTTATTTGGGTTCATATTGATTTTAATTTGTGTGTTGGTGGAAGCTTTGGTGGTTGTATATAGCAAAAAACAGGCCAATCAGAGCGTTGGAAATGCAAACGCAATATTATTCGATTATGTAATTACTCGAGGATATCACGTGATATCTTTTTTTCTCGGTCAACCTTGCCCTGTTTTTTTTTTGACTAAAACAAAAGCAAAACCAAAAAAGTTGATCATCGTTTCATTGAGGACTTAATAAACCCAAACTTTAGAAGCATGTCAGACTCGGACGATTTGTACGAATTCCAAGACGACTCACATAATGTTATTGATATCCCTCCTCAAGAGGAGAAGGTAGTTTCTCACGAAAACGACGAAGAATACGATCCCTTTGCTGAGTCAGAGAAAGCAAAACAAGTTGATAATAATCAAACGGATAATCAAGAACTGAAAGAAGAACAGGAAAATACTAACGAAGGCGAAAACTTGTACAACTCAGTCGATGAAGAAGAAGAAGAGAAGGAAACCAAATCGGACTCTAATGAGGCAGAACCGAAACCATTAGATGAAGATAAGGAAAAATTATCAGATGAAGAGGAAGAACCTGAAGACGAGTACGACCCAACAGCTGAAGAAGCAACTGATAAACAACAATCTCTCTCAAATGAAGCTCTCTCCAATACCCAGTCAAACCAACAGGAATCTAAACCAGATGAAGATGTTGACGACGAGTATGATCCTTTTTCTGAAACCACTGAAGCAAAAGTAGAGACCGAGGCCTCTCCAAGTGCGCCTGTTGTAAACACTTCTTCATCACCTCAATCTTCGTCAATAACACCAAGCTCTGTCACTTCTGAAATAACCTTAAAGCTATTCTCTGACCCAGAATTTCTCAAACTGCCTTACGCTGAACAACAGAAAAGGGTTCTCGCTGAGTTTACTAAACTCTCTTCAACAACACAAGTTTCTCAAGCACAACAGCAATCTGCGGAACCATCAGAAGAAGAACTGAGAGGTTCCCATAGACCGAATTTTGACTCTCCGTTGTCATTACGCGAGAGAGAGTTGTACAATAGTTTCTTGGATAACGAGTCACAATACCAAAGAAGACATGGTTTCGCTCCTAACTCGAGACTGTATGTTGGTAACTTGCCAGCTAATTTCAGTAAAGAGAATATTTTCAGAATGTTTAGTGTTTATGGGAACTTGTTACAGATTGCTATGAAAAACACTTACGCTTTCTTACAATACGATGATGCTGAGGCCGTCCTAAAAGCTATTGAAGCTGAACAAGGTGTTCCTCTACATAAGAAGGATTTGATCTTAGAAGTTGCGAATAATTCTAAACCAGGTGCTCCAGATCAATCAGCTAATCCAAGAAATGCCTTCCAGGACTCTAAAAAGAGAACTAGGGATGACCATTATGACTCCAGACAATCTAGGTTTGACAACTCTCAAAATTTCCAAAATGAACAGTTCAGGAACTCCAGATATGGTGGCAGTGCTCAGTATAATAATAGCAATCAATATGACTCAAATAAAAAAAGGAACAATCAAGCTGATGTGAAAATCTTTGTCAAGAAGAATGCAGACTCAAATTTTGCAAGGGAAACTTCAAGAGCTTTTGAGAGTGTTGGTTTCTCAGTTGATACTGACTTTTTGAAACCTGGTCAAAACTTGGATCAAAAGATTAGTTCAGCTGCTTATTCTGGTGTTTTAAGTGTTACTTTGATCAACAAGAATGGAACTTTGGATATTTTTGTCTATGAGAGCACCCCAGATGGTGGTATTAGATTTGATGAGTACATGAGTATTAACCTAAATGATGCTGTAACTCTACTAAAGAGAGCTAAACAAAAGCGTACTGGCTCTGGCCCAAGCTATAATAATAATAATAATTCAAGTTACAACAATAATAATTCAAGTTATAACAATACTAATTATGGCAACTATCCTTCCAACCAATATAACAGCACTCAACCAAATTTCAATAATCCACCCCCAGATACCAATAACTTGTTACAATCATTGCAAGGGTTACCGCCACAAGCTTTACAGAATTTAATTGCTTTGGCCGCACAACAAGCACCTCAACAGCAAGCACCCCAGCCACAATATCAACAACCAGCTTACAATTCTTTCCAGCAACCATCTTTAGGACAGGCACCAGTAAACAACGGGATTGATTTGAACTCCTTGCTGAGTAAATTGGCCCCTCAACAACAACAAGCACCAGTTCCACAATCAATACCTCAGCAACAGTACAACGCTTATAATCCTGGTCAGCAACCACAGGCTCAACCACAAGCTCAACAAGGTGCTGATATCTCTAACATCTTGGCAGCACTATCATCATTCAATCAAAAACAGTGATTTATAAAAGTATTCAAGATAAATACTTCGTACGTAAGAACCAAATGTAAATATCACCAAAAGAAATACATGCGAGAATAATCATTAAAACAAATCATCCTTGTAATTATAAAAACGCTAAACAAAAGATCCTTTCAAGGTGTGTAAACTTTACTGAAACCTTCAACAGCGCTTCTACAACAAACACATATTTTAAAACCCCTGGCACCCAAACTGACTCTGCAAGTTTCACATAATGCAAAACACTTACAAGGCCAAATGATAATTGATCTTTGATTAGCCTGACATACAACACATGGTGTGTCAGTAAACTCTGGATTATCAAGGTCATTGCTAAACGATCTATCGTGTTCTTCATGCGAGTGTAATTGTCTATGATTAAGAATGACTTCACGAAGCAGGTCATCTGGGTTCAATTCCGCATATTTACTTCTGGTGATTCTCTTGTCTTGTGATAAATGCGTTCTTAGGCTGTTTAGAAGTGAAATATCTTCTATACTTGTTGGATTAATTATTTGCAATAGGTCATTAGGTTGGAGTAGTTCATTAATAGCTCCAATTTTTGGTGATTGTCTTGTGATATCCGTCGAAATCTGTAATAGTCTCTCACGATTCCTTAAGGCCGACAATGTGGGTATGTATTCTGTTTGCTCTATCTCCTCGAAATCAGAGTCAAATTCCAATGGATCTGATTCCAATTCTGATTCATATTCAAAATCTTCTGAGTCATCTATCAGAACATTTTCGCCTATTATTGTTGCTGTAGATGGGGTTGGAGATGATTGTCTGCTTAAGGTCAATGGGTTCAAGGGTCTAAATGGGTTCACCAGATTGTCTGGTATTTCGGTTAGTTTTGGTTTCGAAGGCATTGATTGTTTGAAATGCTTTGAAACTAAAAGATATAATGATTGAAGTAACGCAACTAAGTTTAGATATTTTTTCAATAATGACCATGAATTTGAGATTGATGAATTATTTTCACCTTTCAACGGCAGAGTACTATTTTCATTCCGTAGACTTTTCATAAATTTATGATTATCTTCTATTTTGTTAAGATAACCACTAAGCAAATGACTAATTCCCTCATTTTCATTATTATCGTCCAAATATGTCTGCTTTCTTGAAATTAATGAAGAGTATTCATTTACATAATCTTCATTGTCAACAGCATTGAACATCACCAATCCAAATCTCATCAACACAGAATTGAAATCATCATTCAATTGTAAATTTAATGAGCCCTTTAAATTTCTCATCATTGGAGTGTAAGTCAAATCTTCAGAAGACCCTTTAATTAAACTGGCTAATCCATAAATACCTAAACAGAAGCTTGAGATCAGCAAAACTGTTAATTGGGGAATAATGGTGACTACCACGATCCATGGAAATTGTATCAAATCACCAGTAAATGCACTATAGGTGTAGAAAATCAAAAATGAAAGTCCCATTATTGTTGAAGGTATCAACTGATATTTGTGCAAATTTGCGATACCCAAGATTTGAATTATAAGTTGGTTAATCAAAGAGAATGATATGATCACAAGTAGCTGTAGTGGTGGATTCTTTAAGAACTGGGTTTCTTGAAAAGCCAAAGATTGTTCAAATAAGGTCAAACCTGTATCATTGGAAGGTGAGTGGCCTGAGACTATGGAGACAAAAGTTTCAATGAATTGAGAAAAACATAGAACTAGAAATATTCTCCATAGCAAAACATGAGTTCTAAGTCTTTTCAAAGGTTGGTCAGAAACTAAGGAGTTTAAGTCCACCAAAGTTGTCTTTAAAGAGGTTGAATAAAGTGTGAGCTCGAGCAAAACCTCCACAACCATCCGAAGTAAGAAACCAACAGCAACTAATCTCAAAAAAATCTTCACAAGATTAGAAGGGCTTCTTCTTCTTGTGTTCCGTTCTGTTCTAGAAGATGCAAATACAACAGTTCTATTAAGTAGAATAGCCATCAACATACAGACACCTGCGTAAGGACTGACGAAATAGTTAAAATTGAGCATAACACGGTCCATTTGAACATCTTGGAGTCTCTCACGTGCATCTTGAGCCGCCTGTGCTACTTGAGTTCCTTGGATTCGCTGGTCGCTCAACAACTCTGAGGCCTGATCTAACACGGCATTGACCAAAGAGTTGATAATCCGTGGAATAAACCAACGCGATGACACCACCCCTACTGTACTTTCTGAGCCTTGCGTTGAGTTGGAGATGTTTCCTAGAAGCGTTGCCATTGTTGCTTCATTGACAGACATTTGGATTTGAGCGGTGGTTTTTTAAAGCTGGTAATACGCCTATTTGTGGGTAAACTGGCTATCAAATTGGTGGCTTTCGTGGGTGATTTAGGAGTATCACGTGAATTTCATGTGATGAAGACAATTATTCTAATTTACATAGCAGGCTACCTGATAACATAAGGGCTACTTGCGTGACAACGGAAATACGATGTTCGGGAGCAAGCAAATTACCTTACTCGTTTAGTACCTACATCGCCGTGTCTTATTTTTTTGCTGATTCTGGTGAAGATCTAGAAGAAATCTGCCCATGATCCATAAAGTGGTCTTACGATATTCCAAAAAAAAGGTGAAAATAGACCTGGTGTTTTGGGTTCGTTCATGAGAAGCTGATGGATAAATCAAAGCTCTCAAACTACTAAGTTTCTCCTATCTGTAACTCCAGTTCTCCAAAGGAAGTATTCTTTCGCACTCAAAACATTCGATTCTGTAGCCGTGCTTTTTTTGTTGGTGCTATGGCATTCGGTGGCATGTTGCCTGTTGGGAGAAAATGTGTCATTTAGATTAGTACTTGGTAGCCTATCGTACGGTAAACGAATCTCTCGCCTGATATTATGGACAGTATATAAGCACCTTTCAACGCCCTTACTTGCGTTTTGGGCATACACCTCCAACTACAAGATCCTAATGACAGACCATTACTACAAGAACGCTTATATCAACCATTACAAGATCATTAAGCAAATAGGATCTGGGGCTTACGGGCTAGTATTCTTGGTGAGGGATATCATAGCTAACCAATATTATGCTGTCAAGGTAATTGCTAAGAGATCGGATAAGACTTTTAAGAAGCAAAGTGATTACCTAGTAGAAACTTTCCAAAAGCACCTATCATCCTTGCAGAACCTAAAAGAACTGAGCCTTTCAAAGTTATGTCACTCATCAAGCTTATGGAATAGCCATCCATTCCTTAGAGAAATCATAATCCATCTAAAAGTACATGGACATCCAAATATCACTACGATTCATCAAGTGTTAGACTCTCATATTGCAGTCTTTGTTGTTATGGACTACTATTCAGAAGGTGACTTGTTCACAAATATTGTTGACAGAACAAGATATATAAACTCAACACCAGAATTGATCAGGAAGGTGTTCTTACAACTAATCGATGCAATTTCGCACTGCCATCTCAATGGAGTTTACCACTGTGATATCAAGCCAGAGAATATACTTTCAACGTCCAATGGTGAACGTTTAGCTATTTGTGATTTTGGACTCAGCACAACTGAGAAATCAATGAACTCACATAAATGTGTCGGCTCTTCATATTATATGCCCCCTGAGAGACTTACTGACTTGGAATCTCCAAGTAATGCTGATGAAGAGGGGGAGTTCTATCCATCTGATAAGGGAGACGTTTGGTCTTTAGGTATAATCCTTATAAACCTAGCATGCATGAGAAACCCTTGGAATAAAGCTTGTACTAAAATGGATCATACTTACAAGGCTTTCAAAGAAAGAAAATCAGTATTGAAAGAAATTCTTCCAATATCTCATGAGCTTTATTGTATCTTGCTTGAATGCTTGAAGGAAAACCCATTTGAACGAATCTCATTATATGATTTGAGAAAAATGGTTGCAAATTGCCAAATTTTCACCACAGAAGGCCCATTATCCATACCTTCCCAAGTGAGAGGAGCTGAGGAAGGGTATACCAGTTGCCATAGTGATATTGAATCCTTGAATTCATTTGGACATAATAGTATTGAAGACGATTATGAAACAAGTGGATTTGAGGTTGACTGGAATAAGCAAAATCTTTATACAGAGGTGGAAAATTTTAGGTCTTTCAATAATGCCAATTTATCCACTATTACCAATGCCAGTTTTAATATCAACTTTGGTATCCAAAATGATCTAATACCTTTCTTCCATAAATAGATTTATGATTTTATGATGTTTAATGGCCTTTTTAATTTAAATGATTATGATACAATGAAAATACTTTTGATGTAGCAAAATATTATTAAGAATGGCTATAGAAGGATGTTTAATGCAACACTTTTTATAAAACAATGTGTTCAGAGGATAGCTTTTCAATAACAATAGATGAAGCACCACCACCACCGTTACAAATGGCAGCAACACCAATCTTACCATTCTCTTGTTGTAAGACTGAGGTCAAAGTCACAATAATTCTGGCACCGGAGGCACCTAATGGATGACCAATGGCGACAGCACCACCATAAACGTTTAATTTTTCATCTGGGATATTCAAGATCTTTTGATTGGCTAAACCAACAACAGAGAAAGCTTCGTTGAATTCAAAGAAATCAATATCATCTAAGGCCAAGTTGGCGTGTTTCAATGCTTTTGGCACTGCCAATGCTGGAGCAGTGGTGAAATCTTCTGGCTTTTGAGCTGCTTCACCCCAACCCAAAATTCTAGCAATTGGTTTTAATTTCAATTCAACAAGCTTTTTGTGAGAAACAAGGACTAAAGCGGCAGCACCATCGTTGATTGGAGAAGCATTTGCAGCAGTCACAGTACCATTTTCTTTTTGGAAGACAGTTCTGGCGGTTCTTAATTTGTCAACGTTCAATTTACTGGTTTCTTCATCAATTTCAACAACAGTATCCGGTTTGCCTCTGAAACCTTTGATGGTGATTGGAGCGATTTCATTCTTAAATTTACCAGCTTTGTGGGCAGCTTGTGCTTTTTGATAAGAGGCAATGGCAAAGCTATCTTGGTCTTCTCTGGAGAATGAGTGATCTCTAGCACATTTTTCAGCACTGACACCCATAGCAGTATCATCGTAGGCATCAGCTAAACCGTCGCGCTGTAGACCATCAACCAAGACGGCGTCACCATAACGAGCACCACCACGGGCAGAAGGAACATAATAAGGAGCATTGGTCATGGATTCAGCACCACCGGCAATGACAATATCAGCGGTTCCCAACAAGATGGATTGGGCAGCTATTATGGTGGATTTCAAACCAGAAGCACAGACTTTGTTAATAGTTGAAGCAACAGTGTCAATACCTAAACCAGATTTGATAGCAACTTGTCTGGCAGGATTTTGACCAACATTGGCTTGAATCACATTACCAAAGACAATTTCCTCAACGTCTGTTGGGTTGATTTCTGGAACTTTGGCTAAGGCAGCTTTAACGGCATGAGTACCTAAATCAACGTAGTTCAAAGAAGCAAGGGCTCCTTGGAAGGAACCTAATGGAGTTCTAGCAGCAGCAACAATGTAAACGGAATTATCAGACATTTTGTATATCACGATGGCGTGTTTCGTAATGAACTATAAATTTGGAAAGATTGTTTTTGTGAAAGCTCGTTCAGCGAAAGGCCCAAAAAAGGCACGATCATACGGAACGACCTCTCCTCTTTATCACGTGATTAACCATGTGATGAATGGCTTTCAAATATCTTTCGCGAACGTTGTGCATGGAACTGAACAAAAAAAGAAGCCTATGAATGTAAACAAGTGCTTTGGATTACAACAATATCACTGGTAGTTCGAAAGAAAATCAAGCATACTCTGTGACCAGAATGAGCGAAGCGCTGAGGATTTTTGAGCGTAATGATACTCAAAATCTCTACTCAATCGCACAGAAACTGCACAAGAAGGGAATATTCAACTATTATTTATCTCACCAACAGTTGTTAGTACTAGAGCAAATATTACTCCACTCAAAGGACCCCAAAACTTTATTCAATGCTTTCTTGAATTCAAAAGTTAGTTTAAAGTTTGTTGGGCAACCTGCTCCCTCGCAGAATGGAGAAGAAGAGCAAGATGTGCCAGAAATAAAAGATCTCAAGTCCCAACCAGATGCTAAGAGCGACGACACACAAGAAACTTCAAATTCAGTACAGCTCATTGGTAAGGCGAGTGATAACCAAACATCTAAAGATAAGAGTTTTGACCAGGATTTTGACTCCGAGGACGATATAATAACGGAGCAAAGTATACCTAATGGTCTTGAATCTGCAAGATCATTGGCATTGAAAGTTCGTTATATCCTCTACGATAAGGCTGTTTTATTGTACTACAGTGAATTGGATAATGAAGATGATTATGAAATCTTTGAAATAGATGATACTAATAAAGATCCAGGCGATCAACCAGCACCAAATCAAGATAAATCCAAACCGGCCGAAACTAACTATGATGATGATTACGATGATGACGAAGATGATGAAGATGAAAGTCAGCCAAGTCTCAACACTACTAAGGAGACAGGAACAACAATTGATCAGTCTTATGACTCAGAAGGTAATGTGATCTTAGAAGTACCCATTGTTCAACAAGAGTCTAATCAGTTCGACCCAAAGAACTTGGTCGTAAATTTCAATAATATTTATCATAACTTTGAAAACGACTTGGAAACATTGATTAAAAGAAGGAAACTTGAAGAAAATGACAAACTATTGGAAGATAATGATCAGTCAAACATAACTGATCTGTTTTCGATGAATCTTGGTGCTGCTAATTTATCCTTGAAACATTTACTTCGTTCAATCGATGATAACAAGGAGAAATTAAACTTACCGGAGAACGAACTACGTCAGTTGATTATGGATGTTCGAAAGAATCGTTCAAAATGGGCAAGTGATGATAAAATTGGCCAGGAGGAACTATATGAAGCTTGTGAAAAAGTTGTAATGGAATTAAGAGGCTATACTGAATATTCGACTGCGTTTTTGAACAAAGTTAGTAAAAGAGAAGCTCCAAATTATTCTCAGATCATAAAGAAACCTATGGACTTGAACACTATCTTGAAAAAACTAAAGGGCTTCCAATATAAATCTAAAACTGAATTCGTTGATGATGTGATGTTGATTTGGAAGAATTGTTTAACTTATAATTCTGATCCAAGACACTTTTTACGTGCACATGCAATTGCCATGCAAAAGAAGTCATTAACCCTCATACCTTGGATTCCTGATATTACAGTAAGGGATCGCTCTGAAGTTGAAGCTGAGGCTGAGGCTGATAATGAGATCAACACGCCAGTACCTTCTGGAAAATCTTCTTCAAAGGGGAAGAAAAGAACGAGAAACGGGCAGGTAAAATTAGAGGCTCGTGTATCAAGCGATTGGGATACACATGCATCAGTCACGGAGAACACAACACCAGCATCGAATATCGTTAACGATGACTCAGACGTCGGAAGTATTAACCCAGATACAGTTCCTACTTCAGCATCAGGTTTGAATAATATATCTGGAGAACAAACTGATACTACCTCAGTGCCAAAACCAATTGTTGAAACTACAGAGTTGGAAGAGGATGACAATGCTGAAATCAATGACTATTTAAATACTGAGGATAATGATAAAGATGATCTGGAGATGAGTACATGGAAGAATATGACTTCAAAAGTGAGAGCTGACTTATGTATCAAGAGATCTGAGCTATTCAAGGATAATCGATTGAATAAAAACATGGAAGCCATATTAAATGGTTCCAAAACTCTAAAGGATCCAGAAAGAAAACGTCATAATGGTAAAAGGACACAGGCACTTTTCAAACCTACTACTCAGCAGAAGATAGATGAAGATCCCTATCTAATAGAGTATGATATGACTGGTGTGTTACCTCCATTACAATACAAAGGTTTAGATGAAGAAGAAATTGAACGAAATGAATCAAAATTAGTGGATAAAGTATTAGAACAAGGTGGGTTTTCTGAACCATCAGAATTTGCTGCAAAAGATGGTGGATTGAATAAAATCATCAATGAAAATATCAAAGAAATGCAAGATATTAGAAAATTGTGTTTTAAAGTCTCATTAATTAGACAAATGCAACAGCAGCAATTCATACACCATTCACAAACAAAGGCACCTGAAGTGGAGGAAATTAATGATAACGTTGATTTGGATCCTGTTTCGAGATTGGACAATCATGATAAGATGAATAAAGATCTAGTCTATGCAATTTTGAAGAAACGAGTGTCAAAAATTGCGATGTTATCAGGCTTTGAATCAACAGAACATTTTGCCATTGACACTTTAACGCAAGCAACTGCTGATTTTATGGATAATTTAGTGAAGACTTTAAAAGCGCATATCGAAACTCCATCAATTAACAAAGAACATAAACAGAAAAATATATTACATTTATCATTGTTGCAAAACGGTATTAGAAAGCCTGATGATCTATATATCTACGTTCATGAAAATGTTTTGAGACAACATAGCAAATTGAAAGATCTTAGAGCTAAATTATCTAACTTTTTGAAAACGTTGTTAAGACCAGCTATTGATCTAACAAATGATAAAACTTTTGCTGATAATAGTGAGCAGTTTATCTCTGGAGATTTTTCTAATGAAATTGGTGAAGATTTTTTTGGGTTTAAAGAGTTAGGATTGGATAAGGAATTGGGAGTATTGGGTAATACCATCCCATTACATTTATTGCATTCTAGATTTGCTGAGGTTAATCAAATAGATGATATAATTCATGAGAAACGTGAAGATTTTGAGAAGGCTCCATTCAAGAGAATCAAGGATGACGAAATCATAAACGAAGTTGGATTAATTCAGCCATTTTTACAAAATGTTATATTGGAAAGAACGAAAATCTTTAATGCTAAACAGATCAAGTCTAAAAAAGATGTTCAAGAATATATGAAAAATGCTAAAGGTGTGACACTACTGGATGATGAAGATTATCCAAAGAAACAACAGAAACCAAAACTAACACATATTGGAAAACTATCATCTGCAAAGAAGAAAATTACTCCACAAACGTTTTTCCTACCAGAAGATGGTAATCAAGTTAAGCATGAAGATATATCAGTTCGAAGTGGGAATTCGGAAAACCGAAATGGATTCAATGGTGAGATAAATGATGTTTATGACGATGATGATCCATTAGCTTCACAAGCTACTTTCGCACAGGGTCTAACCAATTAATAATTATATGACTGATCTACGGTGTTTTTATCAATGTAATAGAACATTATTTTATCATTAAAATTCCCAAAATTTCAACTAAACCTAAAACATACTATTTCTGCTTTTTCCGTTGATACAAATTATCGCTATCTGTATTGAATGTCCTTTTTGTAGTACCATGTGCTGATGTTATGTCATTATCTTCAGTTTGAATTCTTCTAGGAGGATATTTGATGGACTGACCTTCAAAGACGTTATCATTAACTCTTGGCGCTTCTAGAAAATAAGGATGCAGTAATGAATCAAATGCAGTCATTCTTCTAGATGGGTCATATTCTAAAAGACTTAATAAAAGTTGTACACACTTCTTATTTGATCTCCCAATGGATTGATACCAAGCTTGTAAGTTTGATGGAAATTGTTTGAAGTGTTGAAAAGAAGGATATTCTGGATATTTTTGTAAAGAGGGCCATTTGTCTAAAGTTGGTGTACCTAAAATTTCAACAATCTTTTGCATTTGATTTCTCTGAAATGGAACCGACTTCTTGTTATCCATTTTGGCCTCTTCTCCTTTAAATATAGGTCTCAAAGCTAACAGTTCAGCTAAAATACATCCAACAGCCCAAATATCTATTGCTGGAGTGTAGTGACGTCCTCCCAATAATAACTCAGGAGCTCTATACCAGATAGTAACGACAACTTTATCCCCATTGTACAATGTTTGCAAAGGATTATTAAACTTTCTCGCAAGGCCAAGATCACCAATCTTGATAACACCTTGTGAAGTGACCATTATATTTGCAGGCTTTAAATCTCTATGAAGAACCCAGTTTTGATGTAGGTAAGAAACACCATTCAAAACTTGCCACGTTATAGATTTGACCATTTGATCAGGAATAGCTTTCGTCTCTGGATGCGAGTGATAATGGACAATCTGTAATAGATCATGCTCAGCATATTCGAACACCATATATATTGATTTTTGCTCAAGAATAATTTCAATCAATTTGGTGATGTTCTGGTGGTTTAACTCACGGCACAATGCCATTTCTCTTGAAGCAGATTGTGATATACCGGTGTAGTAAACCATCTCTCCTTCTTTCTCAGCTTTGAACTTCTTGATAGCAAAAAGACCTGTGTTTTTGGTGTCTCTTGATTTGGCTTTGTAAACTCTTCCGTAGGTCCCTGCAGCAATGTAACCCATGATTTCATATTTCTGTAAGACACTTTTCCTCAGAAGGTCCTTTCTCGTCTTGTAAGGTAATAGCGTGAAAACACTGCTTCCAGCCATAACTGCGGGCCGCGATGTAGTCTGGAACGCTTGTGCCTTTCGAGTATCGATAACAGTTCGCTGTTGTTGTTGCTGCTGCTGTTGCTGAAGGCGCAACAGATATTCACGCTGTTGTTGTGTATTATTCTGGTAGGGGTACATTCTATTTCACAAGCTCTCAATTGGTCCACTCCAACCGTACCGTCTAACTTCGTTCTGCTTCGCTTTCGATGGCCTTTTCCCATCCCACAAACTCTGAGCCAACAAAATGATCACCAAAATGACCTTCGCTCATAACTCAAATAATTACTTCGCGTTTGACTGTTACCAAAGAAAAACTTTCGGGATGCGGTTTGACATAAAACCAAAGATAATTGTGCCGATTTAGAGGAGTTTTATTTGAAGTGAGAGATGTACAGATCACTCGGTGGGTCTCTCGTGAGATCACTAAGGAGACAGTTATGGAGAAGCTCTCAATCTGTGCGGCTTAGGTCCAGTCTTGTGACGAAAAAAAAGCCCAAAAACTATCTCTGGAATGGATCAAATAGACAAAACGATTGGATCAGTGATGATTCTAAGACTCGTGATTTCAAATCATTGGTTCAGCTCAAGGACAAGAACAACATATTTGTGAAAGATCAAAGTTTTAGAGAAGATATCGAGGCTGCCATGTTTATCCTAACAAAAAATGCCCTATCAAACTCTTTAAAGTACAAGAGGTATAATCAAATCTTTGAGAATCAAAACTATCTATCAGTCATGAAAATTGCCCTGAAGTCTCTGGAGGAGAAACTCTATCTATCCTTAGCCAAATTTGAACCAGCTGATATTGAGCTAGAAAGCTTAATATCACCTTCTATTGAAGTTCTACCCAATCTGATAATAGATATTGAAACTTCACCTGTTCAACAATACCTTGAGAATCTTGGTATAAAATCAAAAGAAGACCAGATATATTATTTCTTTGAACAGATACTTCATCAAGAATACCGTCTTTTGAAAACAAATAGAACCCCACCACAGTCTATTAAAGTTGATATATCAAACCCTTCTGAATGGTACCCTGAAGCCAGAAAATTGAAAAGGAAAATCATTATGCATGTTGGTCCTACAAACAGTGGAAAAACATATAATGCTTTAAAAAGACTACGAGAATCAAATAATGGCTACTTTGCTGGTCCATTAAGATTATTAGCAAGAGAAATTTATGATCGTTTTAAGTCAGAGGGAATTCGTTGTAATCTAGTGACTGGTGAAGAAATTATTGAAGACTTGGATCAATTCGGTAATAAGGCCCCATTATCAAGTGGTACAGTTGAAATGATTGATACTAAAAACTACTATGATGTTGTGGTTTTAGATGAAATCCAAATGATAGGTGACGAATTTAGAGGATGGGCTTGGTCTACTGCTCTGTTAGGTGTCCAAGCCAAAGAAATACACCTATGCGGTGAAGAAAGATGTGTTCCATTAATAAAAAAGATGATTGATTCAACTGGCGATGAACTAGTTGTCAATCATTATACAAGATTAGGTAAATTGGAAGTTGAAAAAGAACCACTATTTAATCAATTAGATGATTTAAGAAAAGGTGATTGTATTGTTGTTTTCAGTAAAAAAAGAATTTTATCTTTTAAAATGGAGATTGAAAAATCAACAAATTTGAAATGTGGTGTTATTTATGGAGCCTTACCTGCTGAAGTCAGAACTGCTGAAGCTTTAAAGTTTAATAATGGTGAATATGATATATTAATAGCTTCTGATGCTATTGGTATGGGATTAAACTTGAAAATCAATCGTGTTATATTTGATGATCATAGAAAATACAATGGTAAAGAAATGGCTGATATTCATCCTGCTCATATCAAGCAAGTTGGTGGGAGAGCTGGTCGTTTTAAAGTTGCCCCAAATGTAAAAGATAAAGATGAGATATTGGTAGACCTAAATGATAGAAGAGATACTTCAATTGGATATGTTTCTGCTTTCACTTCTGAGACTTTAGATTACCTCGAAAAATGTTTTAGTCACGACATTGAAAATTTGGAAAAGGCTGTTATTTGGCCATCTGATGAAGTTTGGTTTCATTACGTTAGTGAGTATCCTGAAGGTGTTCCATTTAGTACCATAATGAGGGAATTCGAAAAAGAGGTTGAATCTACAGCCAATATTTACGAGATTGCTAGTATTAAAGACCGTCTTGAGAATGTTTCAATCTTTGATAGAAGTGATAAGATGCTAATTATGGATCGTTTAAGAATCAGTAATATCCCATTAGGTAATAGACTGGATGGATTTAGAGATGTTATGGTTAATTTTGGATCACAAGTCACTGAATTAGAAACTTTGACTGCATTGGGGTTTAAGAATATGAACTATTTCCATATATTGAAGAAGAAAGGTACTCCAACAACAAATGAATTAACTGAATTAGAAACTTTACACAAAAAACTAATGGCTTGGTTATGGATGAATAATAGATACCCTACACTATTTGTTGATAGAGAAGGTGCTGAGGATTTGAAGACGTTAGTGGAAGATAGAATAGAAGAAGCTTTAGATTCATTAAAGAAGGGAGCAATCCATAAACGGTCAAAAGGGAGACGTTATAAGAAGAAATAAAACTTTATGAAGTTATGCTTACAGAGACAACATAAAAGGAAAACTTGTATATATATTGTATTATTTAGATATCTGCTATCTGTTATGACTTGATAGCAAATTGATTTTTTTTTTTCATTTATAGAATTGGTTCGAGATAATGACGTTTTACAAGTTCAATTACAAAGGTCCAAAAGGTTTATATTTTTCTCTACTAAATACTAGCTAAATATATTTGGAATCTTGTGTGTGTTTATATATATATATCAAAACACTATAAAACTGTTTATATTGTATCATGCTATAGAATCTATATTTGTGATTTGACAAATTCTAAACCTTTCTGGACAATTTCATCAACTGATTTCCCAGTAACATCAACGATCAATGCATTTGATTCATTCTCAGGTAACTCAAGAATGGAAAACTGGGAATCCAACATTGAAGATTTCATGAAATGGTTTTTTCTAGCTTGAGTTCTTCTGATAAGTTCCTCTTTTGTAGTATATAGGAATAGGTATAGGAACTTGGTATTTGGTGAACTTGATTGGATTTTGTCTCTATAGACTTTCTTCAAAGCCGAACATGATATGACTGAAATGTGGTTTATATTCTTCTGAGCAGCTTCAGTAGACTGTTTTGAAACTTGTTCCAACCATCCCCAACGATCATCATCTGTTAACGGTATGTTTTGACTCATTTTTTCAATATTTGCAGTTGGATGAATATCATCTCCTTCAATGTAAACAGAGTGTAATTGTTCACTCACAGGGACTCCAATTGTAGATTTTCCTGTACCAGCGGTACCTCCAATTATTACTACAGTGGCCATTCGACTTTAACACTCAGCAACTTCCACTGGGTGAACACTAAAGGGTTAAAGTGAGAGATTTCAATAATTTTTCCGAAAATCTCTGGGGTTTTTGGTTAGTGTATTCCTTTCGGAATTACTCGGTTATAAGGAGAACCACTACAATCTGTTTCACGTGACTTCATAGTACAATAGCCGCTTATTACTTCAAAAATGTATATTATCATCATCAATCATCTAATCAAGGATCTACTAAGCCAGCATCTGTAGCATATGAGGTCTTCTTTTTATATCTGTTTAAAAGAAACACAGTGAGAAGTTGTTTGAGCATTTTACTACTTTTTGAGAGTCTCCTGTGGAACCTGGAGGTGGTCTTAACACCTATGGATTTGAACTCAACGTTCTGATACCTGTTTCTTTGAAAATCTCTCTCATTAAGCACCTGTGTCATCGTGACACGTCTCTTAAACGCTCCAAGGCGTCTTCTCTTTGGCTGTTTTATCTTATACTTCCGGGACCAGTGGAATGGGCTCCATCTGCGCTTGACCTCAATTCTGTGTTGTCTGTGGAAGATGAATTCCAATGAGAGATAGTGATAGAGTCTGCGAATGAGCCTCTTCAGGAGCCGAACACGAGACTTTCGAGGAGGAGGAAGAGTCCTCATTTAGAAACTGCTCTCGTTTCGTCCATTTCAATAAAACTTTTCAGAGAAGTTAAAATCACAAACTTCAATTTCGTAGTGATTTTTATGGTTTTGTGTATTTGGATCTTGATGATAATTAACTGACAAAGAAAATGTAATTAAAAAAAAAAAAAGATAGGGAAAAAAGAGTGAAGGAGCCAATGAACGCCTCTGAAGTCCAATTCTTATTAAGAAGACTCTCGGTGTGTCTGCTCATATTAGCTGTTGCTAGTCACTTTTTTCCAAACTCGGGATTACCAATTATCATTTTCATAATTGGAATGAGCTCTTCGCTTTCTAAGACTTCATCTTTCAATTGGTTAATAAAAAAACTCATTAAAATAAACGACATGCCCTCTCAAAGAGAAGATTTAGTCAACGCAGTCGCTACTCTACAAAGATATAAGTCCAATACTCTTGTATGGAATACAAGGAAACTTCAAAATTTTAAAAAATTGAGTTATGACGACCAAAATCAAGCTAAATCCATTGGTTACTTTGATCGTGTCAAAAAAATGGAGACTCATATCAAAGAACAAGGTTTATTAGCTGAAAAAATTTCACAGAATGCTATTGAGAAACATGAGATTACAAGTATCGATTTAAGAGCTGCTTTATATCAAAATAATTCAAAAGCAATTGAATCACTAACTCATTTCGCAAGAGATTGGACTGAACTTGGTGAACCTGAATTGAAACCATTATTATCTTATATCAAAGAAAACATTCAAAAGAACTTCCCAACAGAAAAGGAAAGATCCAGAACGTTGGTTATTGTTCCAGGCTCTGGTTTGGGGAGAGTTGCTCATGAGATATCATCATTGGAACCATCTTTCAAATCCGTCCAATCCGTTGAATTTTCTGCAATGATGTATATATGTAATGACTTTGTCTATTCAAACTCAAAGAAAGATGAAAGTTACAATATCTTCCCATTCTTACACACATATTCACACCATACTACTGCATCTAATCAATCAAGATCTGCTTCATTTACAAGATTAAAACAAAAACCATCAAACCTCACAATAAACTACGCAGATCTAAGAACGTTCACCCCAAATGTTAATTTGGATGAGTATGATGATGTATTGATTGTCAGTGCTTTCTTTATTGACACTGCACAAAATTTATTTGATTATTTTAAAGGATTTGAAAGATTAATTGGTGACAAAAAGGGTTTATGGATTAATATTGGACCTTTAAAATATGGAACTGCTCCATATGTTGAGCTTACATTGGAAGAGATTAGAGAATTACGTAAAATAAGAGGTTGGAAAGATTTAGATGAACCACAGCCTTTTGGAAGTGAGATTTCTGGTTATTTAACCGATACAAAAGGTTTATGGCAAGGTTACTACGGACTTGGAAGATGGACTTCAAGTTTTAATAGGAAATAAAATGAATAATATTCTGTTTATCTTTATTCCTTTCTATTAATTGCTTCCCGGACTGCTGTTTATTTGTAGTTTTTTGTCCTCACCTCCACTGATAATACCTACAGCTTGATCCCAATCAACTGCAAACACTTTATCTTGACCTTTTGGTGCTTTTGATTCTCTAGTTATGGTATATAAAGCCTTTTGTGCTCTGACATCCCAAATTTTTGCAGTACCATCATGAGAACCTGATACAAACATATAATCATTATCAGGACTAGCAGCTAAAGAAACCACAAAGTTTGTATGACCAACAAGTTGTTGTTGTGTAACAGTTGTCGTACTTGCTCTAGGATCATGTAAAGTGATATGACGTGCTGAAGAACCACAGGCCAATAAGTTTAATTTTGATAATGAAGTGATAGATAATAATGAAAACCCAGTGGTTCTAGTATCAACAGCACGAGCGGTGACTAAATCCCAAGTTTTAATTGTATGATCTTGAGAAACAGAATAAGCAACTGAAGAATCATTATGAGCGAATATTATATCTTCAACAGGTTGAGAATGTCCTTCCAAGAATGATAATGGTGCTCTTCTTCTAACAGATGCATCAGCTAAAGCTAATTTTCTTCTTTTTTTAGCAGCTGTGGATGTAACATTATTACTTGGATCAGCTAATGGATCAATCGTAAGCATTTCTTTGTAATTAGTAGACCATAAACCAACGGTGTTATCGTAAGATGCAGATAAAATTCTATTGTCATTAACTGCTAAGGAGCTAATTGCAGCCTTATGACCTTCTAAAATAGCCAAGGTTTTACCTTCTTCTGGCTCTTCTTCATCATCTTCAGGAGTTGGAATTTCACCACTTTCTGCACTTGTTTTCCATAAACGGATTTGTCTATCATTACCACCTGATACTATTCTTGTTTCTGAAATCCATTGGACTGCTTTAATGGCACCTGAATGGCCTTGGTATTGTTTTAAAACTTTACCAGAAAGATCCCATGTACGTACAATACCATCATACGAACCACTTAGAATTCTATTGTATGATGAATCTAGAGACGATATCCAATCTTCATTATTGAATGAAGCCAAATATGAAGGTGGAAGAACAGCTCTAGTATATTCCAGAGATAAGAATGCTTCACTAGATAAAGCATTGGTTGTTAGATAATCTTCAATAGAAGTGCGGAGCAAAGTACCATTAATCAAGAAATCAAATGGAACTGCTGATTCAGTTTCCAATAAATGGTTAACAATCTCTGATAAACCATATCTTTTAAGAGAAATTGGAACATAAAGTGGTTTATCTTCAACTTTTAGTGAATCATCCTCTTCACGAGTGAAGAATCTGATCTTGATCTGTGATTTATCAACCATCTTGGAACTAATATTTCATAAACACACACACTTTCAATGCTATTTTCAAGTTTAAAGTGTCTCGAAATTTTTTTTCCTGAAGCTCATCGCTAGTCAAATTCCGGGACCAATCACGTGAACCTTAATAAACGAGGGCCTCGCGTTCAGTTGTTTTTTTCTTTTTCGTTTAGCAGATTTGGCTAATAAATAACAATAAATTTGGTAAAAATCAGACTAAACAGAAGAAGTTGAGGTGTGTTTTCTGGTTAATTTTGGACTGATCGTGTGATTAATCCTGTTTTCATATCAATTTTTCACTTGTTATTACAGTCTGTGGTATTTTTAAAACCAAAAATAGTTCAATAGATTGGAAAATTGTTTAAAATATGACACAGTCTCCACCGTTTGTGGTATCTTCTCCTGGTAAAGTGATTCTTTTCGGTGAACATGCAGCTGTTTTCGGAAAGCCTGCTATTGCGGCATCTGTTTCTTTGAGAACGTATCTTTTGGTATCTCCAAGTGATGATAAAGAGGAAATCGTTCTTGATTTCCCTGATATTGGTTTGGAGATGAAGTGGAAACGTTCTGACCTTCCATGGGAAACCTCTGAAAAGTTTCAAAGGGCTAACTATCAACCATCTGAAGAATTGATTCCAGAATTAACTTCTGAGCTATCAGAGTTACTATCTTCCATCGATAAGCCAATTCATTTTAGTGCTGCTTCTACATTCTTATATTTATATGTCAGTTTATGTCATAGAACCACTGAGAGTTCAAGATATACAGTCCGCTCAGCTCTTCCTATTGGTGCTGGTTTAGGGTCATCTGCTACTATCTCGGTGTGTTTGACGGCAGCTTTCTCTCTGATTGGACGTCATATTGAAACACCAACTTTAAAAAAGGATGATCGATCTGTTGATAATGAAAATTCTGAATTTATTGATTCATGGGCATTTTTAGGTGAGAAATGCATACATGGTAACCCATCTGGTATTGACAATGCAGTTGCAACTCATGGTGGTGCTGTGATGTTTCAAAGAATGCAAAGTTCATTACCAAGTGTTAGAACAACAATGAGAAACTTTCCTTCTTTAAAATTATTATTAACGAATACAACTCACCCAAGAAGAACTGCACAACTTGTTTCTAATGTTACAAGATTGACCAATGAATTTCCAAAAACCTCTGCAAGTATTCTAGATGCTATGGAACATTTGACAAGAGAAGCTTATAGTATAATGATCAGACCATTCATTGATGATCAATCTAAATCAAGATTAAGAGAATTAGTTGAAATTAATCATGGTTTGTTGGTTGCATTAGGTGTTAGTCATCATACCCTAGAGAAAGTAAGAATGCTGACTGATGAATTACACGTTGGTAAGACAAAATTGACAGGTGCAGGTGGTGGTGGATGCGCCATCACTTTGTTGAACAATGATGTGAATGAAAAATCTATCAAGATTCTGATTGATAAGTATAAAGAATACGGATTTGAAACTTACGAAACTTCATTGGGAGGTAAAGGTGTTGGATTTTTAAGTAATGGAAATGATTTTGACTTCACTCCTAAAACATTTTTAGCTCTTGAGTCTCGTTCTGAAATTGAATCTGCTCTAGGTGGAGAAGAACTAAAAGGATGGCGATTCTGGTAAATCGTTCCCAATGCTAACAACCTCAAATACTAAAAAAAAGTAAACTAATTATTTTGCATATATCTCCTAAATTTTTTTACAAGAATTTTGGTTCATCTACACAACAAATATACAAAAAACAATGATCACTTCAATATTCAGTGTAAACAATTGTTCAAGAAATTCATGACCGAAGAGTTCATCGCATTGATCACTCACAAACCGGAGATACATTCTTGTTTTATTTTAACACGCATCAACACATTCCCGAAGTTTAAGAAGAGCGGAAAGCCCTCCCGATAAACCCACGGGCTCCTCCAGCCATCGAACACTGCGAATAGAAAGTTTCACAAAGTGACGCCAAAGAAATACGCGTTATCTTAAATTTTATGTTGTTGAAAGAACAAAAATTGTGGAAATTTTTCGCTTTTTTTTGTATACAAAATTTGGAGAAGTGTCCTTAACAAAATAAAATACATCCTGTTTAGGTAATATTCGTGGGTTCTTACAACAGGGCTCAATACTCTTGTATGTAAATTCTAAGATTCTGTAATTTGTGTAAAATATTGGTGGGTTTATGGTTTGTTTCTCGATTCAGATTCCTCTGTTGAAGTTCACTGTTTCTACTGGCTCACCATTTTTGTCCTTTTTGCCTTGTAAGTGAGATTCCAGCCTGCTGACATTAATATATTCGTTTTGTGGGAATACAGCTAAAGCGAATGGTAAGACTGCAAAAGAAGTTGCAGTGATCAATCCTAAGTTCACAAGGGATTGGATACCAATACCTTTTCCTTTTAAAAATCCTTTTTGTAATTTAACTAGTAATAATGGGGGAATAACCATGATTGGTGTAGCATTGATGACTCTTGATGCTGCTGTTTCACCAACTGCATAGACAGCAGCAGTTTTAGAAAGACCAACTTCATCACCATTCTTGTCAAAAACTGTGATACCGTGTTTGATCTCTTTGCTTCTCATCGCAAACACGTTAACAATACCGGCAGAAACAACAGCAGCAAATGGAACTAATCTACCCAAGATCAATTTAGTATTAGGAGTAATGTTCTTTAATCTTGGAACAATAGCATTAAGACCCAAAGCAACAGAGCATGAAGCACTTACTGCAATAGCATAGTTTTGAATTAATTCTCTAGTGGACAAAGGGTGTGATTTATTGGCATTTGAAATATTGATTGCAACATTTAAAGATTGATTGGCAACTTGCCAAAATAAAGTCCCTGCAATTCCTAAACCTGGTGTCAACATACCAGCAGTGACAACCAAATTTGAAAGGACACAAGAAGACATTCTGAAAGGAAGTAAAACAGCTTCACCAGTATCTGGATGGACAGTAGAATCTAAGATCTTTTTAGCTGTCCATAACTCTGGACTCATTTCTTTCAATTCACCATTTCTGAATTGTGAGATCAACGCTTTAGATTGTTCAACATCTTGAGACGTATTCAGTAACATACGAGGATCAGCTATATCAGCACAATGGCGCACACGGCCCCAATATGTTGAAAGATCGTATTTTGAACTTGGAAGACTGATTGGACCAGTGACAGAAGAAGCCATGTTTTTTGGTGAAAAATTGAATGAAATTCGAGGAATATGGAAATAAGGTTATTTGAAGCGATTTTAAACCTTTACACAGTCAATTTCAGAGCGAAAGATCGATTTTTTTCAGGTAATTTTAAAGATTGAGGTCGATGTGTCAAAAGAAATTTTCCAAAATTTTTCAATTTTTTTTTTTTGGCGATGGTTCGAAAAAGAGTCACCATGATATAGACTTATTTACTATTTTGACGAATAATTGAATAATCTTGACTATGGTTTTGGGAATTGGTGTCGACATTGTAAAGCTTGAAAGGTTTTCAAAACTTATTGAGCGAAATGGTGGGATTCAAAGTTCTTTTATGACTAGATTTTCTAAAAGAATATTGAACTCCAAACACGAATTGCCAATATTCCAAAAATTTCAACTAGAAAATGATCATGAGAAAGTTGTACATGTCTTAAGCAACAGTTGGTGTACAAAAGAAGCGATTTACAAATCTCTAGGTCCAAAAGCTCAAAGTTCTTTTTCAATGAGAGATTGGTATAAATATAATTCAACCACTGGTCAGCCCCATATTGGAGGTAAATACTTGAAATCTTTCCCACAAGAACAGTTTTTAATCTCATTAAGTCATGATACAGATGTGTTAATGGCAACAGTACTACGACAACTGAAAAGTTAATCTTTAAAAACGAACATCTATGCATAAATCAAACAGTTATAAAAAGCGAAACAAATCTATTCCCATTCAACAGTTGCTGGTGGTTTAGAAGTAATATCGTAAGTGACACGGGCAACACCATCAACTTCATTAACAATTCTTGAAGCAACTCTCTTTAAGAAAGCAGCTTCAAAAACATACCAATCAGCAGTCATGAAATCGGTAGTTTCAATAGCTCTCAAAGCAATAACTTGCTCGTAAGTACGTTGATCACCCATAACACCGACAGATTTAACTGGCAATAAACAAGCAAAAGCTTGAGAAATGTTTTTGTATAAACCAGCGTTTTTAATCTCTTCAATATAAATGTGATCAGCAGCTCTGGCAATGGCAACTTGTTCTCTAGTGACTTCACCAAGGACTCTAATAGCAATACCTGGACCTGGGAATGGGTGTCTCCAGACCAAATCATGTGGAATACCTAAAATTTCACCTAATTCACGTACTTCATCTTTGAATAATTCTCTCAATGGTTCAATTAATTTTAATTTCATGTTGTCTAATAAACCGCCAACATTGTGATGGGTTTTAATGGTTTGAGAAGGACCTTTAAATGAGATGGATTCAATAACATCTGGGTATAAGGTACCTTGTAATAAAAATTCAATTTCTTTACCAGATTTTGGTTTAATTTCAGCAGCAACTCTTTCGAAAACATGGATGAAAGTGTTACCAATGATTTTTCTTTTCTTTTCTGGATCAGTAACACCAGCTAATTTGTCAAGGAATTCATCAGAAGCATCAACAACAGTAAGTTGAATACCTAAACCTTTAGTTAAAGTTTCTTTAACAGTTTTAGCTTCATCTTTTCTTAAAACACCATTATCAACCATAATGGCATGGAAACGATCACCAATAGCTTCAGTCATTAATTTAGCAGCAACGGTTGAATCAACACCACCTGAAACAGCACCAATAACTTCAGCATCTGGACCAACCAAAGTTCTAATTCTGTTGATTTCAGTATCAATAAAGTTTTTCATACTCCAGTTTTGAGAAGCTTTACAGATATCAACAGCAAAGTTTCTTAAGAGGATTTTACCTTTTTCAGAGTGAGTGACTTCTGGGTGGAATTGAATACCGTAGATTTTTTCTTCTTCATTGGCAATACCACAGTATGGGGAGTTTTCAGAGGTAGCGATGACTTTGAAACCTTTTGGTAAACCATATAATTTATCACCATGAGACATCCAAACTTTAGAGTGATCAACATCTTTGAATAATGGAGAAGTTTTATCTTCAACGTTCAAAGTGGCTGGACCATATTCACGTTTATCACCTCTTGAGACTTCAGTACCATTAATCCAAGCCAATTCTTGCATACCATAACAGATACCAAGGATTGGAACACCTAATTTGAAGACATCTTTGTCAACATGTGGGGCATCTGGAGCGTAAACGGAGTAAGGAGAACCAGATAGAATGACACCTTTTGGTTTCCAGTTCAATTCAGAGATTTTTTGAGTACATGGTAACATTTCAGCATAAATGTTGAATTCTCTTAGACGACGAGTCAAAAGATGAGAGTATTGAGAACCGAAATCTAAAACCAAAATGGTTTCGAAGACGTTGGAGACTGGTTCGACTGGGGCAGACATTCTTTGAAGGAGTGCTTGAGCTTGTTTGTGCAAAGAAGAAAATGTGACTCGTTTTAGTCTTTTTTTCTTTTTAATTTTTTTTTTTTTATATAAATTTTTTTTTCCCAGCGAGAAGAGCAATTCTATTTATCATGTGACTGGTCATGTGATGCGCTTGCTCCGTGAGATGAAGTGGCCTTTGTGACAGCTCTTTCGAGCCGTTTCTACTTGGTTTCACTTTATCAGCAAGTTTTATTTGTTGTTTGAGTTTTGTGGGACTGGTTATCTGAAGATATTTCAGTCTCAAGTCAGTAAATATATTTTATGAGATTTTAGAATAATGGTTCATAGGTCGAGAAACAATGAAGATGACTGCAGTTAGCAGGACCCTTAACTTAAGATTCTATATTTATTCACAGTGAGTTTACCTGATAGCCCAGCTACATTATATTTAGTATCGACACGCATAATTTTTATTCTTAAACATCGAATATGACCTTAGCTTCATGAATCTAAATTACTGTGACTATGGGATTCAAACAAATTGTTGACACAAGAACAAAACATTCTGAAAGCCCAAGTTTTATTTTCTCAGAAAGTGTCATTTTATATTAGAAGTCATCTAATTAGACACCGCTACGTAGTTGAATATTTTATTCAAATATCAGTATTATATTTGTTCGAATATTGTTGGTCAAAAACAGTGGATCACGCTCTATATATAATTACTTCACTGCTCTTATTTCTAGCTAAAAATCATTTTAAGAAAAGGTCTTCCTATGCCTAAACTCTTTCCAATTTCATAGTTCCAACTGTCTCATTCGAAACAATAATTTCTTTGTTTTCCATGTCTCTTTTGATCCTAAATATTAAACCACCTAAATTCAATTGTTTCAATAAGGGTAATGATATGATAATCTCTCTTAGTTCGTTCTTCAGAGAATGACAAAGTAGTTTAATAATGGAATCCCATCGATCTATAGAGATTAATTGAGTCGATAGCGCATTGATTTGCTTGAATTTTGATAATTTTAACGATGTAGAAATTTTTGAAGATTGAGTGTTTAGTGGGATTCTATTCTTTAATGAGGCAATGATGTGGTTGTATAAGATACGATATTGATCAGGATTACCGGTGATCAATGATCCAACAGTTGGTCCTTCCTCAGTACCATATCTCAAATCAGTCTGAAATCTTTTTTTGAAATCTTTAAAACAAGACAGCTTCACTAGTTCTTTGAGCACCTCGCGTCCTTTAATACAACTTGAGCAAGAACATGAATTGAGATAGTTCAAAAAGTTCATACCTGAATCATTATTACTGTTCAAATTTACTTCAGGTATTCTTAAATAGATTAACCAATTATAAAACCAATCAACAAAGGTGAGAACTTCACAGTTCGATAAACTCTTCAAAATGTTATAAAACATATCTTTACGTCGTTGAACAATAGTGTTGTTAATTGGCAACTTTAATGTATTTGTGTCAGCCAATTGATACAATGGTGTCTTGATAAATATTGGGATAAATGGAAAATCATTAATATTTATGAAGAATATTTTAACATTTGTCAATAGTTGATTCAAGTAATTTGACACCAATAATAAATCCCATTGAATCTCAAAGTTGTATTGAGAAGAAGGTGGAGGTGATATTAATGATAATTTCTCCAAGTTTTTTGGGACCTCTCCAGCATCATTAAACCAGTCTGCAAAAAAATTCAAGATACAGCTGTTACAAAGGACTCTTTCATGACAGTTTAACTTTAGCTCAAGATTTTTTAATTTCCCCAAATCAATAATCTCCTTCAAATTTTCAAATTTTAAAGGGTCATTATGGGAATGAACGTTGGATATCGAAAGGGTTTCGAGGTTGGTGAGTTTTGGTAATTGATTATTGTGAGAAAACCTTAAAACGTTCAAAAATGTCTCTGTTGTTATTGAGGTATTTAATTGCAAATATCTAATATTTTGCAAAATTTCATATGTTTGAGGTTCAAGCGTTATTTGAGTATCATTATCCAATTTATATTGATTTTCAATCAAAATGGATAAAACTTCACAAGAATTTGGTAAACTATTTAAATCACGAATATCCAAAATCTGAGAGTTCTTTAAATTTAATAGATCCATTCTAATCAATTCATTGAGATTTTGTGCGCCAGAGTATTGATAAGTATACTTATTGTAATTATGTTTTATAAGGTGGTCATTGTTGTACTTCAATAAAGATCCAAACTTCTTCAAGTTACTCAAGTCCATGTTATCCAAAATATTTAAATTGTTATCATTGGTTAGAAATAAATCGTAGAGAGCTCCATATATATTGGTGTTTAGCTGGTCATAGCTTGAGCTGGTCTTATTGGATGAGGATGTATCAATAACTATCTCGGTAATATTGGGTAGCAACTCTTCAGTATTTGAATGCAAAGAAGCTAGAAATTTTGGATATCCTTTTTCCACATCCAGTAGAGTGTAGTTGGAGTTGAAGTGTTGTAAATTGTGTTCAGCACTATTCATGATTAGTATTTTACTGTAGAGTCTCTTATTCACCATTCTATTAAAAAAGCGGCAAGTTTGTGATAAGGAAACAAGATCAGATTGGAACTCCACACAATCAGCTATGAAATCAATGATTTGGAAAGGTAAATTCTCAAAATTATTCTCAATGGAGCTTTCTCTCCTCTTTGCCGATCTAAGCTTCTGTTTAAGCTTATATTGCTTGTTGAAAAGATTCCAATCAATAGGTAGCGATGTTGGCAATGACTCTGGGGTTGACCTTATCGGAGTGGAAGTTAGATTCCTGAATGAGTTCGCTGTGTTATAGTTGTAGTTTCTCATACTACTAAACCCTTTAGTCAAGCTGAACTGTGGTTGATCATCCTCAATGAACTCTCTATTGATAAAAGAATAGCTCATACCCTGAGGTGAGAAGTAGTTCCTATTCCCGGAATAGGAGTTGAGAGGTGTTCCATTCGGTGTCTGTACAAGTTCATTCATTGTGGTTGTAGTTATAGTTGCGGTTGTTGTTGTGTTTTAGCACTGATAAAACTGAAAACACAGATCATTACAAAAGATGGGCGCCTAAGGCTTTAAATAGTCAGCAGGTCAGTCAGCTGCTAAGTCGCAAACTGGGGTTCTTCTATTTCTGGGCACAGACCCAGTGAGTTTTTTCGCGGACTTTTCGCGTATTCAGAACAGAAAAACCTGGAAAGTATACGTGACAAACAAAATACAGTCACAAACAACAAGGATTACGTGCAAAATGGCCATTGAAAACAGTATTACCGTCCCAGCTTATCATGAGAAATTGAACATCAAACCACTCACCAAGAGATTATTTGCTTCTTTGGGCAACGAAGACTCAAAGAAAACAGAATTGATCTTTGTTGATGATAACTCTAATGATGGGTCTGTTGAAGAAGTTGAAGCTTTACAAAAAGAAGGCTACAATGTTAGAATTATCGTTAGAACCACTGAAAGAGGTCTGAGTTCTGCTGTTCTAAGAGGTTTCAAGGAATCTAAAGGTGAATATTTGGTTTGCATGGATGCTGATTTACAACATCCACCTGAAAGTGTTCCAGGTTTCTTGAAAAAATTGAGAAATCACCCATTCGTTATTGGTACTAGATATGCTGATGGTGTTGGTATTGATAAAGACTGGCCATTATACCGTCGTGTGATCAGTTCAGGTGCTAGAATTTTGGCTAGACCTTTAACCACTGCTTCTGACCCAATGAGTGGTTTCTTTGGTTTACAAAAGAAATATTTGACGAATGCTCAAAACATTGATGCTCAAGGTTTCAAAATTGCTTTAGAACTATTGGCTAAGTTGCCATTACCAGCTAGTGAACCAATTGGTGAATTTGCTTATTCTTTTGGTGTTAGAACTGAGGGTGAATCAAAATTATCTAGTAAAGTCATGATTCAATATTTGGAACAATTAAAAGAATTGTACATTTTCAAATTTGGTTTAGTCCCAATTTTAGTCTTCATCATTTCCATTGCTTTATTGGCTTTGTTTGTTCTATCAAAATTGTTCTAAATATTCTAATCTGTTTTCTTTGACATTGTTTGTAAAAATATAGCCCTAATAACTTTTTATACTTTTATTTGCTCCAGTAATAAAACTTTCTTTGATAAGTGCGTGATGAAACGTTTCAATGAGTTGTGAACCACAAAAACCTTCATACCCCACTTGGCTTGAGCATCAGACAATAAGAACAGTCGTCAGCTCACTTCAGAACCCACTAAATAAAACAACTTGAGTTTGTCACATGATGTTCGTTATCTCTAATATTAGAAATTGAGAGTCTGAAATACTGACAGTTATGACCTGATATCTCCTAATATAATATGCGCTCCAGGTTTCACTATTGCTTTATGCAACCCAATGAGTAAAAGATTCAAACCAGAAATTCGATGCGCTTTGATTTCATCGCCCATTCTTTTAATGCAAGAATTCTCACATGAATCCAATTTATATTTACTCAGGGAATGCCTGATATGTATCACCAACCGCTATTCACAGACAATGAATGCATGTTTTTTATATTTCAAGGAATTTTAAAAAAGCCGCCGGCTCGTCAGATAAAAATCTGAAGCAGTTGTCCAAATCTCAGCACCCGGCGAACATCAGTATGGAAATTTGGTCACAAAAACAAAAAAGCTCATATCATCGTTTATTGTAGTTTTCATTTATCTGTCTGAAAAATTTCATTTAATATTTGTGCAATTTTAGCTCGTGTAGGATTTTATTTCTATGAGATTACTCAAATTCTCTAAATATAGTTGATGGAACTATGAAAAATATTCCTAAATTCGGAAGTCAAATAAGGAGTATATCACTCTAACAAACAGATGAAATTAGCCTAATTTATTTATCTTTTAGTTTCTAAATTTCCTAAAAATTATTGTGATTGACTTAAAAAAAAAAACATTTTAAGTAAACGTTATTACGACTTACAATTTCCACCGAATTATTTTTAGAAGCAAAATATTTTAAAAAATTGATAACGTGAAGAAACAATCATTAATTATTTCAAGCCAGTCAAGCACGCCAAGTACAATCTTCATTCACCTGTATACTTCTCTCTGATCTATATCTTCTACGTTACCGATATACTATTAACTTCTATTTTAGACCAGGTTGAGTAGACCATAGTCTAGAAAGTAGACTAAATGTACCTAGTGGGTAGAACCTGCATATGTTAGGCCAAGGATACCTGAAATTCTGGGTCATGTTTGCCAATTGTGTTAAACAGGGCTCTAATAGGCAACTAGTTCAAATAAGTGGTTTTCCTAGAGGAAAATGCCTAAATTTCTGCTATATTTGGTTATTTTCCTTCAATAACCGAATACCTTATTAATCGGGGGCCTTTTATATTGGACCATCGGTATATTGAAATGCACTTTTTCATCGTTTCATTTCCGCGCTGCGCCACACACACGCCGAATCACCGAACGGGTGAACTAAAGCTAAAATAACCAATTCCACCTTCCCTTAAGGAATGGCTGCACCTCAGGCAAACAATGGCTGTTTAGCCTTATCTGAAATCGGACCCACAGTTCCACTATCTGAACAAATGAGTACTGAAGATCTTGTATGATCTCTTATTCTTGTCTGTTATTCTTCCACAATTGTATTGTTAATGTGACACGAGGCTTATACGCCAAGGTCTGCAATAACGGCATTTGGTCTGCAACTCGCTATCCAAACTTTTAACTGGTGTGAAAACTTTTCATATTATCTCATCATTTCAAGGGTTTATTTGCAATAAGCACCTTCACATTATCTCCCTTACATATATATTGGATACAAGGTTCGTAATAGATTACTTTTAATATCTATCTAAATCATTCAATACACTATGGGTTCCAAGCTACGTGTAATTACAGAGCCCCTAGGTAGATTGAAATGGGGTTTCCTTCCTGTTAGAAGAGATGTCCAAGACTTACCAGAGGATAAAACTTCTGACGATGAAGGCCAAGAAGAAGAACAAGAAGTGGAGATTGAATACAGAGATGAAGCTAATAGACCATGGTGGAAATTCTTTGATGAGTATGAATACAGAATCAACAAACAAACCAAAAGTCAACATAAATGGTATAAATGGTTCAATGACTCAGACACTCCTGCTGAAAGAAAACTTATCTTAAAATTAGATATAATCTTGACTCTTTACAGTTGTATGGCCTATTGGGCAAAATATTTGGATCAAACTAACTTGAACAATGCTTATATAAGTGGTATGAAGGAAGAATTGGGGTTCAAAGGGAATGATCTAGTCCATGTTCAAGCTATGTTCACTGTTGGTTCTATCATCTTCCAAATTCCTTTCATGTACATTCTTTATAAACTTCCATTGAATTATGTTTTGCCAATTTTGGATATTTTTTGGTCTATCTTCACTGTTGGTATCTATAAAGTGGAAAACATCTCTCAATTGAAAGCCTTGAGATTCTTTGTTGGTGTCTTTGAAGCTCCTGCTTACTTGGCTTATCAATTCATGTTTGGATCTTTTTACAAATATGATGAGATTGTTCGTCGTTCTTGTACATACTATATCGGTCAATATCTTGGTTTACTAACATCCGGTTTCTTGAGTGCTAGAATTTATGAATCATTAGATGGTGTTAATGGATTATCAGGTTGGAGATGGATGTTTATCGTAGATGGTGTTGTTTCTGTCTTTGTTGGTATTGTTGGTTTCTATTCTTTACCAGGTACACCAGAGGATTGTTACTCAATCTGGTTAACAGATGATGAAATTAGATTGAGTAGAAAGAGACTAAGAAAGACCAAGATTGCCCCTGTTGATTATTCCAAGAAATTTTTCGACAAAGACGTTTGGTACAAGATTGCAACTTCATGGCAAATCTATGTTTTGAGTATTTGGAACATTTTCTGTTGGAATAACAATAATGGTACTTCAGGTGCTTATTTACTATGGTTAAAGTCTTTGAAACGTTTCTCTATTCCAAAAGCAAATCAACTGGGTTCAATCACCCCAGCGCTAGGTATCTTGTGGTTGATTTTAACTGCCTTATATGCCGATAGACTTCACTCCAGATGGCAAGCATTGATCTTGACCCAAGTCTTCAATTTTATAGGTAATGTGATTTTAGCTGCTTGGTACGTCCCTGAATCAGCAAAATGGTTCGCTTTCATGTTACAGTACTTCGGTTGGGCTATGGCTCCAGTTCTATACAGTTGGGTCAACGATATTTGTCGTCGTGATGTTCAAACTAGAGCTGTTACTTTGATTATTATTAACATGTTAGCTCAAGCATTTTCAGCTTGGATTTCAGTCTTGGTTTGGAAAACTGTGGAAGCTCCAAGATTTCTGAAAGGGTTTACATGGACTGCTGTTTCTGCTTTCTGTCTATCACTCTGGACATTCTTAGTTTTATACTTTTACAAGAGAGATGAGAAAAAATACGCCAAAGATAATGGTATTATTGTTTACAATTCAAAGACTGGTGAAAACTACCCATTAGACAAAGAAATCAATGATGAAAAAAGCCCAGTTAATTCTGATTCAATTGATGGAAGCAGTATCGTTGACAAAAACCAATAATAATTTAGACATTTCGTAATTATAACATTTTAATACCTTAAGTTAAGCTGACGTAGTATCAGGGCGTTATTTAAGATCCGGTCTTAACAATTAAAGCGAAAATCTTTGTGAATTGCAAGTTCAGACTATTTTTGGCTGGGGAGAGACGGGACGTGCGCAAACCGTTATATTCGCGAAACCAGCTGGTGATAGTGCTATCGGGGGTTAGACATATTTTTGGTAGCAACTGGGGGCGGTTAAGTTTGTCTATAGAACTTCACACCGTCATCAAACCACCTCAGCCATCTACTATAGAGTAGACTTTTAACACACAGTAAGCACTCGTTAAAATGACCATTCTTCTTTTGAACATTGACGAGAACGGTGAGGCGTCACAATCTAAAGGGGTAGTGTTCCTTCCTAACCAACCTCTACCTCAAAATTTCAAAGAAGGTGACCCTATATTCACACTCAGATTGTCTATCCCTGGTGCTGGAAAAGTTGCTAGAGACGGTATTGTTTGGTTCAACTTACCAAAGGATGGAGATACCCCATTTGATAGAGCCAAGTATACTAAAACTGTCATCCCTCACTCTTTTACCTCTAATGCAGAACTGGACTTCAAGATCTACGCTCCTGGCTCATATAACTACTATATCTCATATAGGGATTCTGAGACCAATACTTTAAAAACCACCAGAAAATTCTATGTCGTCGTACCACCTCAACTTTATTTAAATGGAGAATTTGTGCCATTAAACAGCGTTGCACTAGAGTCTATCATCTCTAAATGGCTAGGGCCAAGATTAGATTGGGAATCGGTCTTTGATGAGGTTAAATCAAAAGGTTATAACATGATTCATTTCACTCCGTTGCAAGAAAGAGGTGAATCAAACTCTCCTTATTCGATCTTTGACCAGTTGACCTTCGACCCATTGCTATTTAAAGATCAAGAAGACGTTGAGAAACTAATTAGAAAGTTGCACAACGAGAAAGGTCTTTTGTCTATAACAGATATTGTCTTCAATCATACTGCAAATAACTCCGCTTGGTTGAGAGATTACCCAGATGCTGGTTACAATGCTAAAACTGCTCCTCATCTTACATCTGCTATTGAGTTAGATGGGAGATTGTTAGAATTCAGCGACAAATTAGCAGAATTGAAATATCCAACTGAATTGAAAAGCGTCGAGGATTTATTGAATGTTATGGATGGTATCAAGGAGCAGGTCTTTGGTCAATTAAAACTATGGGAGTTTTATGTGGTTGATGTTGAGCAAACTTTAAGAGACCTAGAACAGTTCTGGAAGTCAACTTCTCTCAGCCAACTGAAGAAAGTTTATGTCCCTGAAGATGTGAAGAATGACTTAGCAAAATTGGGTGAATTTGTTTCTGAAACTGCGGGTATCTTCACTTTGCAACGTCGTCATGACAACAAAGTTGATATTTTTGCGTTTGCTTCTATTTTAAATGGTCTATATGATGGTGCTTCTTATGTTGAAATAGAAAATGAGGCTAAGAAGATCTTGAATCAAGTGAACTTACCACGTTACAATGAGTATGATAGCGATGTGGAGGATATCTTGGAACAACTTTTCAATAGAATCAAATATTTAAGAATTGATGACCATGGTCCGAAGTTGGGTCCAATAAGTTCAAAGTCACCACTAACAGAGCCCTATTTTACCAGATTCACTGCTGCTGATGGTGAAGAATATCAATTGGCCAACAATGGATGGATCTGGAATGGTAACCCCCTTATCGATTTTGCTTCTAACAAGACCAAGAGTTACTTGCTTCGTGAAGTTATCATTTGGGGTGATTGTGTTAAACTAAGATATGGTGACGGACCTGAAGATTCTCCATATTTGTGGTCAAGAATTAAAGAATATGTTAGAATTAATGCTACCGTATTTGATGGTTTTAGAATTGATAACTCTCATTCAACTCCACTGCATGTTGGAGAATACTTCCTTGATTATGCTAGAAGTGTTAAACCAAATCTTTATGTTGTTGCTGAACTATTTACGGGTTCTGAAGATATGGATAACTTGTTCGTTGAAAGATTGGGTATTTCGTCTTTAATTCGTGAAGCTATGCAAGCTTGGTCAGTGGACGAGCTTTCAAGATTGGTTCATAGACATGCTGGTCTTCCAATTGGCTCTTTTCAGCCTTTGCCTTTAGATAAATATGCATACCCAGCCTATCAATCTCCAGCTGAAATTGGGAATACAATTTCTAATATTGAACTACCAATAACTTTGGAGCGTACTAGGACACATGCTTTATTTATGGATTGTACGCACGATAATGAAACTCCATATACAAAAAGAACTGTTGAAGATACCCTGCCAAATGCTGCTCTAGTCTCATTGTGCTACACTGCTGTAGGCTCTGTCTTTGGCTATGACGAGTGTTATCCTAAACTTTTGGACGTGGTCAATGAAAAAAGAACATATACTTTTGGATCGGGGATTGGCAAGGCTAAAGCTAAACTTTATAAGCTTCGTCAAGAAATTTCTCGTAGCTGTTACAATACTTTTGATCATCAGATGCATGTGCATCATGAAGGTCAATTTATTACTTTACAAAGAGTTAATGCTAAAAATGGAAACGGTATCTTCTTGATTGCTAGAACTAAATTTTCGGAAGAGCAACACCAATCATTGGAACCTATTGTATTGAAAGGAACAACTGCTAAATTTGAGTTCTCTTATGCGCTTGCTAAAACAGGTGAACCAGAAGAGAACAAGGACCTTATTACTCCGATTCCAGTTGAATTGCGCGAACTCCAACCTCCAAAAATTGAAGCTATTAGTGATAATACTAAGATCACTTTACCTGCTGATTTCCCACAAGGTGCAATCTTGGTTTTGAGAACCTCATTTCATTCTATTGATGAAGATCTTGATCAATTCTTGAAAGATGGTGCGCTTGATTCTACCACGGACCTAACATTGTATGATTTGAATGTTTTGTTGTACAAATGTGAATCTGAAGAACGTGATGCTAGTGCTGGTACAGATGGCTGTTATGTCATCCCTAACCATGGTAGACTGGTCTATGCTGGTCTCCATGGTTGGATCTCATTGTTGAGTAATATCATCGGAACAAACGACTTGGCACATCCATTAGCTGAGAATTTGAGAAACGGTAATTGGGCTTTAGACTTCACCACAGCCAGATTACAAAAGTATAGTGATGGAGCAGGTATTGATAAGTTTAGAAATTGGTTAGAAGAGAAATTGAATAGAATCAAAACTGTTCCATTTTTCCTGGTACCACGCTACTTTGCACTTGTTATTGGTGTTTCATACGAGGCCTTAAGATTGAAGGCACTCTCATTGATGTCAGGATATATTCAGGAAAGCAACCTATTTGTACAATCGTTGTCTTTGACTTCAATTCAAATGGTTGGCAAAATGAGATCAACTTCACTAAACCCAAATGACCAAACACCAAGTTTGGCTGCAGGTTTGCCACACTTCAGTTATGATTACATGAGATGCTGGGGTCGTGATGTTTTCATTTCTGTGAGGGGCTTGTTATTAGCTACTGGTCGCTTTGAAGATGCTAAATCACATATATTGAATTTTGCCTCAACTTTGAAACATGGGTTAATTCCTAACCTATTGGATGCTGGTAGAAACCCAAGATATAATGCTCGTGATGCTGCATTTTTCTTTTTACAGTCAATTCAAGACTATATATCTATTGTTCCATCTGGAGAAAGCATCTTGAAAGAAAAAGTGAAAAGAAGATTCCCACTAGACGATAGATACATTACACATACGGATCCAGAAGCTTTCAGTTATGAAACTTCCATCGAGGATGTTATTTATGAAATCCTATCACGTCACGCAAAAGGCATTAAGTATCGTGAAGCTAATGCTGGTCCAAGACTTGACAGTCAGATGAAGGATGAAGGTTTTAACGTTGAAATACATGTTGAATGGGAAACTGGTTTGATTCATGGTGGTTCTCAATTCAACTGTGGTACCTGGATGGATAAAATGGGTGAAAGCGAAAGGGCACATTCCAAAGGTGTCCCGGGAACTCCACGAGATGGTGCTGCTATTGAGATATCAGGTTTGTTGAAAAGTACATTAAGATTTCTAATTGAATTGAATGAAAAGGGCTTATTCAAATATACCAGTATTCCTAATACTTCGCGGAATGGTGATGAAATAACCCTTAAAGAATGGAATAATTTGATCCAAGAAAACTTCGAAAGAGTCTATTTTATTCCACTAGATCCAAAGGATGATAACAAGCATGATGTTGATCCAAATATCATCAATCGCAGAGGTATTTATAAAGATTTGTACCGTTCGAGCAAACCATATGAAGATTACCAACTAAGACCAAACTTTGCTATTGCTATGACTGTTGCTCCAGAGTTGTTCAATTTAGATAACGCTTTGAGCGCTTTGAAGATAGCAGACACGGCTATTAGAGGACCTATTGGTATGCGAACTTTGGACCCATCTGATCTAAACTATAGGCCATATTATAGAAACTCTGAAGATTCTGATGATTTTTCTACATCAAAGGGAAGAAATTATCATCAAGGCCCAGAATGGGTTTGGTGCTTGGGTTTTTTTTTAAGAGCATGGTATAAATTTCATAAAAAAGACCCCTCATTTTTGCATTCCAATGGCTCAGTATCTTCTGAGTTGACGCAAAAACTATCATCTAAATTAAGTGGCCCAAGAGCATGGATTTCCGAGAGTGAATGGGCTGGTTTGACCGAACTGACTAACAAAAATGGGGAATTATGTCCAGATTCATCCCCTACCCAAGCATGGAGTAGTTCATGCCTATTAGATTTGTTCTTAGACGTCTGGAACAGCTCATAGTTCTATATTGTATAAATATCATTTTTCCCTTAATTCTTAAATTATTAGTAGATTATAAGCAGCCTTTTCGAAGTGGGGATGTCTGGATGTTTTGAAGGAAACACGATAAAGAAAACAATAACAAAACGAAACGTTTGACGGCAAACAACAAATTTACTTAGAAATTAGTTACTATCCTTAATTGATTGCTCTTGGACTGGGCATCTGAAGCTTTTAATAACCATTGTGCGATTTTGCATTAAATAGCCACTCCAATGGCGCCTGACAACGACAAGGAGAGGCTGGCGCAGGTCGTCCAGAACTTCTTCCTAAAAGCTACCAACATTATAATCCAGTCACGTACTTCTCCGCTACAGGATAGCATTAAAAGTCAACAGAAGTCCAACAAATGGTTTGCCATAGAAACACAAAAACAGGCTGGCAGTGAAGAACTGAAACCATGGGCTTCTTCCAATCAGCCATCATTTGCTCCATTAATTGTGGAGACGTACCTTGACTTGAGAGAGCTAACAGTAAAGCAATCACTAGTAATCAAAGATGAGGAGAACAATACATGGAATGTAAACACTAGGAAAATGGAGATTGTCATGGAAAGATGGCTAGTGGAACTTGATCCAAATGTGCTTGATGAGGAAGCTGCAGCTATTGACGTGCCTTGCCTGTACAAACACCTTATCGTCACTTTCCGCTATTTATACACGGTTTCAAGACTTCTCCCTACTTATAAGCTGTTTAAAAGGCTGGAAAAAGTGAAGCTAACCAAATCACCACTGAAAATCGGTGCTAGAATACTAGAAGGAAACCGGAGTATTGTTTCTAAGGGAAGAGTTGGGCTTTCCAAGCCAATAATTCCATTAACAGAGGATCATCTAGATACAAGGCAACTTGCTTCAGTTCCTTCTCCTATTGGTACATTCAAAATATCTGTAAGTTATAGAAAACATATCGATTTTCAGTTGATCGATAATGAAGAAACCTTGTCTTCTCATTTCCTAAGTATTGACAAAGTCAAAACTACCACATCGGCTTTACAAAAGAGGGCTTTCAGGTCGGGCACTGCTTCCCCACCACCGGTAAGTTCATCACCAAGATCAAACGCGTCAATAATACAATCGCTGAAGTCACAAAGAGGAAATTCAATTGCACCTCCTTCTTTGCCTAAGTCTATTACTTCATCAGTAGCTTCGACTCACCAAATCACAATTCCTGAACCGTCAATTAATGGTCAACTAAGTTCAAGCGGGAGTGCTCCAAAGTATTCATCATCATTCCAAAAGCTTGCGCGTCGTTCCACGATGAGAAGATCTTCTAGTATTGATAGAGGAAACCATTCCAATAGCTTACAAGACAGATATGCCACTAAAATTAATTCTGCAAACACTGATGATGATCTAAAAGAATTCATGGATTTACTGGAGTCTAAACAGGATTTGAAATTAAGTTATTCACCAGCGGGTCAAGATTCGTTGTTACGATTTCAAACAATGAAATCACAAAATGATCAACTTACTGAAAGTTTATCGGCCAGTATGTTGAAGACCCATAATCAAACACATTCTCACTCACATTCTCCACAACTGTCGTCAAACTCTCCCAATACGTCAAGTGCACTTCAATCACTCCTTCAATATTCTGGATCGCCAAGATGGGGCATTGGTGGATCTATAAGCAAGAGACTCTCTGATAATAACATTAGTAATGAATCTCTTATGTTGCGGGAATCTAGCCCTCGATTCCGTTCTTCTTCACGAGTATCTTCTCAATCCCCAACCTCGGCAATCATGAGAAGTAGCAACAGAAGTTTTAGTGTGGGACCTTCAAATCCAACTATTGCCACGACCCCTGCCACAGCAAAGATGCATCGTGAAATTCCAGAAAATAAACCTGAAGAGACGGCTTCAGGAAATGCTGATGATGAGGAGGATGATCTTCTTTTTATTATGAGCGATATGAACTTACCAAAAGACTCAGACATCTGACTATCTTTGATTATTCTGCAATAGTTAATTATTCTATTAATTGTCAGAATATGCTATAATTTAAGCATACGAAATTGCATCTACTTTGATTCCAAAGAAACTCTTAAATATAAAAACACTGAAAAAAATAATGTGATATCTACCCATACAATATAAAACCTAGTACTCTATTTGTAGATTGAAGAATGGCTGTAAAAGAAAACGCAGAAACTATCAATCATACTCTACAATTATTTTTAAGGACACCTTGTTATTTCAGTTACTTTTTGTTCAAAGCTCGATTAAAAGTTCCTCTTCCACAGGTTTCACTGGTTCTGGTGGATTGTATTGTTGGACAACAGGGTCCAATTTCTTTGCTGGGACATTTGGGAAATTAAAATCGGTCACTTTAGGTAAGTTGTTACTGTTTGGGGGAGATTGGAAGCCTTCAGTTTGAACAGGAACAGTTTGACCTTGTTGTAGCTGATGTGCTTGATGTTGAGGAGCTTCATATTGATGTGGAGGATTTTGTTGTTGTCCTTGAAGCTGAGGTTGAGTTGGATTGAGAGATTGTCGTTTAGTATGTTGTGAAATCGGTTCCTGTGGTTGCTGTTGTTGTTGAGGAGGTTCTGGAGGGTAGGCAAAAACCGGTGGGGCAGAATACTCTTCTTCTTGCTCTTGTTCATATGTTGGCTGAGATGGATAGTCAATTTCTGGAGCAGAAGCCTGGTATTGAGTTTGTGTTGGTGCTTGCTGGACTGGTTGAACAGAATGATGAATTGGAGAAGTGTTTGAGTAAAATGGAGCCTGTGGAAGAGGTGTTGTATTGTGCTGTTCAAATGTTGGCCTCTCAAAAACTGGTAAAGAATAATTTGCAGAGGATTTGTATTCTGTGTTTTGTGAAGGTTGCTGGTATTGTTGATACTGTACTGGTTGCGGAGGTAGTTGGTAGAACTGCTGTTGATTTTGTGGGTTGTAATACTGCGGTGGAACATATTGCTCAGATTGAGGTGGAAGTTGTTGAGGTTGTTGATAGCCATTATACTGTTGAGATTGCCTTTGACCATATTGTTCGCTTTCAAGAATCTTGTTATAAATTCTCATTACGTTATCAACTTTTGAGTGTAAGTCTGTGAATTGTTCATATGGTAAATTTGATTGGTTTATACCCTTATCAAGTGAATCTTTCAGTGGGATAATGGAATTGTAAGCTTCAGTCAGCTCTTTCAAATTATATGGACCATTTTGGGCCTCAATCAGTTTTGAGTTTAGCTCTGTGATTGATTTTCTTTCTTCTGGAGTCAAATTAATATATTGGGAGCTCGCCAATGGAGCTTGTTGCGGTGGTCTTTCGTAGTAGTTTTGTTGTGGTTGATAGGTTGAGTTTGACTGTGGCAGTAGGTTAGCATAGGCGTCATTTGATTGATGTGGTTGTTGATATGGCTGGGTACGTTTCTTCTCCTCTTCAAACTGCTTCAAACTAGCTGCAATAGCAGCTTTGAATTCCTCATCTTCATCTTGATCTTCGTTATTAGCAGTAGATGGTACAGGTTGAGGTTGGTGGACTTCAGCATTTCCTTGGCTTTCCTTCAAGCTTAATTCAATTGCACGTCTCAAATCGTCGTCATCATCGCTATCATAGGCAGCTCTTGCATTGACAACATCTTTGTTTTTATTCTTTTTTGATGATTTCCTCTTGTGTTTCACTTCATCATAACAAGTATCACAAGCTCTGACTGGTTCAGTTATTCCAAGATCCAACAGAGCTATGTAATGGCTTGCATGTTCTCCACAATAAACACCACCACAGTTCCTACAATGATGTTTTCTATTCAGCATTGAAAACTTGTTAGAACAAATCATACAAGCATCAGAATCTTCCCATTCAGGGGGAACATTTGAATCAAATAGAGTTTGGGATATTTCTGGAACAACTTCAGGAAATTCATATCCTTGTTTCTTCAAAGATTGGTAAACCTTATCAAAATATTTGAACTCTGATTTACCAGCAAATGCAACAGCCCACGATTGAATTAAATTTAAAGCCTTATCTCTAACCATGGTGGATGCATCATCGTCTTTGATAAGTTTCAAGTTAACAAAATCCAAGAACTCTCTAGAGGAAATCTCTGCAATGAAGTGATCACCACCGTTTTTCACACAAGTATCAACCAATTGCAAAGTGGCACGCAATATTTTTGGCTTCTTAGCTGTAGTTAATCTACTTTTTAAAGCTCTCATTGCCTCTTTTGCAGGGAGGGATTTACTTCTAATCAAATCAGAAAGCTCTAGAGATTTCAAGAGGTCAGCATCTCCATTTTTGGCAGCTTCATCAGTAGCGCTCGCAATAAGGCGCTCTGCCCTGTCGAGCTCATTATTGCCGAACCAAGACATCTTTGTATCTTATTTGTTTGGTATTATGCTGGCGTTGTGTCGCTTTGGAGGCGCCATTGATTTTGATTTATCAATTCGTGATTTCCGGGGCGGGTAACCTTACTTTGTGTTTTTCTAAGTAGAAAGAATGGTCAACAGAAATAACCTTCACTTTGACACAAATTCGCAGTTAAATCAAGCAATTTTTCCGCAGAATCATGTCTGTAAGTGCACAGCTCCTTTTACTTGGGTGTCCCGTAATCTAACCATCTACCTAGCTGAACGTTATAAACCCTAAACCATTCGTTAAAGATTTAGTGGGAACAAAGGTTCTTATAAAGCTGAAATTCAACAACACAAGTTACCGAGGAATACTTCAGTCGAGTGATAACTATTTCAACTTCGCTCTCTCAGAAGCAGAAGAGATCGTGGATGGGAAAAGCACAGAATTAGGAAGTGATTTATTCATAAGGTGTAATAATGTTCTCTATATACAACAATTGAATGAAGATAAATGAACCTGACCACCTCGATTTAATCAATTATTTTCAATTTCAGATAGTTTTATAAATTAATCACGTTGTCGTTTCATACATATTGATAGGGCATTTATTGTACACACTTCGAAATTTTACTGTAGAAGATGGATCAGCTAGATAAGCTCAAAAAGTTTCAAGAAAACCGTTCGCTTGAACTCTGTATTAGGAAAGCACAAGAAAAATGAGTAGATCAACTTAGTGCCATCAAGACTATTGATACACTAGTGATTGTTCTTCTCTTTTACAAACCACTGGGAAATAACGACGACCATAATTCAGTAGATGTAACCGTCCTGTTCGTATATATCAAACGTTGCCCGCAGTTCCTTAGAATCAGATTGTTTCTATTAATTAGTCTATTTGGAATTCTTGTTCTGTTACGAAAAAATGAAATGGACCAGTCCCTTATTAAGGAGTGTGTTTATTATAAAGAATAAAAGAATAAATATGTTCCATTCCGTATTTAAAGTTCTATGACAATGTACAATTTTTTGTTTTAAATAATCTCACAACCCTCTCCGTTTAAAACACTCTCTACTCCTCCCAATGAAGATTTATTCATATGTTTCCTCCCTTCGAGCTAGTGTCATCTTCTTCTTTCTGAATATGTTTAAGTTTCATCAAATCAATAAGTTAAATTTATAATTCATCAGCGTATGGTAAGTTGTTAACATCACCTAGAGCAACATAATTGAATTTACCTAATTTGAAATCTTTGACCTTAGAAACATCTAGTTCTAATGGAGAAATGGAAGCTTCGTTAGATAAAGCTAATTCAGCAGCAGTCAAGGCATTAACACCAGAGATATCTTGACCTTTCTTTAATTCAGCAACAGCTGATTTAATGGTAGCAGAAACTGAAGCAGCATCACCTTGGACAAACAAAGTGAACAAACCAGCTTGGTCATATTTGTTGAATTTAGCTTCAATGGCACCAGAGTATTTGAATAGTGGAGAGGAAACAAAGTTAGCTAAAACTTCGTAGGTAGCAAAGTCAGCAGACTTGACTGGAATAGCAATACCAGCAACAGAAGCACCGGTAGCTCTTTGTCTAGATTCAACACCTTCAAAGAATTTTGGAGCTGAAGATTGGACTAATGATTGACCAACTGGTAATTGGTTAAAAGTGGATTCACCCAAGAAACGTTTCAAATCAGCTTCGTTAACACCTTGGCCAAAGACTTCTATGTTGTTTTGAACGTAAGCTTTGTCAGCAAATTGTTTGATGTCATCTAATGTAACTTTTTCAACACCATCATAGTATAATGTGTTACCTAGACCGTTTCTGAAAGTGGCAGCATGTAACAATTCATTGGCTTTGAAGGTTGGGTTTGCTAAAGCGCTAGATAAGTCGTATTTGGCAGCTGGTAAGACAATTTCTGGTAATTCATGGACTTTGTAAGAAGTTTTGTACAAGACGTCACCAATAGCATTGACAAAGTATGGTAAAGATTCTTTCAAGAAGTTAGCAGTTAAGTAAATGGCATCTCTGTCAATGGTGGAGTGGAATTCACCACCCAAAAGTTCAGATTCTCTGGTCAATCTCAAAGCGGATCTTTGTCTGGTGTTTTGGAAGTTGAATCTTGATAACAAATGTGATAGACCATCTTTTGGAGAGTAACGAGAACCAGCATTGACTTTGACAGTTAAACTGGAAACTTTACTGTTGAAATCAGTGGCAGAGACCTTGGTGGCATAACCTCTGGCGGCGGATGGGGCAGCTTGTGCTAATCTTCTGGAAAGCATCTCTATGTTTGATTGGAGTTGGTTTTTTCTGTTGTTTCTTCGTATGTTTTGGTGCTTTTTTCGCTTTCGTTTTTTATTCCCAAATTAAAAATTCAACAACTTTGATTGGGCGCAATGCTTTCTTATTACGATCACGTGATATATTGCTTGATTAGATCGAAGTGATTATGTAATTATGTAATTATGTAATTAGGCTGTCAATACTGGAACTAAGAAGCTTGTTCTTCTTCTCATGCCAGGCGAGGTGTCTGTTGAGATCATGCTCTCGCTTGAAGGTTCTTGTGCAATTCGTGTACACGCATGGTATGGTCTTTTCTGGAGCAGCAACGGAGTTGAATAAAAGATCAGTCGCAGACCCTTTTCTCTCTAACAGGGACTCAACTTTAGAAGTACTGAGCACCTTTTGTTCTGCGTTTGTTAGCTTCTTGATCTTGTTATCATTTGTGAGCAGATGCTGTAAACTACTGGGTATGAATCCATGATCATTGGTACAATGCGATAGCAGTTCATCCTTCTTCATAAAATCCCTAGGACATTCAGAACATTTCCATAGTCTAACAGCTTTCTCTTCATCATGGACCAGCATGTGCATCCTTAAACCATCTTGACTGACACATGGCTTTCCACAAGTTGGGCACTTCAACTTTGGATGATCAGTCTTTCTATGTAACTGTAATGACGACCAAGTCTTGAAACTTAATAAACAACCAGAAAAGTCACATTGGTACCCTGGGGAGGCACCATGATGTTTCTCTTTATGATTCGCAAGCCTATACGGTCTCGGGAAGGTCTTTCCACACTCATCACATGTCAGTGTTTTCAAATGAACAGATTGTACATGATGCCTTAGCTGTTGATGCTTATAGAAAGATTCTCCGCACGCTTCATATTCACAAATAAATGATTTAGTATGTGTTATTTCATGACGCTTTAAGTGCTGTTGGCTATTAACTCCTTTACCACAAACAGAACATTTAAATGGCTTTTCAGATGAGTGTGATATCAAATGTCGCTTCAGATGGTCTTCTCTGAAGAAGCTCTTGTCACACGAAGGACACTCGAAAGGCCTCGTATCAGTATGTGTCCTCTGATGTTGTGTTAAAAGACTTGGTCTAGAATATACTTTATTACACCCCTCGTAGTCGCACGAGTATACTTTGGGTCTTGATGAGGAAGAAGAACGCGATGATGCAGCAGATGAACGAGAGCTTGTCGATGCTATCGAGTCAGCATTATTGAGCCTTCCTCGCGAAACTGATTCCTCTGAATTCAAAGGTGACATAGGCAAAGTGATAATGAGAAACAGGCTCAAAGATTATTTTAGTATGTGACCTTTTTTTTTATGTCAAAATGTTTTTTATGGTTCTGTCTATTTTTTCTTATATCGGCTGTATAGATTATGTCAGCTATTATCACTTAGTCAGCACAATAATTTTTCATATGGTTTAGAGACATTTGGAGACATTTGGGACCAATTTGATGTGCTGGTTTTGAACTGAGATGCTTTCAACTACTGAAAGAGAGCTCTTTTCAGGACTTACTGCTGGTTTCATCACAACAACTATCACACATCCGCTTGATGTGCTCAAAATTAGACTTCAGTTAGATCAAATATCAACATCTCATATTCAATCATTCAGAAGTGTTGTACGATCATTGAAATCTGAAAATTTCAATTCAACATTCAGAAACATCTATCGTGGAATCTTCCCTAATCTTCTGGGTTCTTCTGCTGCATGGGCTATTTATTTTGCTTCCTATAGACAATTTAAAGACATTTCACATAGGTTAACAGATAGTGAAGATTCAAATGAAGATGCAAACCTACAAGTATGGCATTACTTGGGAAGTGCATTTAGTGCTGGTACTTTGACAGCTATATTAACAAATCCATTTTGGGTACTAAAGACTCGTATTTTAAGCACGAATAAGGAAACTCCTGGTGCTTATAGTGGTGTTATTGATGGTGCTAAAAGAATACTAAAAGAGGAAAGTGTATGGGGATTCTGGAAAGGTCTTGTACCGAGTATATTGGGTATCGGACAGGGGGCTCTTCAATTTACAATATATGATACACTCAAGTATCAACTAAGAGGGGATGATTCTAATGGAAGGTTACAGATATGGGAATATATCGTTATGAGTTGTACCTCCAAGATCATTTCATTAGTTGTGCTATACCCCTGCCAATTACTAAAATCCAGGTTGCAAGACTATTCAACGATTAAAAAGAGAAAAACACTGAGAACTGTGATGAAGAATATTTATTTAAAAGAAGGGACCACTGGGTTTTACAAAGGTGTTTTCCCAAACATTTTAAGAGTTTTACCAGCAACTTGTATAACTTTTGGTGTTTATGAGCAAATGAGAAAAATTACATGAAATGTATGTGCATTAACTAAATCTTAATCAGCTACAGTAATTCCTTTTAATTACATCAAAACCTTTTATCAAAATTATTCAAACTATAACATACACAAAAGGGGTGGATTTAGTAACCTAAAGAAGCTAATTGTTTAGAAACTTCAGAGTCAGCTTGGGAAGCTTTAGCAGCTTCAATTTTTTTGGTTAAAGCTTTCTTTTTAGCGTAGTATTCAGCAGCCTTAACGGAACGTTTTTCTTCTAATTTAGCAACAACATCGCTGTATTTCCAACCGACAGATTTGGATAAGTCACCTAAGGTAGTGTATTTTCTACCTGGTTTCAATCTCAAAACTCTCAAAGCTTGTGGAACAACAACTCTTTTCTTTTTGTCGTATGGAGGTGGGACACCTTCGAAGACTTTTAATCTTTCTAAAGCAGCTTTACCACGGGCAGTTTTGTGAGCAATCATACCACGGATAGCTTTGTAGAAGATTCTTGATGGAGCTCTGAAGTGGAATGGACCTCTGGTTTTGTTGAATCTAGTAGCTTTTCTTAAGTAGTCATGGTATTTTAATTTGGTTCTGAATAATTCACCAGAAACATTTAAAGCTTCAGTTCTGACAACAACAACTTTTTGACCGTTTAATAATTGTTTAGCAACGGTTGAAGCAAGACGACCTAAAAGGTGACCTTTACCTGTATTAATAGTCTGTTAGTAATCTGTTATATTGGAATATACTTTTCAACATCAAACTTTAATGGAGATCTCAATATAGTAAAAGTAAAGTGAAAAGTTCATTTGATGGGGACTGAAAACCTTGAGAAGATACTAATGGTATGATCAAAATATTACCACAGTATTATAATTCCCACTATTTACTTTCATTTGCATCTGTTCACTAGTTATTGAGTCTCTAGACAATCCCTTTCATTCATCTCTAAATTGAAAAAGAAATATCGATATGTAGTAATCTTTTAAAGATCGTAGATATATTGATCTCCATAAAGTCTTCTGTATGCATTCTATAACATACCATCAATGACGACAACTGGTTCGAAAGTGCTCATTTTGATTCGATTTGGTGGTGATAAACTGAACTTGTTCTTTATTGAAAGTGCTTTTGAAAAGTGTTTTGTTTAATTTTTGCGTTGGTCGCCCTAAACTCGGTAGGCGCCACTCAAAAGAAAAATTCGCGGGTTCTCAGAAATTTCCTGTTGTTTGGTCGCGAATTAATGAATTTTTCAGTTGAATATCTGGTGTGGGCACTTAAAACCGCTCAATACATCTGAACACCAGAATTATGGATTACTACCCTAATATATCACACGTGATGTTTTGGTGCTAGCCTCTTTCAAAAACTTATATTAGTTGTGTAATGCCTTCTGACCAAATACTATACTTCCTCGTTACATAATAATCGAGCATGAAAGTCTCATTTGGTGAACCTCTGCTTTCAACATCAAATAAACAGATGTCCAAATTGTGTTCTAAGCTTAACATCTGCCTACAGCGCATCATTATCTGATTCAAAATTGAATGGGCGCCATCTCTGTCTGTCAATTTCATATCCTTAAAAAGATCGTAAACATTTAGTAACACTATGAATTTTGTGTTTGATAATTCGAATGGCTCGATGTTCAAGGTCTGTAGAATACCTGAAAGATCAAAGCATTGTGAATATCTCACTCTTTTCAATGACGAATTCACCAAGAGATCCGGAGATTCGTGCAACTCTCCAAGTCGGCTTAATAGCTTTGAGTGCAATAACTCAAATGGAGTAGTACCGTTCTGGTCAATCCATATTATGTCACCATCCAGGAAATTCCCTTCCCCTTCAACAGCTTTCGAAACTATCTCATCGAATAGCAGCTGGATGTGTTAGTATAGTCAAACAGACATGTTTCAACTCTTCAACCACATGCTGATCACTTACATCAACCACTTTTGAAAAGGAATCAGTCGTTACAATCGATGTCAGTCCTCTGATCTTAATGGTCATCCTGGCTATTTTCTTCACGTGTAACCTACCGTTTTAATGCTAGTTATCAATACAAATGTACAATGCCTTTGATGTGTATGGTGTCAAAACATTTTCGCGAAAATTATCAAGGAATCTCGTTTGTGACGTAAAAGTTGTCTCACTATACCAAGAATAGCTCCTATTTTCATATTAAAGGCAAATACGATTGCCAGATCTGTACTGTTGTGCACGGTACTGTTATTTCTACGTTCGCAGAGATGGTTTCAGTTTCAGAAGATCAATCAGTTGTCAACCCAGAACCTCACTTAGTACTACTCTATCAAAACTCCTTCAGACAAACAGTTAAACTATCAGACTTTGTTGAAGCTGATGTTTTTCATGAATTCAAAACTTTGAACGATGCTACAGTAGAAAACTTGACCACACTAATATTGAAAACATGGGATCAGAAAGCCATAGGTGCTGAAAAACCTTCTTCTCCTAGGCAGTTGAGACTCATACACCTTGGTCGTCAACTAGAGGATGATAGGAATTTACAGATCAGTGATTTGAACTTGACCACCAGTGATATTATACATGTTGCTACAAGGCCACTTGACTCCCAGTCTCTAAAGCGTTCAAAGACAAGAACTAGTGATAAAGGTGTTCTGAAGGCTTCCTCTAACTGCTGTATTGTAAGCTGATCGCCTTGTTCTTTGTTTTAATGACACTATTCCCCTTATTTTCTTCATCACAATGCATTATCTTACATTTGAATGTGTTTTTTGGAATGCTTCGCATTATTTTGGTATTTTTTTTTTTGTTCTGTTGAATAATTAATAGTATGTCTCTGAGAAGGCAATTGCTTTCTTTAGTACCAGTGCATCTTTGCTTATATCCTTGAATTTGGGTGCAGATACACCATCTGTCAATATAGAATCTACAGGTGGCATGAGGTAATCTGATGTCGATTGATTTTTTGACTCCTACTTTCTACTAAAAACATTTCTTCAACTTTCTTAACACCGATCTCTCTTGTTGTAGTGTAAGTCCTATTTCTCTCTCCAAACATTTTCCAATGCTTTCAAAGCAGTATTTTCCTGTTTATATCGATAAGAAGCCGCAAAAAGCATGTTAGAAACTGAATAAAAGGTATGCGGTAATGAAAGCAAGATTAAACAATGACAAGCTGTAATAGCAGCTCACCAAAAATGATCTTCATGAGTTAATGAAAAAAGATATCCAAGAGAAACTATCAAACGAAGAAGAACAAAAAGAAGCAAAGTCAAACCGGATTTTCCTTGATAAATGACATTGAAATTCATAATATCAGAAATCAATGTCCCTGAACAAACCAGGTATTGATACAATAAGTTCCAAGATTTCAGATTAGAATAAAGTTCTTTATTTTTCACTTCTTGAAACCTTTAGCAAGGTCAACATTTCTCAAGTCTCCTAAATCATCACCTCTATTCTTCTTTAACTCTAAAGGGCTATCAGAGAGATTATAGCCAGTATTCTTACTCGGGCTTACATCAACTTGTTTCCCTGGAGTTTGGCGATTGTCACGACCACCTTGACCTGGTTGTAAAGGTGTGCTGAATTGAACAAAGTTCCACAATGCAGGAGAGCTTTGTAAATCTTTTTGGTCATGAGTATGTGAGCCACCATTTCCTTGTGTTGGATTATTTTCAGTATTAGATGTTGAATTGGATATATTTTGAAAACTGCCGTTATCTTGTGATTTCTTACGTGTTCCTCTTTGAGGAGTAAAAGCCTCAACTGCGCTTATTGAAAATGACTTTGTTGGTGATGTGATAATACCAAAGTCTAAGTTTGAATTGGAAGCCCCAGATTTATTTTGTGTCGTGTTGTTTGTCTGATCTTTGGAGCTATTATTAGTCGTGTTGTATAATTGTTGATATTCCTTTTTGGGCGTTGTAACAACAGAACTAGGTTTGATAGGAGATGACAATTGGTCCTTTTGATCTAACACCCCTTGGCCAGCTGAAGATATTTCTTTAACCTCGGTTCTATCAGTAGATATCACGGAGCTTTGAGTGGTTGGTCGAAGATCACTCTTAAGAGCTGCTGCACTTTGGTTTTCGATTGAAGTTAAGGAAGGTTGATGGGATTTAATATTTTGTGCCTGTGTAGTAGAGTTTTGTTGTGGTTGGAAAGGAGTAAACGATGCATTTGAACCGAGAGATGATACTCTACTGTGTTGATACGATTGAGGTGGAGTAGGTTGTGGAAGAGGTAGCTGCTGAGCCGGTTGGCCATGCTGATATGGTTGAAGTGGAGGAAGCTGGTTTGAGCCATATGAATTTGATCCGAAGTGTGCTGGAACTGATGGTGCATAAATTTGATGAAAATTACTGTTTTCAGAATTAGTTGATGCTAAAAATTGTAAAGCCTCTTGAGATGTTGGTGCTTTATTTTGCTGTGGTGTGGTCCCAGAAGTTTGTGGAGTCTGATATGTTAATGGACTTGGAGCATTACCTATTTTTTGTCCTTGAGAAGGTAAGTCACTATGAGTGGCAAGATGCAATTGTAGTTGTCTGGAGACTGATGAGCCTCTTCTAGCTTTAGATAAAGAGCCACTTTGGACTTTTTTCAAAAACTCATTTTTATAGCTATCGCTGATTTGCCATTTCATACCTTTACCTGGTTCATTTGCTCTTCTAGGAACTTTCTCAAATGCCTTATTCAATGATAAATTGTGTCTAATCGAGTTTTGCCAACCACTTTTGGAAAATCTGTAAAATGCATAACGGGAAGCAATCCAATCATATATTTCAGAAAGTGATAGGACACCTTCAGGATTCGACAAAATGGCTTGAGTGATCATAGTGGCATATGAATATGGTGGTTTAATATCACGAGATTCGTCCTTAGATAAATCATTATCTAGTGTTGTACTTGTTCCACCATTGGCATTCAATCCATTGACAATATCAGATAGTCCACCATTTATATGGTGGTTAGCATCAGAGTTGAACATTTGAAAAGCTTTTAAATTTTGACTCCCTTGGTTAGTATCCTTGGGATCGTTCAAGAAAAACCCTTTAGTTATGTTTGAGCCAGAAGAAGGTGATTGATTTCTTTTAGATTTTGGTTTTGGTAATTTTGGTCCAAGAAGAGTCAACACATCGGCAGATATCCTTGGTTTTTCATCAGGCAAAATAAACATCATTTGAGTTCCACCGATATCAACAACAGCACCAGAGTATAAAGGTGTCGGTGTTGAGTCAGGGCCACAGGGAACTTTAGTACCATCTACTTTAGCACCATTTCTACCAGCGACAAACAGTTCCCAAAGCCTGGTGCTCAGGTTAAAATTTATGGTTGCGTGCTGACGACTAACAACCTTTGCAGGGCCTAAGTCAATATCAACAGTCTTTTCGCCATCTTTTTGAGGTGGATTGTCAGTATTTCTTCCAATTGAAATATTTAGACTCTTAACATAAAAAGTCCAATTATTACCTGCAATTTTTGCATAGGCTCTGATTTCAGTAGCATGATTTTTATCATTGGCAAAAGTTTCGGCAACGACCGTTTTAGTTTCAGGAATTGCGAGGGTAGATATCACAGCATTCACAAGGTCATTCTGATCTTCATAGTTAGATGACTGATATGAGGTTGTTAGTAAACGGTTTAAATTAATCCAACCACTCATTCTCAGAGTTTCCAATTAAAAATGACTAGATTAATAAATAGAAACTGAAAAATGGAGAAAGAGTCAGTGTAATCAATACATACAGTTTCAGCATCATCACGGGTTCTTTTTCTGACGTAGTCTGACATTATTCATCCAGTGTAGATTGGGAAGGATTTAAAATGTTTGGTCTATTTCTCTTAATGTCAGTCTTGATTGGGTGTGGGCGTGGGCAAAGCTATGTAGGCTGTATGGCGAAAACAAAACAAAGAAATATGTGGGTAGTCTGATTAACGTCTTCGTAAGATATATCTGTAATTCAGAGATGGATGATTTTGTCTGAAAAGCTTCCGAGATGCCTTTCCTATTCAATTTAGTATGTCTTCTTGAGCTTTTTTTAGCAACTTTATTGCTTGTTGTTGTTTTGTTTTGTTTGTTTTTGTTTGAAATTTTTTCTGCTTTCTGAAAAAAAAACAGTGCAAATTGAGAGAAAATCGGGAAATGAGCGGATTGGACAATTTCGGTGAAGCTTCCGGGGTCAGGTAGTTTTTAGGTGATATTTAAGTTTATAGCTAAGCAAAACCCAAAGGACTTTCAGACGAGGAATTCTCTGACACAATTGAAGTTTTAAGCTCTCAAACCCAAAAGTAAACAAAACACCAGTCACTTGTGAGCGCGAAAATAACCGATAATTACGTAATAAATTGGCCAAATCTAGAAAATTTCCATTTAGGGTAAATTGGCGAAAATAGTACAACGCATTTCCTTTTTCCTTATCGCTCTGGGGCATTTTTCCTGCCAAATAGTGAAAAACTATGCCAAAATTTGAGCGGAGATAGCGCCATTTTATCCAAGAAAAGTCAATAAAATGGCTAATTTATTCCGAAAAGAAAAAAAAGAAGTACGAAAAATGGCGCAAATTTCTGGTGCAATTTCAAATGTTTTTGACAGACAAACAAAACAAAACTGCCGTGGTGAGCACAAAGTTACCACTGAATTGGTTCTTCACTTTATTTCAAGCTATTGATTACTCTCTTAAACTTATAAAACAACATTTTACTTTTTGTTTCAGCAACCCCTCCAAGAGACCATTTCCTAATCTCACTTTACCAGTCAGGAACACCCATTTCATATCTTCTTCATTTATTCCACTTGAAAGTGCTGGTAGTGAATTGAACAATGGCTGCTAATCCTTTTTCGAATAGTACAGGTTCTTCTGATCCAGCCAAACAATCCCAGAGGAAGAACACAACTGTACAGGCGCATTTTGGTCACCAATATCATCAGCCATCTGAACAGCCTCAACAACACCATGCACAACTGAAAAGAAAAAGAGTCACCAGAGCTTGTGATGAATGTCGGAAAAAAAAAGTGAAATGTGATGGTCAACAACCATGCATCCACTGTACTGTTTACTCATATGATTGTACTTATGAACAACCTTCCAATAGAAAGAAATCCACTGCAGACGTTCATTTAATTGAGCAGAAACTGAAGCACACAGAACAAGCACTCCATATGTTACTACCAGAGCTTGATGTTCTGAATTCAAATTTCAGCTTTGAGGTTTTTGAATCTCTATATAATCTGAAGTATAAACAGAATATTGATAGGAATGGAATCCTTCGAAGTTTTGTGAAGGAATATCTTGCTACGAGGTCAGATCCTGTTAAATTACAAGAGGAAACCATCTCTCCTACCTCCAATGTAAGTACCCCTTCTTCAACCAATCAAAAACCCTCAGATTTATATAAGTCTAAGAAGAGGAAGTTTAATCTACCGCATCCTAATATTGATGGATCAATTGAATCTAAAGAAGGACGTGAAATCAAAATTATGCTCCCCCCAAAGAATGTTGCTTTGGAATTAGTAACAAAAACCTGGTCTTCTCCTTGTGTTTTGTTCAGATTTTACCATAGACCTTCATTCGTTAAAGACCTTGATGAATTATATGATACGGATCCTGAAAATTATACCAACAAACAAAATAAGTTTCTTCCTTTGGCATATTCAGTGATGGCTGTTGGTGCATTGTTCAGTAAGAAGAATGATGTTGATGATAAGTTTTTAGATGATGAAGGCTACCGATATTTTGTCGCAGCTAGAAAGCTTATCGACATTACAGATGCTAGAGACCTCTATGCGATTCAAACGATTGTCATGTTGATCTTGTTTTTACAGTGTTCTGCAAGATTGTCTACTTGCTATTCTTATATTGGTGTGGCGCTAAGGTCTGCCCTACGAGAAGGTCTGCATAGAAAAGTTGAGTATAATTTTAATCCTATTGAAATTGAGACTAGAAAAAGATTGTTTTGGACAATTTATAAAATGGATATATATGTTAACACGATGATGGGTCTTCCAAGATCTATTTCTGCTGAGGATATAGATCAAGATTTACCATTAGAATTAGATGATGAAAATATCACTGAAGATGGCTATTTACCCCAGGAACCTGGAAAATTAAGTTCAGCAGGGATTGCAAACAATCACACCAGTTTAATTATGGTGTTAAACAACATTATGAAGCACTTATATCCAATTAATAGTGACTTGAGAATCATTTCACATGAAAAGGTTTCAGAAATGGAACTTCAACTTCGTGAATGGTTATCCAGTTTACCAAGAGAGTTGATTCCTGGTTATGATCCACCATATCAGTACTATAAGGCAAATAGGTTGTTGCATCTTGCATTCTTACACGTTCAGATTGTGTTATATCGTCCGTTCATTCATTATGTTTCACCGAAATATACCTCACAACCAAATGTTGATACTTTATCAATCCAAAGAGCGAAGAACTGCATTAGTGTTGCAAGAACTGTTGTTACCTTAGCTCAAGACATGATAAAAAGAGAAATGCTTAGTGGCTCATATTGGTTTTCAATTTATACAATTTTCTTTTCAGTTGCATGTTTGGTCTACTATGTTCACGAAGTACCATTTGATGAATTTCATCCTGATTATATTGGTATAAGACATGATGCTGAAACTGGTAAGGATATTTTAACACTCTTAAAAGACAGCTCCTCTGCTGCTTCAAGAATTTACAATATTTTGAATTCATTATTTGAACAATTAAACAGAAGAACTGTTACTTTACACGAAAAGAGGCATCGTCAAATGGAGAGGGAACAGGAAGAGAATCATCCATTTAATAAAGAGCAAGATCTTAAACTCCGGAAACAACAGATTGAAAGTGCAGCAACGCCATATCAATCTCAACATTCTAGACAAGCTGTTCCAATCCCACAAAACCTGACAGCTCAAACTTCACATTCTACAGGTACAAATCAACAGAATCTAAAAGATTATGACAATTCACACCAAGATCAGACAAATTCTAACTTTGCTGAAATCACATCTTCATATCCAACTATAAAGTTAGAAACAAGTTTGAATGATTTTGATCATTTAGCCAACTTTGATAATTTTATCAACCAACCTCAATCAAAACCATCCACAGCCGATACTAGGGGAAAATCAAATCCACAATCATCATTTGAAATGGAATATCCAGTTTTAGAAAAGCAAACAAATTTGAATGCATCCCCAATTGATAGAAGCAATCCAATTCAAGATAAAAATGAACAATATATGCCTGGTATTATTGATCAACTGGATATGCAAATTTTCGGAAGATTTCTTCCACCATATATGTTGAAAAGGCCAAATGGAACAACAGGTCCTGGTGCTAATGGAGGTGATTTACCATCTGGTTTAGACACGACCAACGATCCTACCAGTTTAGAAGACCTACCGGCTTTAGGAGTGAATTTCAACACATTTGAATCACCAAACTTAGAGCTGAGTAGACCAGTCAATTCAAACAATGATGTGAACTCTTCTAATGAGAATAAAAATGATAATAATGGATTTCAGGCTTGGCCAGACTTAGACCAGAGTGAATTTTCCAAGTTTATGACTCAAAACCAATAATTATATCTAACGGCTGTTTTTCACTATTACGCACCCCTGTTATAAATTGACTAATAAAACTGTAATGGTGTGACTCATTGATCAGTTTGGAAGGGTGTGTTTTTTTTTTGTGTTTTTTTTTTTTTTTTTGATAGCTTTTTACTGGTTAGAGGCGAAGGAAGGTTAGTTAGTCACTCCCTTAGTTTAGATAGGTTGAATCTGCTCCTTGAATAGACATTCCTGTTCATTCCCAATTATGATGATATTATTCTTCTTCTTCTAATGTTGTATTAACGGCTGATTCACCGGTGACTGTTTATAGTCGATGAAATTTAATTTCTCTGTACATTTCCAGGCATTCAAGAGTTGCATGTGAAAGTCGCAGGTACAGCGGTAAGGTACTTCCTACCTAAGGCACAAGGGATAACATGAAATAACTTTTGGGTACAAAACAATCAGCCAAGAAGCCTCGTGCATTACTAGCTCCGATGTGTTAACCCATAAAGTAACCAGTTACACTCACCATATGGTAAATCTTAAGCTGGAACTCTTTTACGTACAATGCTCCTGCACTTCTCGGAGGGATTGCGTAAAACTGAGTTCTGGAGGTTTAGAACTGAAGAGTTTAGGGAATGATCCAATAGTTCTGAGTGAAGGGAGACATACAACGTTTCAGATTAATTGACTTCTCTACAACTATAATGAGTAAGTACTTGATACATGACATTCATACATTTTGGCTATTTAAAGGAGTGAAATGAAACACTAGAGAAGTTGGAACACGAAGTCAATCTGATCAGCTTGTTATGAGACAAGAAATGTTGAGTGATCAACAGGATTTATGTACAGACACAAAGTCATGTTTCTTTTGGCCTGAGTCACACAAAGTGATTATGTAAGCGCCTCTTTTCCCTTGTCTTAGCCACAAGTCACAACCGTTCCCAAATAGGAAAAAGGGTCCTAATGACACAAAACACAAGAAAATTATAACAAAAAACAAAATTACCAGGAGTTCTGTAACTATTTGGTGTTTGAATAAGATATAAACCCCTTATTAATGACTAAATGAACCAAAATCTAGGTCTATTCGTTATTATCTTACTCGCTTCCGCCTACTTCTATTTTCACATCAAAAAAAAGCGGATGATTGTCCTTCGCTGCGCCAACCCAAAAATTGTGTAATATTACGTAGTAGGCAATTAAAAAAAATAGAGCAATAATTTGATGATCTGCAATTTATAATCAACACCAGGCGGGGTGGCAGTATAAAAACGATAGAGCAATCCACAGTTTCCATAGCATTCCGTAGCACAATTTCTTCTCTTTTCCACACAAGTAAACGATGTCAAATGCTAACGAGTATGAGAACGAGAATGTGGTCAATGTGAACCATCATAATCAAAATCAAGAACACGAACATGAACACGAACACGAACACGATCAATCGACCGTTACTAGTCCTACTGGACAAGAGCAATTTCACGAAAAGCAAGCTCAACCAACAGCAGGTTCCAATTCAGGCACTGCTACTGCTCCAAAAAGCACTAACAAGTTCTTTGCATTTGTTGAGAAGTATGGTGGAAACAGGTATACTCGTTATGCCTTGAGAGGCCTTGAGTTTGTCTTCAGTGTTATAGCTCTAGCTTTAGCTGCCACTGCCATTAATACGTTCTGGTCTGGAGACAGCAGAACTAGATTCATGGTGTTTACTGCTTCTATCACTTTGCTTTATCTATTGATTATCTTTAGTTTGGGTTTCTTTGCTCCAACCTATTTGTTACCAGGTGGTTTGTTTGTCTTTGAAACCATCTTATGGATCTTCTGGCTTTCAGCTTTCATTGCTGTTGCTGACAGATACAGTGATTTCAGTTGTAGCTCAAATGTGAGTGCCTTCTTCGATCCTGTCACTGGAAACCTGGTCAGTATCCCTGTCTCATTTAGCACAACTGGTTGTAAATCAGGTAAAGCTTCTGCTGCCTTTGGTGCTTTTGTGTTCTTGTTCTTTTTAATATCAAGTCTACTCCTTCTCTTTAATGTTATCAGAAGAGTTAGGGCTAGAAACACTGATGTTGGCCACTTATTCCAAACTGGTACTCATACTGGTGTGAAAATTGATAAAGATGCTTTAGGTTTCCAACGTGGTCATTCTCCTGATGATGAAGCTGTGATTGGTGCTGCAACTAGAACCGGTGTTGACACTGGAATCCATTATGAGGCCAATCCTGAAACCCCAACATATGCTGGAAATTCAAGTGCTCTATATCCTCAAGAACAGCCTGCACCTGATGTCTATGCTCAAAACGCTACTGAACCAATTATTGGTACCGCAAGTACTTCTAATCATGGAGCTGGTGACACTGAAGCACGCAACTTGCAGCAACCAGCTGGAACATATCAAAGAAACTGAGCTCTTTGATGTTGTGAGCAAAAGAATATTGATTGATACGCTGATACCCCATTATTGTTTGATTTCTCTTTTAATCCATTAAGTAATACTTGCTTTTTTAAAAACTACAGTAGATGATGACATTCGATCAATATTAATAAAAAAAACCCCAAAAACCAAAAAAAAAAGTACGTGAAGAGGTGTAATAATGTTATCAAAAAACCATAACAAGATAATAATATGGACCTCCACGTTCATAGAAACAATTCATAAATTCATAACAAAATCTTACCTTTGATAATCAATATTTTTAAAAGAAATTGCACTTCCACTCGAGCCACTTCTATCAACAAATTGAGAATTTTCATTGTAAGCATCATTTGGAGAAGTAGAACTTGCAATATTTTGATCGTGTGATTGACCAGCTTCTGCATCAGGTCTAGCATGATCTTTCCCGCGACCTTTAATTCCTCTATTTGAATTCTTATAAAGACTAGCAAAATAATTTAATAATTCACGTTGTTCTGCTCCAACTGATGGATCATCTGGATCTAATTCTGCCAATGTCTTGGTCAAATGATTTAATGTATCCAAATGAAATCTATTCTGATGAGCTTTCAAATTTCCTAATTGTGTGAATGCTTTATTACAATTATCCAATTTACATTCAAATGGTTTTGAATTTGAATGAGTCAACTCATGAGCTGCAAGATTTCCCTTTCTTGAAAACTTCCTTCCACAAGTTTCACAAACATATGGTTTTTCACCGGTATGTAATCTCATATGTGTTCTTAAATTACCACCTTGAGTAAACCTCTTACCACAATAATTACATTCAAAAGGTTTATAACCAATATGAGATCTAACATGCACTTCTAAATGTGTTGATTGTGTAAATGTCTTGTGGCAATATTGGCATTCATGGGTTTTATCTGATTTGATCGCTGGTCTTTCAATTCCTCCAACTAATTCAGCTTCTTCTGGTAAAATACCATGTCCATTATCAAGAATAGTTCCATCATCAGCTCTCGGAATTTGATCATGTACACCCTTTTGACGTGCTTGAATTACCAACATTAGCTGATCAACTTTTGTAGCACCAAATAATCCACGATTGTCCTTCTTTGTAGCCTCTGATGTCGAAAATTGTGAACTATTTGGATTTGATGAGTCTGAAATTGGGCTTTGTGAATTTAAATATTGTGGTTGTTCTCTAATGGTTGGAATATTGGCGTTCTTTCTTGGTTTCTTCATTTTATTCGAACCTATTGTAGATGAACCAACTGCTTTCCTAGATTTTGAAGATCCTTGAGAGGCTTTTATAGGTCCATTAATAGCAGATTCTGGAGGTGCAAGGGAGAATTGAGGGTTGGAAATTTGGCTATGGGAACCTTGAATTGATGAAGTAATTGGGTATGGGTTTGACTGTATTGCCTGTGGTTGAGGAGGTGGTGGTGCTACTAAAGATGTTTGCTGTTGCCCATGTGTAAAGTTTGAAGAGTATTGGAACTGCGATGAAGGATTAGAAGATGGTGGCGGTTGTTGTTGAATTGGTGATGGTAATATAGGGTGTAAATGATCTCTTGAAGGCTGTCTTTGAGATGGTTTAACATATTGATTTTCAAAATCAATGAAATTGGGTAAAGGAGGTTGTCTAAACTGTTGATCTGGCCCGCTTGTTGAATCACGATTTTCCATAGCAGTCATTGGACGATCAGGTAGATTTTTTTCATCTTTTATTGGTGTATCCGGTTCTGATCTTGTTCCCTTTTTGATATTGCTGGAATAATTAGGATCTTTGAACACTAATTCCACATCATTTCCATTCTTTATTGAATCTCTTTTAACAAAGAAATCAAAATCACTGGAATCACCCATCGTTGGATTTAAGAAACTGGATTGTCTACCAGGTCTGAGGCTATCTCGTTTGCTAAAAAGGTCAAACTCGGAGCCTGCAGAATCAGAAAATGAATTTCCAGCAGGGTATGAATTTGAAGTTCTCTTTGAAAAATTAGGATTCTTCAACTTGATTGATGGATTGAAAAGTTCTAATTGTTCTGATGGTCTTCTTTGATATGAACCAAAATCACTTGAAGAAGGTAAATAATTCTGTTGCGTTTGAGATGTTGAAGCTCCGGAACCACTTTGTTGATTATTTCCAAACATACTACTTATTAGTGATAATCCTCTGCCACTTTGATCATAGAGTAGACCTTGGTCATTTGAATTTGGGATATTCAGGTAATTGGAAATACTTGAGTTTGAATCAGTGGAGAATCTTGGACCTTGAGTACCAAAGTTTGTATAAAATGAGATTGAATCTTGTCTAGGTTTCTCATCCTTGTTATTGCTGTTGGCTGTAGTTTGATTAGCATTCATTGTTTGATGAGTCATATGTTCATAACTATTTGTATAGTAATTAGTAGAATCGTAGTTTCTTGGGCTACTTTCTGTGTTGATGTTATTGGATTTGGTAGATCGTTGAGTGTTTGAGTTTTTGTTATCTGTGGAGTTGCTGTTGAAGCTCAAAGTATTCATAATGTATAACAATATCTGGATGTTGATGTCCCTAGGAAAAAGGAAAGCGTTCTATCTGTTTCCAAAAATCTAGACAATATCTATTTTAGCTATCGTAAAGAAATACAACACAGAGTCTGAAATACAAGAAACAAAATTCTATACCTCAGTTATTTTATCAGAAGCTGGCCCTTCGAAGCTTAGGTAAATCAAATCTATCTGTTTGTTCTGAAGGAGTGAGAAACAAGCAAATAATTAGGAAAGTTGATCCAAAAAGGATTGGTGATATGAATAGCTAGATTTGAATTTAACGGTGAGTAGCCACAGTTCTGTTTGAATATAATTAAATAGCTTTTTAGGTCAAAATATGAGTTGTCATGACGAAGCAAAGCACTTTTTCGTTCTAGTGCTATTTTGCTTTGACTGGGGGCGAAATGACGTAATCACGTGCTAAATCATGTGATGATATAGCGTAGGGTAACTTTTTCATCTTACAAAATAAAAAATAAAAATCTTTATAAGCACCACGATGAGCTGAACAAACTACTACAACAGTACAAGTGAACATGTCTGCCGAAGAAGAACTAGTGAACGATGTTGATGTATCTATGCAAGATGACCCACAAGATGAGCTAGACAGAGAAAAGATCAAAATCGTGAGTCCTGAGCGAACACTTCAACCTATAGCATGTACTAACAAATAATTAGCTTCCTGGTGCTACTGAGGATGGTACTGCAGCCACTTTCCAAATCACAGAAGAAGATCATACTCTAGGTAATGCTCTTAGATACATAATAATGAAGAAGTGAGTATATTTGTTCTCTTCACAGGATAATCAATTATCAGAGGAAGAACATAGAACAAGAAAAAGAACTAAGAACGAGAGATATACTAACATATGATTTTCCTATAGTCCAGAAGTTGAATTCTGTGGTTACTCTATCCCACATCCTTCCGAAACCAAATTAAACATACGTATCCAAACATATGGTGGTGTTACTGCTGTTGAAGCTCTTCACAAAGGTCTAGATGACCTATCAGATCTTTGTACACAAGTCGAGGATAAATTTACTGAAAAGATCAACGAGGGTGAATTTTCTCATGAAGAACCATGAGATTCAATAGAGTTTGTATATTATTTAAAAAAAGAAAGACCACATAATGAAGCATTTAGAGAACGAACTGTAAGAATATCTACTAGGTATATCTCGAAATTAATGAATTACCATGGCAACAAGTAAAATATCCAAAAAAAGAAAAAAATAGAATTTTTTTTAAATTGGCAGACTCGACCGGGTAATGTTTATCTGAAGAAAAAAATTTTATTATAAAAAGAAGTGAAAAAAAACTCTCTTTCTCTGCTTAGTTTAACTTTTATCATTAAACTTAATAAAAATGTCTTACAACAACGGATCATACGACCGCGGTAACAATTACAACTCAGGCTTCAATCAAAGAGGTGGTGACTTCAGAGGGGAAAGAAGCTCTGACAGAAACTTTGGTTACAGAGATAACAACCAAAGAGGGGGTAGAGGTGGCTTTGGTGGCCAAAGAGGTGGTTTCGGTGGTCAAAGAGGTGGTGATAGATTTGGTGGTAACTTGGGTGACAATTTACAAAAGCAAGAATTCGATTTAGCTACTTTGCCAAAATTTGAAAAGAATTTTTACCAAGAACATGAATCTGTTGCCGCTCGTTCTCAATCTGAAATCGACGCTTTCAGAGCTCAACATGATATGAAAATTTATGGTGATGATATTCCAAGACCAGTTCAATCTTTTGAAGAAGCTGGTTTACCAGACTATCTTTTACAAGAAGTTTTAAGTCAAGGTTTCCCATCTCCTACTGCTATTCAATGTCAAGGTTGGCCAATGGCTTTAAGTGGTCGTGATATGATTGGTATTGCTTCCACTGGTTCTGGTAAGACCTTATCTTACTGTATTCCAGCCATCTTGCATATTAATGCTCAACCACCATTACAGTACGGTGATGGTCCAGTCTGTTTGGTTTTAGCTCCAACCAGAGAATTAGCTGTTCAAATTCAAACTGAATGTTCTAAATTTGGTTCATCTTCAAGAATCAGAAACACTTGTGTCTACGGTGGTGTTCCAAGAGGTCAACAGATCAGAGATTTAGCTAGAGGTGTTGAAATCTGTATTGCCACTCCTGGTAGATTGATTGATATGTTAGAATCTGGTAAAACTAACTTAAGAAGAGTTACTTATTTGGTTTTGGATGAAGCTGATAGAATGTTGGATATGGGTTTTGAACCACAAATCAGAAAAATTATTGACCAAATTAGACCAGATCGTCAAACTTTACTGTGGTCTGCTACTTGGCCAAAAGAAGTCCAAAGACTAGCTCATGATTACTTGAAAGATTTTATTCAAGTTAACATTGGTTCTTTGGAATTAGCTGCTTCTCATAACATTACTCAAACTGTTGAAGTCTTAAGTGAATTTGAAAAGAGAGACCGTCTATTGAAACACTTGGAAATTGCTATGTCTGATGCCGAATCCAAAGTTTTGATCTTTGCTTCTACTAAAAGAACCTGTGATGAATTAACCTCATATTTGAGAAGTGATGGATGGCCAGCTCTTGCCATTCATGGTGATAAACAACAACAAGAACGTGATTGGGTCTTGAACGAATTCAGAACTGGTAAAGCTCCAATTATGGTTGCTACTGATGTTGCTGCTCGTGGTATTGGTAAGTTTCTTTATTTTTAATGATTTTTTTTTGTGTTGGAGAATTTTGTTTTATTTTGAAGCGTTTTTTCTATTTTATTAACAATTCAATTCTAGATTTTTGATATTGACAAATTTTAATTTGTTGCTAATCTTTATGACTTTTTATGATGATTCATGACTTTTAATGACCTACTAACTGCTTTGATTAAGCAAACTGATATGATACCCCCTTTCTAAAAGAAAAAAATACAAAGTATTAGGTACTTTGTGGATAATTTTTTTTTGACTTCAGAGTGATCTCTCAAGTGTTTTTTTTTTCTTTTATTACATTTAGCTTTGAATATTGAAGAACTTTAGGACTTTATGAGATGAAGAATATTCGGAGAGCACATACCAAATTGATTAGTTATTAAAGTTGGATAATAACGTTGACTATACCATTCAAAAGAGCATTACTAAAAGAAAAACTACAATATATCTAGTTCCATACAATCTCAGTCTTTGAGATTTTCTTTTTTTGATAATGCCCAATCTGTGTTATAGTTTGATCAATTTACTTTCATTTGATCCCATATCATCTGTCAAAAATATGCTCTCTTTTATTTCATCTATACAGTTTTAATAGATATATTCTTCTGACTAAAGTTGAACAAAAATAAAGATATTTTCAGTAGAAAGTTCATGAACCATTGAAAAGTTTAAAGAAGTTTGTCAAAAATCTAATGAAAACAAACTGTCTTCATATACATACATTAATATCGCTTTTTTAATATTTTTGGAAACAGGTTATACTAACAATTTTTTTTTTTGCTTTTAGACGTCAAAGGTATCAACTATGTTATTAACTATGATATGCCTGGTAACATTGAAGATTATGTCCATCGTATTGGTAGAACTGGTAGAGCTGGTACTAAAGGTAACTCAGTCTCCTTCTTCACTGAAGCTAACTCTAAATTAGGTTCTGCTTTAGTTAAAATCTTGAAAGAAGCTAACCAAACTGTTCCAGAAGGTTTGAATCAATATGACAGAAGTGGTTTCAATGGTGGTCACCCACGTTATGGTGGTGGCTTCGGTGGCCGTGGTGGTCGTGGTGGTCGTGGTGGCCGTGGTAGAGGTGGCTTCGGTGGTCGTGGCCGTGGTGGTTTCGGTGGCCGTGGTGGTAACTATGGTAGTGGTGCCAACAGATATTAGATTACTTTATATTGATTTTATAATGATTTTATATTGATTTTAAATTGCTGTTATTTCCAAGACTATAGATTTGACTCAGGACATGCCAGATGTTTTTTTATTGCTTTTGCTTGCTTGCTATTAATTTTATTTTGCATTTTTAACTTAATAATTACAAATTAAATATTCGTTGAACTTTTTTAGTTTTTTTTATAATTCATGTAGAAAGAGGAAGAATCATTGGAAATCATATCTACCAACCATCATCCCATCCATCTTCTACTTTTTCTTCAAAATCAAGATTCAATTTCAATTTACTTTTTGGTTTCAATTGTAATGTTTTTTTAGTTTTAATTGAACTTGTAGATTTTATTGAAGAATCAGAAGTGGCTAATTTAGTAACTTTTGGACGAAGTAAATTTGGTTTGGAAAGTGGAACTGATATTTCATCTTGAGTTTCTATTTCATCAATGCCCCAACTTTCATCAATATCTTCAGAATCATCCCATGATTGGTTAAAAGAATCATTGATCTTTGTCTTTTGTTGAATTGTTGGTTGGGATTGTTTTTGATCAAAAGAAGAGTTAGCAATTGGTGTACCAGATCTACTGGAATCTGGAACTAAAATATTTAATTCAGAATTGGAAGCATTATTTGAAAATCCTTTAAATTTGTTGAAAACATTTGAAATATTTAAACCAAAGTTTTCAACATTTTCAGAAATTTCTTGTACTGTATCATCATCTTTATCATCATCTTTATCAAGAGGTAATTTAGCAGCTTCTTCTTTAATTTTTTGAAAAAATAAATCAAATGCCTTTTGAGCTTCATTTCTCACTTTTGAACTTTTATCTAATAATGAAGGAGCAATCACAGTTAAAATTTTATTTGAAATGATTTCAGGTGTAAAATATTCAATACATGATGATATTGCTAATATTGAAGCAATTCTTGAAGGTAAAAATGAATCTTTTAACCCTTTTGAAAAAGCAGTTGCTAAAACAGAAGCTCTTGAACTTTTATTTAAAAATTCAGCAATTTTACCAATCAAAATAGTAGTATTTGTTCTAATTTCTGGTTTTTCATCAGTTTGTGTTTTAGCTAAGAACCTTAATAAATCATTATTCAATTGTCTATCAGATAACTTTGGAGCAATTAACAATGTAGCTTTAATAGTTTCTTCTCGTATTGATGGATTTGAATCAGCAAAACCAGAAACAAAATGTGGAAAAATATTATCTGATACATCTGATCTTTCAAGTTTTTCAATATAAGTTGGAAGTGTACTTAGTAACATAAATCTGATTGATCTATCAGGTAATGCAAAAGCTTTTATTATTACTGGTTTCACCAGTTTAGAATGTGTTTTTTTTGAAATGTTTTCAGATAATGAAAGAATCAAATTTAATGAAGCTGAAGAATGAGAAGGATATTGGTTGAAAAAAATGACAACTTCAGGAAGGATTTTATTTTCAATAAATCCAGGTAAAGTATCATTTTTAACTTCTTGAGCAGCATCAAATGCAAATAATTTTTCTTCTTCAGTTTTTAATTGGAATTGTTCAAGATCTTTATAAGAATTGATCAATTTTGAATTAAAGTAAGATTTTTCACCATTTTTTAAGAATGTTTCAACACTTGATCTTAATGATGGAGAAGTTCTAATCAAGCTCTTATAACCAGTTACTAAACTCTTTGGGATATTTGTAGCTTTAGATAATTGATCATTAGATACAGAACTTTGTAAATTGAAAAGTTTGAAGATTAAACTAGCCAATCTCCAAGAATCAACTTTTAGTACTTCAGGATTTTGAGATTTAACGTATTCATAACCTCTCGAGTTCAATTCTGGTGGTAAAGTTTCATTAAATCCATCCATATCATTTGAATTCACATTATTGTAATCATTATCTTTTAAAGAAGTCAATAATTCAAATCCACCAAGTCTAACTTCCCCAATTGAATTAACAAAGATGGAATTTAAAGTTAAATAACTTAAAACAGAAGAACCTTCAACATTTAAAAACTTTAAAGCAGTCGCCACTGAATAAATAACAAGTAATCTTGATTCTATTGATAATTTATTTTGATTTAACACGTCGATAAGTGGAGTAACTCGTTCAGTAACGAAATAAAGCTGTTGTTCTGCATCGTTAGAATCGAGCACTTTTAGGATATATGGCAACTTCAAGCTTCTAATCTTTCTAATTGCATTGAGTGCTAACGACTTGAGTCTGGGTTCTTTATCATCAAAAGAGAATATGGTGACTGGGGTGCCATCATCCTTCTTGGTGCCTTCGTATATGATCCAAGGCGTACGTGGTTCTGAAGGGTCTCTCTCACGTTTCTGTCCAAAGTGATACGGTATGCCACCTCCTGTAAAACTACTAAGTGTCTGTGTAAGAAAGTTCATTAGTCTTTTCTCTCTCCGACGCTCGTTCTTGTTCTTTAACTGTGTTCTAATCATGAAAATTGGTGGGTTTTTTTTTTGGACAACTTCAAACATTAAAACAATACAACACAGCAATTGAACAATACAACAAACTGAGATGTCTTTAACTTCTGAAACGTTCGATCTAAATTACAACGATTACAATTAATAAGACTCTTTAAAAACTTTTACAACTTATAAACCTTTTTCAGAACCCTTCGTTACCATTGAATCCTGTGAAACCTGTCAATAAGAAGATGTTGTAGTAAGGTTTCTTTGAAATTTGGTTCGTATGATTCCAAGCACTTGTAAGTCTTCCATCAATACAAGACCCACTCATATAAAAATTATCAGCACCACTTCCATCGAACATATGAGCAAATGCGTCTTGTAAAATGGTGAGTTTCAATTTATCAGCAGAACCAAACTGATTTTCAATGTATTTCTTTGTATGTTCATCCTGAGTAAGTTCATCTATTTTAAGCAATGTTTGATCGATTGGGATGAGGATATTAGGCACTTGAATATATTTGTCCAGAAAGAATAAAGCATTTGGAACAGCATCATCACCTAAATGAACCACACTTGATCCAATCCATGAAGAACATCTCGCTTTACATTCACTGATTATCTTGTGCATTTCTCTGTATAAAGAAGGACAAGTTTTAACACGATTTAATCCTTGTCCAGTTGAAGTCAACTTGTATGGAACACCATTAAATAAATCATCATCAGCAATAGACCATAAATGGATCATTTCTCTTTGGATAAGTGACCATAAAGTTAAAGATTGTTGAACATATTGGAATTGTCTATCATGATCATGTGTTAATCTTGAACCTGATCTTCCATATTGAATACCGATATTGAATTCATTTCTAATATCTGGTTCCTCAAATTTTTCTAATCTTTTCAAAAATCTAATGATTGGTTTTCTATTTGTATGAGTATAAGCATTATAATCACCAATTGAATATAAAACTTGACATATTTCATCTTTATTGAATCCTTTATATGATGAATATCTTGTGGATAAAGTTTTGATTGCATTTTCTTTAATTTTTATTTCTTTACTAATTTGTGATCTAGTTTTTCCAATAGGGGAAATATCAGCAGTAGCATAAAGTATTAATTCATCATCAAATAATCTTAATGCCTTCCCTTGATCTTCTGGTCTTGAAGATAGATAATTTTGGATGGTATTGATTGGTTTATAAAGGTTGAAACCCATATGATTTTCAATTTCAGGTAATTTTGAATCCATAACCATATAACATAATTTACCAAAAGAATCTCTCATTCTTTCTGGATTCATAATTTTATATCTTCTACCAATTTCAAAGATTTTTTGATACCATTCAGCATTATCTTCAAAATTTTTATCTTTTATTAAATCTTGTCCAATTTTTAAATTTGATGCAACAACTAATCCAGCAAGAACAGAACACATCTCTTTTAACTGAGATACAATTCTTTTAGCTTTTGAAGTATATGATAGAATATCAACCTTATCAGTATATTCAGAAACACTTAATGCAGCTTCTAATAAATGTAACAAATGACGTTCTTCATAAGTTAATCTTAATGGAATATAAAGTGACTGATTTTTAATTGCTTCGATTAGTTTCTTATTAACTGAATTTTCTGAAGAAGGTAAAAAATTATTAGATTCTTGTTTTTCATCTTCAACAATCACATCATTATCTTGATCTTTTTTAATGACAATAGAATTATCAGATGATTTATTGTTATTTCCATCAAGTTTAATAGAATCATGTAGTTTTCTTTTCCCACCATGATGAATAAGTTCAAAACAACCACCACAAAAACTTTCCTCGCAATCTTTGCAGTCAACTTCAACTCTCATATCTTGACATTCATCACAAAGAACCTCATCTTGCTGTAATTGTTTTTTATTCGATTGGTCTAAATGGTCCACTTCTTCAAGTTTTTCCTCCACTTTTTGGATATCGAATTCATTCTCAGCCTCAAGAATCTCTTGTAATGTCCGACTGGCTGTTCCAGACATTTCCTTTTGTGTAGTTCTTTAGAAGAATTAAATTTAACATGTTTTTCCATTTTTTTTGCATTTTTCACTTTTCCATTGTTTTTATGAAATAAAGAAATCATTAGAAACCAGATAAATTTTCAGCTTTGGAATAAAACGATTGCTTAATTAGAGATCAGCTTCTCAAGAGCTTTCCAATGATACCAATCTTTCTACTATAATATCATTCTAAAGTTGATTGTATTTTCTCAACTTTTCATTGGCTGGATAATTACCCGTTTCGAAAGTTACACGATAATCATTAAACAAAAGCAAAATAAATATTAACGAAACTTCATTCTGAATACCGTACTATCTATCAGTGTAGCCTATAGAGAAGAGTATTATAGATTTCTATTCTTTTGGCTAGTTCACAGAAGTGTTTTCCTTTCTGATTTGGGATGTAAAATTGGGCACTTATTATAATCAACCTAATACAGGAATAAGTATGCAAATAAAGCAGCAACAATAACTAGAATTGCAATGATCAAACCGACATTGTCCTCACCGCCAGTAGTAGCAGATGCACCGATAGAATTGGAGGATTCAACTTTCGCAGAAGCAGCATCGATGGTACCGATTAATAATGGTTCTAAAGCTTCTCTTGCTTCATCAGAGTGTCCAATATCCTATATTCCAACAAGTGGAAACTATTAGTATTTAATTCATTCTCAATTAACTTTGATAAGAACAAGGTTAGTGATATCAAAACATACGTCAAATGGACCAGTAGCATCAATACCTCCACAATCAATCATTACTTCTTCACCACCTCTGTATAATTAATATTAGTTAATATTCGAAAGTTGAAGAGGGATTTCCAGGTGTAGTTCTGGAGATTAAAACATACGGGTGCTCATCTAAGAATGGAGTACAGTCATAAACTTTACCATCAATAACCATCCATAAATCTTGAGCAGTATTGTGTTGAGATAGTTCTTCGAATGTATATATTTTTTCCTGAGACATTTTACGTCGCTGTGTGTGTCGCTGTGTGTGTCGCTGTGTGTCGATGTGTGTATCTGTTTGGTATGAGTTCGATAAAGAAACCAAAACTGAATTTCAAAAGGCTGTTTTTAATGGTTTGGTGATTTGGTGATTTGGTGATTTGGTGATTTCGATATGATTTTTTTCCTATTTGTTGGGCAAACCAATCCATGCCCATTTGATGGGTCTTTTGCACCAAAAACGGTTAAAATAAGAGATATTAAGCCATTGGTTGGAGTTGTGGTTGTGGTGTTTGATCTGTAATCGCTACTATTTACCACTTTCTTGTTATGATCATTGATTTGTAAAAAATATCACCCTTTTTATTATTTCTTTTTATAATTACTATACATCTCCATCTGAATCTAAAAGGAAATACCAGCAGCTTTTAAAGCTTCAGCCCTTTTAGATCTTTTATCTTGAACATTCTTATTCAAATCTTTAACACTTTTGGTTAACTTACTAACTTTAAAATATGATTTTTTAAATTTCTTTGATGATTTGAATTCTTCATCAACAATTGTAACTTTTAATTGATGATTCAAAATTAAATAGTTGTTCATTGTCTCTTGAGCAACTTTAGCATCATCTAATTTGGAAAACTCTAAAAATGCATAATGTTTTGATTTACCTGTTTTCTTATTACGTGGGAAATTAATGTTAGTTATATCACCAAATTGATTGAAATATTTCTTCAGTTCCTTCTCTTCAAAACCTTGTGGTAAACGACCAATGTAGACCACACCTTTACTGACTTTAGTGGCCTTTTTAGATGATTTATCGTTTTGTTTTGGTAATGTTTTAACTTCATGAGATTCTTGTTTCGATTTTTTCTTAGAATTTGTTTGCTCTTGTTCTTCTTGTTCTTGCTGCTCTTCTTCAGATCCTGATTCTAAGTCTGATTCTGATTCTGATTCTGATTCTGATTCTGATTCTGATTCTGATTCTGAGTCATCCGTACTGGAAAACCCCCCTAATTGTTCTTCATCGTCTTGTTCTTGTTCTTCCTTTAGTTCTTCTTGCTCTATCACAGCCGACTTCTTTGGTCTTACAGATGTTGTAGCTTGTTTCTTTGGTTTAATACCACCTTTCTTGATCAACTTGGAACCCATTTTTCCCTTCTTTCTGTTTTAATAAGCGTTTGGAGCACAAATTGTGTCTTTTTATTTTGCAACAGAAAAAATTTTTGAAGCTCATCGCACCGAAATGGAAAAACAAGACGGAATAAATATATTTTTTTAAAATTACATCTTTTTAGATTCCTAATCAGGAAGTCAACACACTTAAGATAAAGGTATACACTTAATCTATTCCTTTATTCCTTGCTTTATTCCAGTGACTTCTCCAAAAGTTTGAACGTACTGGCAAATGGAAGACCAACACAGTTGTAATAGTCACCTTCGATTTTCTTAATCATCAAAGCACCACGCAGTTGTACTCTAAAACCAGCAGCTACACCTAAACCTTCATTGGTATTAACATAACTCTTCAAGAAGTCATCAGTTAATGATTTATCAAATTCAATGATTGTAGACTCAACAAATGATTCCAATTTACCATCCACTATTATAACAACACCTGTTAGGACTTGTAGATTGTGTTCTGAGTCTCTGTAACGTTTCAAATTTGTGAATTGATCTTCTTTATCTTTAGGTTTCTCATAAATTTTTCCTTCTAATTCAACAACAGTATCAGCTGCTAAGATTATAGTATTTGTGGTTAATCCTTTAGATTTCTATATGTGGTTTTCCACATGTTAATTCTTCCCTCTTTTTGAATTAAAAAGTATTCAACTTCCAATAAAACATACTCACCAATTCTTCATAAACAGCATTTGCTTTACCAATAGCAGTGTTTTTAACATACTATTTATATATTAGTATTCCCTCCCATGGATTATGATTGTGATATGTGTGTTTTTTTCCAATATTTACATACCTCTTTTGGTGTAAAATCCTCTTTCTTAAGATCTTCAGGGAAATTTGAAGGTATTATTTCAATATTATCAAAACCCATTTGATTTAATATTTCAATTCTTCTTGGAGAAGTTGAAGCTAAAATGAATCTCTTTGATTTGATTTTGTCGAAAACTGAATGATCAAATGGCTTAAAGGACATTTTATTTATGATTCAGAGAATTATCTATTCTATTTAGAATTCATTTCCATATTACTTTTTTTTCAAATACATAACCATTATAAAAACTACTAAAACTAACATTTATTATGATGGTACAACGTCCTCTAATTGGATTCTATCCGTGACTTTATGTGTCTCACTAAGATCCTCATTGAATGTAACTTCAGTTCCCACTAATTTACTCCAATCTCCTTGATAAACTTCTTTATCAATCTTGAATAGTGGTTTCTCTGTATGTAATCCACTAATTTGTAATTTAGCAGTTGGTGGAATACTTGATGGTTGATATTTTCTTTTTGGTATATCCAAAGTTACATAAACATCTTGATATTCCTCTTCATCAAGTTCAACATCAACATCAACTTGTTTTTGCTTTTGCTTTTGCTTTTGCTTTTGAAGTTCTTTTAATTTTCTTGCTTTAAGATCTTCATTAGAACCAGCTTCAAATCCATTTTGGAAATCCCAATGCATTTCTTCTCCATCAGTTAAGAATTCACAATTACCATTCATGGTAATAACCCATTTATTACCATCTTCATCCAATATCCTTTCATATCTATCTAAACTACAAGCACCAGCTCTTAATCTTGTATCTTCATCATCCAATGTATCATGAACACTTTTTAATCCTAATAAGGATAATCCTAATGAAATTTTAGTAGCAGCATGTGTAACAAATAAAATGGTTTCAACTTTTGGATAATTTGATTCAAATTTTGGAATGAATAATTTCAAGAAATCTTGACATCTTTTAAATATATCATCTTCAGTTTCACCTTTTGATGAAGGAATTAATGTTGGTTCCCAATCATTCTTCAAACTTTTAAAATCTTGAGATAATCTTTCAAAACTAGCAGGTTTTGGAATCACTGGTCTATCAGGTTTGTACCATTCACCAATCCCATGTTCTAATAAGATATCAATATCTAAAACTTTTGCTATAGGACTTGAAGTTTGTAAACAACGGTAAAATGGACTAGAAAAGATAATTTCAGGCTCTGGAGATATAGAAAGTATATAATGTGCCAATTCCTGAGCTTGATCTTCTCCATGTTTAGCTAAAGGGAAATCACTATCGATTCCAGTTGGTGGTTGTGGGAATGGAGCTGGAAGCCAATTTGACCTATAACCATGCTAAAAGTGGAGGGGGCATCTGTTAGCTGTTGTTCCAGTATAAATCAATAAAAGTAATCTTCACATTCACACATACTCTGGCGATATAAATGGTCTTTAAAGTCATTTTGTACCAAGTTGGTCGGGGGGTCACCTCGTTCAGTGGGAATTGAAGCTGAAAAAGAAAACTATTAAAGTCTAAAAAAAGGGGAATTATCGCGGTGGATGTGATTCCAAACTCACTATTTTACCAAAGTTCAATCAAAATAACCAAAGTATTGGCAAATGGTGGCAGTGCTATTGTTTATATCGAGTTTATCTTGGATTTACACGTAAAACTCAGTGAATTATAATAAAAATATTTTTAATAAATAAATTCAAACATTTGATCTTTATAAATTAATAAATCAAGTTGTACATTTCTCAATTTATCAGATTTTGATTAATTTTGCTGCTAAAAGAGGTAAATATACATCAAATTTAAACCAAATCATACAAATCAAACCCAATTGCCAACTCATACCAACCTTCATCGCTTATTGATAAAAAGCAGCGAGTCTTTGATGGATATATACCTTGTTTATACATCGGAAATAAAGATTACCCGGATACTAAGGTCTATAAACAAAAAATTGGAAACCCCCCAAACACAATTTAAATTTAGCTAATAACTAATAAGTCCAACTAATAACTCTAATCATGGCACCAACTAATAAAAGAATAAAGACACTTTCCATCAGTCGACCAATCATCTATGGAAACACTGCTCAACCAATCGCCGAGGGTGAAAGACCACCAGATGCTCCTGCTGAACATACACATCACTGGACTGTATTTGTTAGAGGTCCAAATGGTGAAGATATTTCATATTTCATTAAAAAAGTGGTGTTCAAATTACATGATACTTATAATAACCCAACAAGATCTATAGAAAACCCTCCATTTGAAGTCACAGAGACAGGTTGGGGGGAATTTGAAATTGGTGTAAAGATATTTTTTGTACCTGAGGCTAGTGAAAAGAATGTTAGTTTATTTCATCATTTGAAACTTCATCCTTATGGTTTCCCACCTGATGCTGTATTGACTGATGAGGATAGAAAAGTTCAAAGTATACAATATGATGAAGTGGTTTTTAATGAACCAACCGAACAGTTATTTGAGATTATGACTAAAAAACCAGGTAATTTATTACCTGAAACAAGAGCTGAGAGTCAATTCAATAAACAAGTTGAAGCAGAAGAGATTAAAAGGTTTGAAAATGGGATAAATACTGTCAATTTAGAAATTGAAAAATTGAGGAAGAGAATTATTGAAGAACAACAACTCAAATCAAATTAATTCAAGATCTCATGTCTCAAGTTCCAGGTCCCAGGTCCCAGGTCCCAGCTAAACCTTTAAATATATATACACTCAGATTATTTTAATGACCCTAATGCCCCATATCAAACCTTAACCCTAAAATTTATATCAATTACAAAAGAAACTACTAAAATCCATGTAATTGTTAATTCAGAATATGGTACAGTAAATAAATAAATCCTCTTTTTTTTTTTTTTCACTCCAGCATCTTTTGATTATAACATCATCTCTGATTGGAGATCCTCCAAATATTCTAAAATAATCTGATCAATAGGTTGATTCAAATCATATCTCCCATTAATCTTTATGGGTATTTCAAATCTCTTTCTTCCATTACTATCAAAAATCATTATAACATCTCTTGGATAAACACCACCACCAATTGGATCTAAAACATTTAATTTCTTTGAGATTTTAGAATCATTAATTAATGGGAAATTAAAATCATTAGAATGCAAATTTGAAGAAACTCCATAAATATCTAATTTAAATATTCTTTTAATGTTATTAAATTGATTCTTAATTGGAAGAAGGAAATCTGTTCTTGTTCCAAAAAATATTAAAACTAATAAGTTCCCTATATGTACATATTTCTTTAATGATTTCGATCCATCTTCATGAATAACTTCAAATAAACAATCATCTATACTTTTAATGAATTCATGTCCTTCTTCTAATACTTTCAACTTTTTTAAATGAGTTTTACTTAAATATTCAGCTTCATATTCAGAGATATCAGAATTTTCAGGAGATGGGAAACTTAAACAGTCCAATGTTCTCTTCATATCACTCTTAAGAATTAAACAATCGGCTATTCTCTCTTCTCTCTTCTCTCTTTTGTTTCCTTTTCTTCTTTCTTTATGATGTTGTAAAACTTTTTATTTTGAAAGCTTCGTCTATTTGTGAAATCCAAAGTGTGAGTAAACCATTAAACTCCTTTATAATAAACCTTTTTGCCTGTTTAATAGCGTTAAATTTTCCTTTTTTTCTTCACAAAGTTCCTTTTAATGACATAATTTTAAACCACAGTTGGCGTTCTCCAATTTTTGTGTTTATATTTGGCCCAATTAGGAAATGTAATTAATTTTGTTATCAAAAGGCACGTGATTATTAAAACGTATAGATCAGCTTTATACCTCATTAACATTGGAAGTCCTAGTCCCTTACTATTAATAAATATCTTGTATTTAATTACTCAATATCTATCTGGAATTTACTCTAATTTTCACTCATTTTGTCCCAATTTTCGACTAGGTGGTGGTGGTGGAATAATGTTCCCACTTTTTGTTTCAACTTCTGATTTCAAACTTGAAGGTTTCTTAGGAACTAAAGGTGCAAAATTAAATGATGTACTTGAAGTTCCTGAAGTGAGAGAAGTTCCTGTTGGTGTAGTACTTAATGATTTTGGCTTCATTGGGACCAATGGAGCAGAAGATGAGTTTGAGATTTCTGGTTTTGTTGAAGTATGAGAAAATGATCCTGAACCTGTTGAACTTCCTAAACTTTCCGGTTTCTTTGGAATAATCGGTGGTTGTTTCTTAATCTCTATTGTTGATGAACCAGATTCTTTACCTTTAGGAATTGGCGGTTGTGGAATACTTCCTCTAGGTGGAATTGATGATTTTGGTTTCAAGATGCTATCTGAATAACCAGGTGGGAATGAAGATGGCTTCCTTGGAGAAGGAACTCGAGGTGGGATTACAGTTGAAGTATCTTTAGATGGTATGATACCTGGTGTAGATGAACGTGATGCTGGTGGAGGTGGTGCCACAATAGAGCTTGAGTTCAGAGATGAAGAAGATGATGAAGGTGTCAGAACTTCTCTGCTCAAGGTGTTGGTCGTAACTCTTCTGACAGGTGGTTCTGGTGGTACAGGGCTATTTCTTTTTGGTGTCAATATACCAGTATGAATTGGTGAATTAGCATCTCTTCTTGTAGGTAGTTGTGGTCTAAAATCGTCATCATGTGAGTCTAATAAACTAGGAACGTCTTGATCAATTTGAGATCTTGAAGAAGAAAAGGAACTTCCTTCAGTAATATCAACCAAAGATATAGTACTATCCTCTGAATGAGTTGCCTTATAGTTATTGTAAAGTTCACTTGTTATTTTAAGCTTCTGTTCTTCATCAACAAACTCCACATTTGATCTATAAGCACCATAGACTGGCTTATGATCAGAATCAGTTAGACTATCAGAAGAACTATAAGCTAATGCTTTCACAGAAGAACTCTTAAAAATGATTCTATCAGTCCATGAAGGTGTTCTAGCCTTCTCAGAGCTATCATATCTATTACTACCTTTATCATATTTGTATGTTGGTTTGAAGTTCAATGATGGTTCTGAATAACCTGCAAAGACACCATGCGTTTTGATTTCGTTAGTAAGTTGATCATATTGCGTTAGGTAGTTATAATCATCACGTTGTATACGGGCTCGAACATCTTCATTTGGTAACGAAATTCTGTAATTCAAATCACCTAACCAGAAAATAGAATCATTATCATTAATAGTTCCACCTCTTGGGAATTTAATACCGTTTAAGATAGTCCTAGAATCATTATTTCTATCTTGAACATTATTTGAACCAGCAGCCAAATGTACGTTAACAAAACAAAACGTTGAGGCACCATAATTAAATCTTATAGCAACTGCACCTTTATTACCAGTGATACCCCCCAATCCTGTCTTCTTAATACCACCTTCAATTTGCTTAACATTGTCCATACTATCAACACGGACAAAGCATAGTAATAACAAAGATGACATTTGTTCCGCTCTAAGCATAACATATTTATCAAATTGATTCAAGCATTTGGAAACTTCATTGGTCCAAAATGAAGATTTTGTATAATCTGCATTTAAGATAGATCCAGCAGTCAATTCAATAACTTCTTGAAAACCTAAAACAACAACATTTGGTTTGAATTTATCCCCAATAGGATATAACCATTGAGATAGATCTTTCACGCGACTTATACCATTGACATTATAAGTTCCAACAAAGATATCAATATCAGCTTTTGAGATGAATTGATTTGTCAAAGAACCAATGTGTTCATTAACATAATCAGTAATTGGATCATAAAGTGTCACAGGCCGTTGACCATTAATTCTTCCTAAAAACGTATCTATAGTCACTTGTTTCCCTTTATCCACAAAATTGTTAATGTAAATTCTACTAACAGATTTAGTCGCATCTGATAAAGCACCAGCAATACTCATCTTACCACTTCTTGAAAATGATGATTTTAATGCATTTGTACCAGTATAGATCTGTGATATTTGATCACCATTATCAGCCCATAAAGTGTTATGTTTGTTAAAAAATTCAGATTCTTGGGAAGTCTGCAGATTGTGATCATTCAAGAATATAGTTAATGCAAAATTTGAAATGAATTGCTGAATTAGATTTGTTCTATCAAGACAATCTAAACAGTTTGTTCTGAAAACACCCTTTTGCTCACTTAAAACTTCCTTTTTGTTCACATCATAACTAAAATAACCAAACTCAAATAATGATTCCTTGATTAATTGATAAATCTTAGTAGAAGAGGAATAACCCTTCTCAGACGTTTCTTTATGAAAATTGAACTCAGTCAGATAAACATCTGGTACACCACCTTTGATTAGTTTTGCAAGATGATATCTATATCTCTTGGATAATTGAATTTCTGATGACTTTGTACTCAATAAATTTACGACATTAATAGCACCATAATTATCTAATAAGCGTTTGAAGTGCGTATCAAAAACGGGCTGTGTAGCCTCCTCTGATCTTGTGATTTGAACTTTTGGATTGATTAAAGCAGTATCTTGTTCCCAAAAGATTGGGATACTACCTCTAATTTGAGTATATGAATAACAAAACTGACCAGTGTATAGAATGTACTCAGTTTCGACAAAGTTGGCAACATAACTATCATCATCAACACCTCTGGTATTGAATCTTGTACCTGCTCTTTTCCAACTTTGCTTAGATATTACAGTTACTTTAACTTTAGAGTTGTGTAGATACGTTTGAAATGTTTCAGCAAATCCACGAATAACTGTCGTTAAGAACCCTTCATCATCAATCTTTTCTTTCACTTTAGTGTCCAGCTTGTTTCTGAATTCAACAATCTCCTTCAACATGAATGAATTCCACATATATTCTTCATTGTACTCATCAAAGCTTAAAGAATGACCACCAATGCCTCTAGATTGGATATTACTGGTTAAGTCAAAGTCATTACTGAAATAGAACCCACCGGTCGAGATCAATTTCTTCAGGTCATGACAAGGATGTTTACTATGCTCTGAATTGGAAGAAGACGAGTCAGTCTCCTGATCTGGAACGATTGGGAATCCACTTGGATCCAAATCAACAAAATCCCAAGTGTTTTTTGAGATGTTAAAGAAGTCCACATTATAAATTTTATTAATAGATTCTCCAGGAACAGGGGCCGCTACTTGTGAAGCCCCAGTAATTGCACACACATAATTGTCCCCTTCAATATCAATGAGACCGAGAAACCCATATATATCTCTGTCTGAAAGTGGTCTGAACTGTTTCAAATTGACGTCTTCCTTCGGAACAAACTCTATAACGCAACGATTCTCGTTGTTCTTTGTCTTAAGATCCCGGAACAAGAGAGCAGATGTATTCGAGACAAGTGCTAGTGTTCTCGATTGCTCTTTTACAAGAATCTTCATGCTGGTTTTTTTTTCGACGTGTCCTTTTTATATTATTGTTTCAGACCTTTCGAGTAGAGTTCTATGATAGCGATAAATTGACTGAAACGATGGAATATGTACATATTACCCTACTTTTAATAGTACGATGGAATAGATAATTTATTTATAATACAATTCAGTTTTCCGTCTCACTGCTTTTCAACTTCTGGTACATCGCCTTGATCTGCGTGCTTTTAACCTTGGCTGGCCAGTATTTTGACGTTTGGAACCACAGGTGTTTTTCAAGCTTGCCTTTATCTTCACCTGAAGAAATCGTCTTGTGGATGAAGTCACCAACTCTGAGAAGCTCAGTCTTCAATACTTTGGCCCATTCTTTACGGTCCAAGTCATCTGGACCTTTTTCCAATCTCCGTAGTGAGTGGCGCATTGGGTGTAAAGTACTTATAGTGGATTTCTCATCGAAGCTTTCATAACCTTCATCAGCCTTCAAACCAACAGCCTTCTTTTTGTCTGCATCAGCCTTTGGGTCTTTTTTCGCCAATTTCTTAACAGGTTTAGAATTGGCGTTTAATTCTGGAGTCTTAGCTTTTGATCTTGACCTTACTTGAGCAGTGCCTGGTTTAACAGCTGTTTTAGCACCTGGTTTACCTGACACTTTAGTGGATTTAGTGACTCTAGCTGCACTTGAAGTTTCAGCCTTTGGCTTTCTAACCCTTTTCTTTGCTTCAGTAGCAGAAGAAGGAGTAGATGGGCCTGGTGTACCACTCGTTTCATCATCCTGTCCTTTTAAGACTGTTATTAGATAGTCAACTCTTCTGTTCAAATGAACAGAACCAGGTGATTTCTTAACATTCGACTTTTCATCTCTCTTTGGTTCAGATTTACTAATCTGTTTGGAGTCTTTCGCAGCAGTTGAATCCTTTGAATCTGGAACCGGAGTACCTGCTATAGAGCCTTCTTTTGATTTAGAGTCATTTTCCTCTTCCTCTTCCTTGATTTCTTCTGATTTACCTTTCTTCTTTACCACAGGAGCTACAACTTCCGTTAAGAATAATTTAGAACTCAAACCCAAAAATGGATCATCTCTAATCTGTACCCAAGAACCATATCCATACTGACTGACACCAACAAGTAACATTTCATCGTCATGTTGAGACCAATTAGCAGTCCAACCATGAACAGGTTTGACAGCCTTATTAAATTTGAAATGTAATGGATCATCGAAGGTACCAACGGCTTGACGAATCAAGTCCAAATCTTCAGGTCTTGACAGTATCAATTCAGCATTGATATTTTTAACACCTTGATATTCAAATAGAATTGCCTTGCGTTCTTTACGTTTCATAATCCATAGAGCCATTGGATTTTGGCTACCTGGTTGTGTTTCAACAGTACCAGCCTTTTCCTTAGCTTTGTGGTCCATTGCAGCCTTTTCTAATTCAGCCAAGATAACAGAACGACGCTCTTCTTCCTTCTTGACCAAGTCTTTTGATATAGAAACAAGCTCCTCATAGGAGCTCTTGAACAATTCTGGATTCTTATTCTCTGGCAATGTACCTTCTTGAATCAAATCGTCCCATTTGTCTTTCAAATCACCAAGTTTTAATATAGATCTGTAGATAGCTCTCACTTCCTTTTCAGTTATTTTATTATATTCAGCTTTCTTTTTACGATTTTGTTTCTTTGTAGTTTCATCATCATCATCATCATCATCTGGAGCATAAGCATTTGGATTTTGCATTTTACTGATAGCAGCTTGTCTTCTTGAATACATTTGAATCTGTTCTTGAAGATATTGCTCCTCCAATCTCTTCTTCTCATCTTCTTTCAATTTCGCCAGTTCATCAGCTGGGATGATATCATCCCAATCAACATCCGCTTTATAGTCAGTGACTTCAAATTGTTTCAAGAATTCTTCTCCTCCCAAATTCGATTCACCTAATTCTGGAGTTGTAATATGATCTTCAGCATGATTCAAAACATCATCCAAATTCAAATTTTCCAATTTATTTTGATTATCATTAGCCTTAAACATATTACCAGCACCAAATTTCAAGATCTCACTTAGTTCACCAGCATTTGGTTCATTCTTTTTAGAAGTATTAGCAGTGACACCCAATGAAATTATCGCATACTCTAGAATCATCTTCTTTCTAGCTCTTTCTAAAACCTCTTCTTCAACAGTATCTTTACTGACAAATCTATAGACCATGACATGATTTTTTTGACCGATTCTATGAGCTCTAGCCATAGCTTGTAAATCTGCTTGAGGATTCCAATCAGAATCAAAAATGATAACTGTATCAGCAGTCATCAAGTTGATACCTAAACCACCAGCTCTTGTTGATAATAAAAACACATCATCGGTTGAACCTGGTTCATTGAAATGATCAATGGATATACGACGCTGGGATGAAGGAACTGTACCATCTAATCTTTGGAAGTTGATCCCTTTGATGGATAAGTAGTCTCCCAAAATGTCCAACATTCTTACCATTTGACTGAAAATCAGGACTCTATGACCATCTTTCTTTAATCTAGTTAGAAGCTGATCCAATAAAACCATTTTGCCTGAAGACATGATCATACCTCTTAATATATCTTCTCTTGAGTGTCTGTTGTTTTCAAAAGATCCGAATTTGGCTAATACTTGCTCTTCAGCACCATCAAAGAGGTAAGGATGGTTTGATGCTTTTTTCAATTCACTCATAACATTCAATAAAGAAACTTGGGCTTTTGATCCTGTACTTAAAGCAGCATAATTTTTAGTTAATATATTCTTATAGTAATGAGTTTGCAGATCTGATAATTCAACTCTAAGAATTCTTTCGGTCTTCGAAGGAAGCGATTTTTCAACATCTTTCTTTAAACGTCTCAAAATAAATGGCTTTAATCTGGTTTGCAAATCTTTGATATAGTTCTCTTGTTTTTCATCAGAGTTCTCGAAATCAATTTCTTCATCTATTTGGAATTTTCCAGGCATTAAAAAGTTGACTAGAGCAGCCAATTCTTTAATATTGTTCTGTAATGGGGTACCCGTAATCAATAATCTATTAGAAACTTTGAATGAGTTCAATGCTTCATAAAGAGAAGACTCAGCATTTTTTAATCTATGAGCTTCATCAACAGCCAAAAATTGCCATTTTATTGAGCCCAACTCATTGGCATCTTTCAGAATATATTCATAAGTTGTCAATAGGATATTGAATTTGACCTTTTTATTGGCGTAAAATTCATAATCTCTAATGGTCTTTCTAGCTTCTGTATTACCCAAGTAATAAACACAATTTAAATCAGGAGCCCATTTTTCAAAAGTTTCTTGCCAAGCAGGGATTGTTGATAATGGAACGACTACTATATGAGGACCATTCTGTCTTCTAGCATAGACCAACCAACTCAGGAATGCCACTGTCTGAACAGTTTTACCTAGACCCATTTCATCAGCCAAGATACCGTTTTCATTTCTTGACCATAGGAAAGCCATCCAGTTCAAACCGGTCAATTGGAAATCCCTTAATTCACCGTTCTGGATAAATTTTGGTTGGGCAATTAATTTTTCAAATCTTGGTCTCGAAGACCCATAATTTGAGGATAAAGAAGGTAATATTTTTGAGTTTAACCTATTCTGGAAATGTTTAACTTCAAGAGGACCGATCTTAACTATAGTATCAGCTAATTCCCAAGTTGCTTCATCATAGTTTAGTCTTCTCCATTTAACAAAATATTTCAAAACCTCATCACCTTCTTCATCAAGAGATCTTTCAGAATCAATTACTCTTTCAACTTTTTTGAACTCTGAAATTTCATCTAATCTTCTCTCTTTTTCAATATCCATTGCTTCAAGATCTTCTCTAGTGGTCATATGATCATGTCTAATTTCGAAATCTAATATTATGAATTGCTTAATGTAATTGTCAACCTTTTTGATACCTTTTGAGCCAATCAGTGATGAATATTCATCCCAAGTATTATGTATATGAGATTTTCCAGTCCATTTTATCAAGAACTTGAAATCTTTCTTTGATTGGGCAAGATCTCTGTAAAGGTTAACTTGGGATTCAGGGTCTATCAGCTCATGAGTCACAACCATATCAATACCTGCTTGATCTGGATTTGAGGTTGTTCTAGAAGTGTCGTTCTCGTAGTAATAAATGTTATCTCCTTCTTCTTCATCATCAGTAATGAGTAAATCATCGTCATTTTCAGGATCAACGTTATAATTGACTGTTCTACTGTTTCTTGAACTGAATCTCACTTCTTCAAAAGCTTGGCTAGGCTTCTTTTTGGTAACTTTACGTTTCTTAACCCCAAATGACTTTTTCTTCTTTTTAGTGACACCAAATTCTTCATCATCAGAATCACTATCTTCATCCTCTTCTTCTTCATCGTCTAGGTTTTCATCTTCATATGCTACCTGTTTAGTCTTTTTCCTCTTATTTGACTTTTTTTTAGGTTCATGCTCAAAATCATCGTCTTCGTCATTATCTATAAAATCACTCAAGTCACTCTCTTCCAAGTTTCCATGTTGTACTGGGTTTCTTCCTGACCTTCTAAGACCATAAAGCTCAGGATTCTCTAGAATCTCATCATCAAATTCATGTACAGCCATCTTAGGTTTATTGAAAATAGATCGACAAATGAGAGCTGATTCAGGGGGGTTGAATGTAGGTCAAAGGGGCAATTGCTAATAGAAAACTTGAGAAACTAGCAGTGACAATCGTTTAGGTGCAAATAGTATGAGAAAGCTGTAAGTTTTGATGCTGTATTGATCTCAGTTATTGAACAGCTTTTTCAACCAACAACAACAATGGGGCGATGGGGCGATTCACAATAAAAGATAAAAAAAACCTGCCAATGAGCACGGGCAAGTTGATCTCTTAATAGAGTGGTTTAAGTCTATAGCTGTTTAAGGGAGCAGGTGGAATTCCCAGTGAGTTCGAAACAAATCAGGGATTGAAAATGTGTCAAAACTCCAATCAAAAAGTAGAATTTTACCTTTTATTTGATAAAGTAAATCAGAGCAAAAAAAAAAAGTGGTAAACACAACGAAATAATTGCAAAGATTCGCGTGGATTATGTTTGAAAGATCACAGGACAGTATAAAAAAGCCAAAAACACGTCTTTGAACAGGGTGCTTTGAGAATTTTTTTCTTGAATCGAAAAGTTTTTGTTTGTTTTTGAGTTTGGCCAAAAGTTTTTGGGCAATTTTTTTTTCAACAAAACCGACAACAAACAATTTTTTTAAAAGTGAGAGTTATTGAATTAGAGCATTAATCGACTAGTTTTTTAGTGATAAAAATGCTGAAAATGATTGGAAACTGATAAATTTGACCAGGTTTCTTTTTTTCCTCGTAAAAATTGCACTTAGACCAACCATAATACAAGAGACTAACTAGATCAATATAAATATATATATGGCAGGCGACTTATAAACATTTCTAAACAAAGCCTATACCCCCTTTTTTTAATTGTATGAATAAATATGTTCTCTCAGTTTAATTCAACCTGGCCTTTGGAGATCAAAGTATTAACAGTAGATAAGATGGAGGTGAAAGCAGCTCTACTGACATCTTCATGAACACCAACACCCCAGTGAGCAAGGTCTTCATTAGTCTCAGAGTCTAAGTATCCTAAATGAATATATGTGGCAGCCTTTGTTTTAGAGCCAGAACCTAAAGAGTGTTCAGTGTAGTTTTTGACTTCGAATCTGTTTTTAGCAAAGGCGGAAATAGCATCAACAAAGGAAGAAATTGGACCATTACCATGACCTTCGATCTGAACCGATTTACCATTCACTGTTAATTCACCTCTGAATATCTTATGTTCTGGGTTTGAGTCATCTTTGATTATGTCATAAGAAGCTAACTTCAAGGCACCTTCATTATCAAAGTTGTAAGTTTGTTTAAATAAGGTAACAATTTCATCACTCTTCAATTCACGGCCTAAGGAATCAGCAGTTTCTTGAACTTTAGTGGAGAAGATAATTTGTAATTGTCTAGGCAGGTCCAAACCTAATGCTCTCAAAACAACCCAGGCAGCACCACCTTTACCGGATTGAGAGTTAACTCTAATAACCGCTTCATAATCTCTTCCAATATCTTTTGGATCCAATGGTAAGTATGGGATTCTCCATAGGTTATCACCTTGAGCACGTCTGATTGTTTGCTTTTCAAAACCTTTCTTAATAGCATCTTGATGGGAGCCACTGAAAGCAGAAACGACTAAATCACCACCATATGGAGCTCTTGGATGAACTGGGATCTTGTTACATTTTTCAACAACTTCAATGATACTCTGTAAGTCAGAGAAGTCTAATTCTGGGGAAACACCTTGGGTATATAAGTTTAAAGCAACGGTGACCAAGTCAACATTACCAGTTCTTTCACCATTACCGAATAGACAACCTTCAACACGGTCAGCACCGGCTAAAACACCTAATTCAGAAGCAGCGACACCACAACCTCTGTCATTATGAGCATGTGTAGAGATACAGACTTTTTCACGTTCACTAATGTGAGTAGCAAAATATTCAATTTGATCGGCGTAAATGTTTGGGGTGGCAACTTCAACAGTGGCTGGTAAGTTGAAGATGATTGGGTTTTCAACAGTTGGTTCCCAGGCAGCTTTAACAGCTTCACAGATTTCAACAGCGAAATCAACTGGAGTGTCACTGAAAGTTTCTGGGGAAAATTGATAAGACCAGTTGGTTGCTTGTTGTGATGGATCATCTTTGGTTAAAGAACGAACTAATTTGGTAGCCCACACAGCTTTTTCAATAGCTTCTTGTTGGGACATGTTGAACACAACATCTCTGAATAAATCTGAAGTGGCTAAGTAAACGTGGATAGTGGCATTTTTAGCACCTGTTAAAGATTCGACTGTTCTTCTAATCAAATGTTCTCTGGATTGAACAAGAGCTTGGATTTTGACGTCATCTGGAGCATTTTCAACTGCATATCTTGTGAAATCAAAATCAGTTTGAGAGGCAGATGGGAAAGAGACTTCAATTTCTTTGAAACCGATATCAACTAGTTTATGGAAATATTCTTTCTTCTGTTCTACAGACATTGGATCAGGTAAAGACTGGTTACCATCTCTAAGATCTGTAGTTAGCCATCTTGGGGCCTTTGTGATGGTCTTGTCAGGCCATTGTCTATTTTTGATTGGGATCTGGCCAAATGGCTTGTACTTTGAGGAAGGGTCTCTAAGCATGTTTTTGTAAGATAGTTGGACAGGAGGAACAGATTTTGCCGCCTTGCCAAAGACAGGAACTGTGTGTTTGAACATTGTGACTTAGCCAGTAGGTTAAATAGTGAGCAGAGAGTGTGAGCAATGATCACTTTTTATAAATTCCAAACAGTAAAGTGTGACTCAAAAGAAAATTTTATTGGGGCAAAGCAAAAGAAACCTTGGGAGAAACTTTTGGTGAGACGTTTAAAACTTCAGAAAACTTTGACCAAATTATTTTGGTTAATAAACGCTTTTGATTGGTTTAAAACTATCTGAAAAAATTTCAAATAACCTGGAAGTCTCTATTTTTGGTCTGGAAACAATTGTAAAATGGAAATTTACGGTTATCCAAATGATTTTACCCAAAAACTTGTCTATTCATTTCGCTTATAGTGCACAACTAAACTATTCCGGCCCTGAACCGGCGAGATGCCAAAAAACGGCACACAAAAAATGGCATCACTTTTTCTTTTGGCGGGAATTCAAAGCGGGGTTAAGTTAACACCTAAAAAATGGCGGAATGTAGAAAGGTTAAGAGCACCGTCAAGCCAAGATTACATAAGCAAAATAAAAATGCTGTGCCTGGTACTGTGGTTGAATAGGAGGAGACACACCAACATAGATCACTTATCGGGTACAACTTTTATTTCTAATTAGAACACCAGTTGATTAGCTCACTCTGCCAAAGAAGATGTCTGTCAGCATCGGCAATGATCTCAAAGATGGGTTCAAACAAACCAACAATTGGATCACAAACAACATTGAATTCTTGGGTGATATCGAACAGTTTTATAGACAAAGGGCACTGATTGAAAAGGAATATGCCACAAGTTTACAAAAATTAACTGCTGAATTCTTGAAAAGAAAGGCCAATAAATCAACTTCTATATCTGTTGGTGATAAACCAGCCATAACTCCGGGTTCATTAGAATCAGCTTCAATTACAACATGGAATCAAATCTTATCAAATACTGAAATCATTTCTCAAAACCATCTAAATTTCTCTAAAGAATTGAATATCAAAGTTGGAGATCAAATATTATCATTACAAAGGAGCTCTGAATCTATCAGAGAGAAAATTGAATCTTTCCATAATAATCAATTGCAGAAACAGAAACAAGATAATTTTGATCAAGTTACAAAAGCTAAAAAACAATACGATGAAACATGTCAGACTGTGGAAAATGCCAGATCCAAGGCTCAAAAGAATCCTTCTACAAGTAAATATGAAAAAAAGTTCAAAGAACATGAGATTGAAATGAATATATCTAAAAATAATTATTTGATTAGAATCAATATTGCTAATAGAATTAAGGATAAGTTCTATTATCAAGATCTGCCAGAAGTTTTAGATTTGTATCAAGATTTAAATGAATTCAAAACAAAGCAATTGAATTTATTACTAGCTTCTCAAAATCAATATGAAATCAATCTTAATAATAAAAATATCAAGAATTTAAAAGATTCTATTGATATCATCAATGAGAACTTACCTAACTTGGATACTCAAATGTTTATCAAACATAATGCTATAAGTGATTGGAATGAACCACAAGATTTTTACTATATTCCTTCATCTATATGGCACGATGATGATACTTTCATAACCAAAGAGGGAGAAATGAATGAATTGAAGAAAAGATTATTGAAATCAAAACAAGTTATATCAAAACTACAAGATACTCTTGAACAAGAAAAAGAAACTTTAAATAAAGTTAGAGATTCTAAAGAGACTTTGAAGAATAGTCCAATTAATGAATTTGAATATAAAAAATCATTAGAATTTATAAATAATTATTTCTCCACATTAACAAGATTCATATCTAATGAAAATTCAAAAGTTGAAGCTCAAGTTGCTATTGAAACCATTCAAAATAATGTTAATGAAGATATCTCTTTAGAAGGACTTTCATTACAAACAAAGAAAACTGGATTTTTCAGTAAATTAAGAGGGTCCTCCAAGAAAGAAAAATTAGTAGATAATAGTGATACTTTTGATGATTCAAACTCACTCCAACCCTCATCAATCCATGATGATTCTCATTCCATTCAGTCATCAGCACATACCTCTCATAACTTTAAATTCTCTTCATTATTAAGATCCAAATCATTAACTTCATCACATCCCGACCAAACTACAACAGTTTCAGTTTTACAAGGGACAGCAAGTTATGATTACCAAGCTCAAGGAGATGATGAAGTTTCAATCCATTCTAATGAAAAATTCAAAGTCATACAACCAGATGATGGATCAGGATGGACTAAAATCCAACATAATGGGGCTGAAGGACTGGTTCCTACGTCCTATATTACAATTGAGACGGTACATGTGACAAAGAAGAAAGGTCCCGAGGTTAAACCAAGGAAGGCTAATGTAAAGAGATTAAAGTACTGTAATGTCAAGTTTGATTACGAGGCTGAAGAAGAGGGAGAATTGACTATTCGTGAAGGAGAACGTCTTGTTGTGTTGGAAGGTGATGATGAGGGTTGGACAACTGGAGAGAACTCCAGTGGAGAAAAAGGAACGTTCCCAACTAGTTATGTTGAGTTCGAGTACTAGAACATTTAAATAGAAATAACGTTCTTATTTGTCATTAATAAAAAAAAAAGTATTGAGATTAGTAGATTCCGCATGTTTTCTCTTATTTTCGTTAAATTGACAAAAAAACAGATGGGTTTTAAACAATAATAAAATCCTTATCGCTGGAACACTGAACAGCAGATAAATAAAAGGTTACATTCGAGTACTAGAAATGGGTAGCTCAGTGTCGAAGATTCTTGTGAGTGTTCTCCTATGATTTTTTTCCCCATATTATTTTCTGGCTTCACTGAATGTATTCATTATTCATATGTTTATTATTGAGAATTCATATTCAATCTAAAAGTCATGGTTATTATTGAAACATGGGACTAACTTTGGAACAACAGGGAAAGCTCTTTGGAACTAAGGAGATGAAAATCCTGATGTTAGGTTTGGACTCAGCAGGTAAGACTACAATCCTTTACAAATTAAAGTTGAATAAGATAAAGACTACTGGGCCAACCGTGGGGTTCAATGTTGAAACATTCCAATACAAGAACGTTAGATTTAATATGTGGGATGTTGGTGGCCAGGATAGACTGAGACCATTATGGAGACATTATTACCCAAAGACGAATGCATTAGTTTATGTGATTGATAGTTCGGATGTCAGTAGACTGGAGGAGTCGAAGAAACAATTATTTAAAGTTATAAATGAATTAAAATCAAATCCAACTTCTAAAGACTTCCTATTACTGATATTTGCAAATAAACAAGATCTGAAAGGTTCACTTACACCAAAACAAATATCTGAATTTTTAAAACTAAATGAAGGATTGGATCCAAATCAATTATATGCCGTTATTGGTGCTAATGCCTTGACAGGTCAGGGTTTAATTGAAGGTTTGAGTTGGATTTCAAATAACTATGAAACCCAATAAACAGCATACTCAAAAAAAAGAAAAATAGAAACAGAAATACTTAATAATGACTAATCTGTGTTTCGAAGCTTTTAGAATTTAGTTAGATATGAACACTTGTACAATTAATTTATCAAATCTCATAGTAGAACTTAGTACTTATAAACTCATTTCAAGTTAGAATCACCTGCTTTGGTTCTTACAGTGACAGATCCATCTTGTTCACCTATGTAAGCCTTCTGGGTAATCCAAGAAAATACCAGTTTCAACAACACCCAAAGTAGCTTTTAGTTTGTTATGTAAGTCTCTTGGATCTTGAATTGGACCGAAATGAGCATCAATTAAGAAATTGTTATTATCAGTGATAATTGGGCCCGCTTTAGCTGAACCACCTTGCCTTAAAGTAATAGATAAAGCACCAAGTTCTTTCAATTTATTTTGAACGTAGATATAAGCACTTGGAACAACTTCAATCGGAACACCTTTTAACCAATTCACTCCCAAATAGTTTGGAGATTTCTTTCTGTGATCAGCAATCAGGATGAACTTCTTTGAACTATAAGCAACTAATTTCTCTTGGAATAGACAAGCACCACCACCTTTAATGGCATTAACTTGTGTATCGATTTCATCAGCACCATCAAAAGTGATATCAATTTCAGGGTATTGTTCAATAGAACCTAATTTCAAACCGTTTTCTAAGATCAAGTTCTTAGATTGAAAACCAGTAGGAATACAAACAAACTGGTCTTTGTTGTCTTGTTGACCGATTCTCTCAGCAGCATAAACAACAGTAGAACCTGAACCAACACCGATGACTTTAACATTTGGTGGCAGATTGTCATCGACAGCTTTGTAAGCAGAAAGACGTTTGGATTCTTCAGTGGTATCTGATAGAGGTGTGAGTTGAGAATATGGAATTACTGGCATTTTATGAGGGAGTTTGAGATGTTTCGTTGTTCTGTAAACAAGTTTAATCATGTGTATTAATATGATTTCGGGTCATACTCATTTCCATTATGTGGAAAATAAACCTGGGGCAGAAGGAACGACAACTGTCCATAAAATTATAGAAATAATAAAATAAGAAAATAATAAGATCGTTATGCGTGGAAACATATTATCAGTAGAGTAACTAAAGGCAATATATTAGTGTAAATTTGTTCAAATCAATGAGGTTTTCATATTTAAAGCATCCTGTTTGACTTGTCTTATAGGAATACACAGACCCGTTTTGGGACTTTCGACATATTCACGTGATATAATGTAGGTCCTATTTTTTCGCCCTTTAAGACACCTCAACACCAAACATTGTGACCTTATTTCGCGAAATAGTTCGATAGATCGTGCCCATTGCAAAATGGGCTCACGCGCGCAAAAACCTGAAATGCGGTTATGAAGCCCATGTGCAGACGCTTAACAAAATTCCACGAATATTACCCTTTACAGCAATAAACTATGCTGCGCGTACCATGAAAAATATCCAACACTCTGAAAAAACCATTTTCCCAAATGAAAACAAAAATCATTGTTGTTGTAAAAGGTTAACCATCGTGGATACACATAAGTAGTTTTAATCATGTCAGCTGCTAAAATCTTATCTGAAAAACCAACCGAATTGGAATTACAAGTTGCTCAAGCCTTCACTGACTTGGAAGCTAACTCTCCAGAATTAAAAGCTGATTTAAGAACTTTACAATTCAAATCCATCCGTGAAGTATGTACCTTTAATATAACAGATATGAGTGAAACATTCTCTATCTAGTTAAAGACGCCATACAGGATTTAATAAACTGAAGAAATATTCAGAAGTACTGTTCTTGAAAGGCATAATCTTGTGATATATTGATTCTTTTTACTATCTCCCATATTTTGTTCTTTTTCCTCTGTTTCTTCATTATTTATGAACATATTTACTAACTGTTATAATAATAGATCGAAGTCACTGGTGGTAAAAAAGCCATTGTTATCTTTGTCCCAGTTCCATCTTTATCTGCTTACCACAAAGTTCAAACTAAATTAACCCGTGAATTAGAAAAGAAATTCCCAGACCGTCACGTTGTCTTCTTAGCTGAACGTCGTATCTTACCAAAACCAGCTCGTCGTGCCAGAAAACAACAACAAAGACCAAGATCCAGAACTTTGACTGCCGTTCATGACAAAATCTTGGAAGACTTAGTTTTCCCAACTGAAATTATCGGTAAAAGAGTTAGATACTTAGTTGGTGGTAACAAAATCCAAAAAGTTTTGTTGGACTCCAAAGATGCCACTCAAGTTGACTACAAATTAGAATCTTTCCAATCTATTTACAACAAATTGACTGGTAAACAAGTTGTTTTCGAAATCCCAGGTGAAAACTTCTAAATTTAAGGTGTGTTTAAAGGTGCGTGTGTAATAAAATCCCCATATTATATGGAATAAAAATATTTGCAAAAGTCAAATGTTTAATAATGATTAAGTAGAGGATTTACAATCTTTCAAGATGAGCTTTGGTTTAGATTATTTTATTGGAGTCCATTCTTCAATCTAATCTGATTGTTCACAAAATTATTATAATTTTGTCTTTCCTTCTCGAGATTTAAAGCATTCTCCATATATATATCGTAGTTGGATGGATTTCTAAAAGCTGATGGTGGTCTTGAGCTCTCAACATCTCTTTTAGCTTTTGCTATAGCTTGTTCTTGTTCATTCAGTTTCTGTAGTGGTTCATGGAATGCTAATTTTGGTTGTGAAGTTGGTCTAATATTGGAACTAATTGGTGGACGCTCAGGCAATGTATTAGCTGCCTTTATCTGTGGAACAACAGTGTAAGTATTTATTTTAAGACCATCAGGATTTGTAGATGTTGAAGGAACCATACTGTTATTACTTTTTTGGAAACTAGAGCTCAATTTCTTCTTTGGATTCAAAATATATGATACAACCACACCAACAACTACCCATGCTAATAAGTGCTTGAATAACTTACTCAAGAATACCATCCATGTATCGAGATAAACCATTAGTAGTGGTTGCACCATAATCACCAACATTGTCATTATTACCCCCAAACCAAAGGAATATAGATGAATCTTACCATCATTAACGGAATTAATATAATTAGAGCTCATGAACTTGTTGATAAGTGAAATGGCTGTGGTTTTAGCAAAGTTGTAAATGTAGGACAGGTCGAAATTATTTATCTCATCATTGATAATACTCGTCTGATTTGGTAACGGTCTTGGTGGTAGTTCTGGTGTATCATTTGGTATTCCAAGAGACATCTCCCCAATATCACCACTTTTGTCAAAGCTGTTCTTTTGGGATCCCAAACTGTGTGGCACTTGAAGTGTTCATTTTTCTCTTCACGTTCCCAATAGCGAATTTGATATCACTGTTTACCTATTACCCTTTTGGGAAGAATATGGAGAATAATAATGGACATGTCAAGAGGCCCAGAGATTTTGCGGGTTCTTGAAGAGTAGTGGACCTGGATAGTGTGCTAGAGTTCCTTTACCTCTCAGTTTTTGCTATCAAAGCGCATTTGATGAATGATCTTCATATCTCACTGTCAAAAGGATGAATGTAGTGAACATTGCTGAAAGTGGTCCATTTATTATGAGTCAAATACCTCTAAAATGAATAGAAATCGGTTGTGAAGATTCACTACTGAGAGCCGATTTTTGTTAAATAATTAGCAGTTCCCCAGTCCAAAATCATTTGGTTGAAACTTTCTTGTTATGAATTGGTTTTTCTCTTGAAAAAAAAAAGTTAAAAACTAAACAGAAACAGAAACTATCAACAAAAACTCAACCTCAGTAGATGAAATGTCCCAGAAGACTCAAAATTCTAGCAGAGAAGCGTTGAGAGCTTCAGACGGATCGAGAAAGTCCAAGAGAATGGCTTGTGTTGAGTGTAGACAGCAAAAATCAAAATGTGATGCTCAGGAAAGGTATCCAAACCCATGTACACGTTGTGCTAAGAAGAAGGTACAGTGTTCGTTACAATCAAGCTACAAGCGGACTTACAAGAGAGCAAAACTCCAGCAGGTTGAGCAAGAACTACAACAGCTGAGGAGAAATCTTGACAGTGGAACCTCAAAGACTGACTCACCAGCCCCAACTAAACCATTTTTACCTACATCAGACCATGAGGTAAATGCTTCCTCACTAAGTTATCCTATGTTTGTACAATCAGCATATGATGGTCCTTCAATACTGAGAGATTCTGTTTCACCGGCAGATGGTCATTCTTTTGGAAAAACAATAAAACCACTACATGTAAAGAGTCCTCTTAGCTATCAAGCTCTTCAACCATCTACAACTCATATACAACCTGAACAAGAAAAATTACAGTTCACAGAAGAAGTCCTATTTTGTACGCCGAAGCAATTTGGTGAAATCCAGTTATCTACTCAGCAAATTCGTGAACTATTTCTAGAGTTTGCAAATAAATACCACCGATTTCTACCGATTGTTGATGTTTCCAAAGGACCTGAACGAATTTATAGACTGTGCCCTATACTGTTTTGGGTCATTGTCTCAATCTCACTGCGTCACCTATCAACAGATACACTTATGACGTTGGCTCCATTACTGAAAACCGCGTTGGCAGAGATTACCATTAGTCCCATCACCCGATATTTACCAAGCGAATCTGATGAACCCATCTTGAATGTTTCTTCTGTTTATTCAGTGCAAGCTTTCTTACTATATACGTTTTGGCCACCTTTGACATCATCATTAAGTGCTGATTCTTCTTGGAATACTGTTGGAATTGCCGTTTTTCAAGGAATAAGGTTAGGATTGAATGCACCGGGTACTGATAAATACAATATTCAAACCCAGCAAACAGAAAATACGAATTCAATATTGAAAGAACATGTTCAGACTTGGATTGCATGCAATATTGTTTCACAGACTATTGCAACTGCATTTGGGTTTCCTTCATTTGTATCGTTTGATAGTTCTGTTGTTGAATGTTGTAGACCAGGTTCAACGACATCAATACCACTAACGATTAAACATATGGTTGAAATAAGTCATTTTGAAGATCAGATTGCAAAAGTTTTAAATACAAATAATGTAACTGCTACAGGTTTAGCTGATGCTGTTGAGAGATTGCCTTTATTAAAAGTGATGGCACAACAACTGAATGAACTAGAGCTAAAATTATCTTCGGAAAATATAGATGATATGAGAAAATTTGAGATTTATGCTGCAAAAGTTCATTTATTGACATATCATTTTCTGGATAATTCAAGAATTGCCAAATTTGAAGTTGATCGTGGATTAGTATCTTTATATAATGCTGCTTTAAAGTTACTAAATCATGCAAATTCAGTCAATAAGAAAGATCCAAAATTCATAAAATATGTACCAGGTGTTTTTGTCTTACAAATCTGGCAAGCATCGTGTATTGTTGCTAAGCTTATTCATTCGTCATTAAAAGATTTCATTGATCTTGGTACTGGGAAACAATTATACATGGTGGCCATCCAATTAACCATGAAAGCCTCTGTATTGAAACATGATATGGCATATAGATCTAGTGGTATTATGCGAAACATGTGGCAGTTGTTTAATGCTCTACAAGAGAAGAGTAATAGCTCCAACTTGGAAGTTGTTATAAAGTCAAGAATGAGTGCCAGTGTCTTCTTTGATTGTTTATGGGTCTTAAGGGAACAGGTTGGTATGATTAAATTGGATCCACAAAGGAAGCAGTCAGTGGACGATAATTCAAGTAATGAAGCAGCTGCTGAGGATGAGGATGAAGAAGATGATGAATACCAATATGATGAAGATGAACAAAAAGGTAAGAAATCATCATCTTCACAAAATAAGCGTCATAGATCATTATCAAACAATAGAAATGCAGAGAATCAAACAAGAAAAATCATTAGAACAATTCCACTTGATCCAATCCCTATCTCCCTCAGATCAGAACAAGGCTCTACCAGCTCGAGTTTGAAAGATATTTTAGAGAAGACATCACCTGTGGAGATTGAGACACCGTCTCATCAGAAGACTGCTACTAACTTTAACAGTGGATTGACCAATCAGTTACAAAAAGAAACGACGCCAATCCCAGATGTGTCACCTAATAGTGTTCCATCACTTGACGTAAATGATGGTTGGACTACAGATATGCTATGGAAGGATGTGGATGCCGTGATGAATGACTTTGGATTCAATCTAGAAGATATAACGAAGACTCTACACTTGCCATAAGGACTAACCAGCCACTCACCCATCAGGGTAACACACATTACAATGATTATATAATAATTACATAATATTTTAGGTATACGTAAAATTTGTTGATTTTTTTTAGGAAAAAACAAAATTTGACGAAAAGTCATCGAAAAGCTGACAAAACGCTATTAAAAAGTCACCAAATTACGAAATGTCGGACGACTTACAAGAACAGCAGCCAACTATCGTTATCAACGGGAACTTGAACGACAACGTGCCGGAATCTGTTTACTACGAGCACGATGCTGTGGATTCTGATAACGAAGAAGCTCAACAAGAAGAAACTGGAAAGAAAAGCGTTTCATTTGCAGTTTTAGAAGATGAAGAAGATGATCAAGAAAAGAGAAAACGTGATTTCGAAGAAGGTGGTGGTTTACCAGAACAACCAGAAAACCCAGATTTTTCTAAATTAACTCCACTATCACCAGAAATTATAAATAGACAAGCCACTATTAACATTGGTACAATTGGTCATGTCGCTCATGGTAAATCTACTGTTGTTAAAGCCATTTCGGGTGTCCAAACTGTTCGTTTTAAAGATGAATTAGAACGTAATATTACCATCAAATTGGGTTATGCCAATGCTAAAATTTATAAATTGGATGATCCAAATGTTGATGAAACAAGCTCATATCGCTCATTCAGTTCTGATAAAGAAATACATCCAAAATCAGAAATCCCAGGCTCTGATGCTCGCTATAACATTGTGCGTCATGTTTCATTTGTTGATTGTCCAGGGCATGATATTTTAATGAGTACTATGTTGTCAGGTGCTGCTGTCATGGATGCTGCATTATTATTAATTGCAGGTAATGAATCTTGTCCACAACCACAAACTTCCGAACATTTAGCTGCTATTGAAATCATGAAATTGAAACATGTTATTATCTTGCAAAATAAAGTTGATTTGATGAGAGAAGAAAGTGCCCTAGAACATCAAAAATCTATTTTGAAATTTATTCGTGGTACCATTGCTGATGGAGCTCCAATTGTTCCAATCTCTGCTCAATTGAAATATAACATTGATGCTGTTAATGAATTTATTGTTAAAACTATCCCAGTTCCACCAAGAGATTTTACCGCTTCTCCAAGATTGATTGTCATTCGTTCATTTGATGTTAATAAACCAGGTGCCGAAATTGATGACTTGAAAGGTGGTGTTGCTGGTGGTTCTATCTTAACAGGTGTTTTCAAATTAGGAGATGAAATTGAAATTAGACCAGGTATTGTTACAAAAGATGATAATGGTAAAATTCAATGTAAACCAATTTTCTCCAATATTGTTTCTCTATTTGCTGAACATAATGATTTGAAATTCGCTGTTCCAGGTGGTTTGATTGGTGTTGGTACAAAAGTTGATCCTACTTTATGTAGAGCTGATCGTCTTGTTGGTCAAGTTGTTGGTGCTAAAGGTAATTTACCATCTATTTATACCGATATTGAAATTAATTACTTCTTATTACGTCGTTTATTAGGTGTTAAAACAGATGGTCAAAAACAAGCTAAGGTTAGAAAATTGGAAGCCAATGAAGTTCTGATGGTTAACATTGGTTCTACTGCTACTGGTGCCCGTGTTGTTGCTGTTAAAGCCGATATGGCCAGATTACAATTGACTGCTCCAGCTTGTACTGAAATTAATGAAAAGATTGCTCTTTCCAGACGTATTGAAAAACATTGGAGATTAATTGGTTGGGCTACTATCAAAAAGGGTACTACTTTGGAACCAATCATCAATTAGAATTAGCACATAACGTTTTCTTTTCACGACATAATAACTTTTGTACATTAATATAAGTTAGCCAATATTAGCTTCTAAAAACATTTGAGATGTAATGAATTTTGTAAATGAGTCAAACTCAAGCATTTTGAGAATTTGTTGCCCAACTAGTTCAATTAGAGGTGACACTTTTATCAATAATTCTAAAGATTTCGTCATTTCCTCTTCTGTTGGGGTTAATGGGACATCATCATTTGAATTATTGTTTATGTCATTAATGATTTGAATAGATAAGTTTTTGTTGTTTTTTCTAGATAAGTTCAGTGGTGACATTGGTAAATTATTGAAAACTGGTAATTTATTTTCTGGTAGGTCTTGAGTTAGATATTGGGTAGTGATATGGCTATCAGATCTTGAAGATGAGTTGGGAAGATATGCAGCTTCTGGCCTAGTCAAGGGGGAGGTTGGTTGTACCATCTTTTCCGTTATTTGTTCTCTTAGCAAATAGTCAATATTAACTTGAGAAGCTGCACCAACACAGATGTAGCAAGAGTAGAGATTATAAAGCAGTGAGAGACACTCGTTAATTAGTTTTACCACATTCCTCTTTGTTGGAGGTTTGATTGTTTTACCCTTCACAGTCACCTCTTTTTGCATCTTATAGGCGTGTAGGACATTCTTCAGGGTACTCATTTTCTTAGATAATTGCTTGATGTCAATGTACACATCCAAGTTCTCCTCACAGTGTTCTTTGACTAGATGTTCTCTGAAAAGATACCTCATCCCGGGGTCACCTAACACTATAGCTATGTCTAATTTATTCTGCGTTTCATTGGTAACTGGCTTTGTGTCATAGTCAGAAGATGTGTCAGACGTTCTAGCGTTATTACTCAACGACAAGCCATGAGCATCCAAATTGATAGTCTCATCATCAGCAATGTTAATCTTTCGCTTGACTTCATGATTCCAGTGTGATATTTCCAAACCTTTCTTACTAAAAGTGTAGAACGCATTTTTCAATGGTCCAAAGTTAGACTCCGAAGTTGCAGTAGATGGTGGAAGAATAATCGGCTCTATTAGGCCATGTTTATAAAACAAACGAAGGAACATTGTTGCCTCATGGGGATATATGATATCAGTGCAGTCCATCAACCATTGCCAACCAGCTTTAGCGTTAAAACAGTAACGTATTGTAACATTGGATCCAAATTTTTGTTTCTCATAGAGTCGAACACCTTTATTAGAGACGTAATATTGGGTATGTGCATCAGATTCAGGATTAGTGAAGAAATTGTGTGCAAATGGAGAGTCTCTCTGCTCATTTTGAGTTGGCCCTTTAGGAAAGTTTGCTGATTTGAAGACATAGTTGTCAAACTTTGAGCTTGAAAAGTCAAAGTTATCTTCAATAACCCACCAACGGTCTAATGAGGGCAACTCATCTGGTCTATTAGTTGGTTTCCAAAAGTTCTGTGAAGGTCCCAAAAACTTATTGAATAACAAATAGATGAAATATTCAGAGTATAAGATGGAATCTGTGGTAGATGTTCTCTCAAAAATTAATAGATCCATCGAATTGAAGTTTGAGTCGATGATTGGGACTTTGCTAACATCTCTTAAACCCATCATTTTGACATAATTCTGTAGAACTGCAACTCCTTTTGGGGTTGGTTGCAACAAAACGTTTGATTTTGGCTCAGATCTCGTTCTATCCGCTGGTGTGTGAAGTAGCTTAGCCGTCATAAATTTCTTTAGTAATTTTATCGCCAATTCACTCTTGATAGAATATGATATCGTAGTTTTGGTAGTTGACGATTCGATCGTGGATGTTAAGTTAGCCATATTTGCAACAGCCTCTTGCATTGTGAACGAGTAAGGACAGTGCTTATTCAAAAAGCTTATTTTGGACTGTTTTAACGGTTTCTCTTGTAAATTTAGGCATATCAATAACAAGGAGTATATGGTCTTGAGATCTTTCGTATAGATGTTTCCCTGTGGGGTCTTTTTAAACTTTTTAGAAACTGATTCATGAAGAGTGTGCTTTGAGCTCATGGCCTTACCTGGAAGATTGTAGCAAAGACTTATACTTTGTGAAGTTGGGCCAGTTTATGTGTTTGATGCCTCAAATCAGCAAGCGATGAGATATCTAATGTATAATAAATTGAAGTTGAAGAAGAATATCAACCAACTATGTAAACAGGAGAAGCACCAATTTTGACCTCTGTAGCATCTCTGAGAAAATCTGATGAGCAATTCCAGAACATCCGGGCGATCACTGGCTCTGAACATCCTTTTTTTTGTTTCAGAGTTGGTATTTACGATTTTGATTTACCCATTGTACTTTCCCGATTTGGAAGCCAATGCTATTTTAATGAAACATACTATTTTCCTTATAAACGGGTCCAGCTTTTTGCATCACGTTCTTTAGAAACACATAGTCGTAATTCATCTAATGTAACTTCAACCTGCCAAATTTTTGTTTCAAATGAATTACTATCAAAATCACCATGAAAATTGGTGACATGGCTTAACAATCCAATTGTTTGTAGAACTTCCCACGGCTTACGACAACTTTCCTTAGACCATTTCTTCAGACCAGTCTTTGCAACGGTGTCAACAGTAGTTTTGGAGGAGATTTCTGTATTTTTTGCCTTAATTTGTGATTCATATTCTTCATAACATAAGTTCAGATTAACCCAATTCAAATCTTTTTTCAATATTATTCTAGCTGAACTTACTAATAGATAAAGTTCGAGATCTGATAATGAGTTGATGATTGAAACTAGGGAACCCTTTTTTAAGTTATCAGAATATTTCTTAAAATTCGAATCTTTTAAAAATTTCGAGGTTTCATCGATCTGAGAGACTGGATAAACACAGTGATTTTGGAACTCTTTGATATCAGCACGGGTAAGATGATTTAATTTGATTAGTCTCTTTAAATAAGAATTTGTGCTGATCAGATTTTCAATATTAGAATTCCATTCCTTTTCATATTCGTTCTCTGGCTCATCGATACTTAGAATTTTCGTTGCGATTGAGGTAAACTTCTCCAATGAATAACCTTTGAATTGAATTGTTCTTTGTGAAAAACGACTTCTGACTCTTTTCTCCAAAGATTCCTTCAATGTGGTTTTATTAGTAAAACATAACACACTAATTGGTGTTTTACTCGTTTCAACTAAATCAAATAAATTATAAAGCAATGTTTGACGACCTTGATTTGCGAATTGTTCAACATTATCAATAACAAATATTAGTGGTGTTTTGATCTTTGTATTTTCGCCACCTGAAGTACTTGAAATACTCAATTCATCATCAAGAATCTTTAAAATGTTTGAAAATGTCGTGTTTATGGATTTTCGACTGAATAATTCATTGACTTCTAGATCTTTTAAATCAATATCGTAAATCCTTGATAGCTCAGCATCTAGTTGTTCAGCAATAGCACGAACAGCTAATTTATCTTCTTTTTGAACCAGTCCATTGATCCTAATCAATATAAAATCCCTTGAAAATTTTGAGCCTTTCAATTCATGATTCAGTTTGTTTAATGCTGTATCAAGAACTTTGGTTTTCCCACAATTTCTTGGCCCATATATAAAAGTTGAATTCTTTTCAGCTTTAAATACAGTAGAAGATATAAGCGAGTAAATATCCTCAAATTTATCATCTAATTCATATGGTTTTGTGTCTGCCTTACCCATTAGTTTCTTGTAGAGTTTGGATTTAAGTGATTTGATTTGATTGGGAAGATCTGAATGAATCGGCTCGATGTCATTCGGTTTGTTAGCTTGTTGGATCAAATCTTCTGATGAATCGTTGATATGAATTAGTTTTGGGAAGTTTTGTAAATTGCGTGGGTTTGAAGGATGTGTGGCGATATCTGGAAGCGAAGGTTTTTTCTCTGGATTAGCAGCGGCGGATATGTGTTCTTCGAAGCTGGTACCAGTTAGATCATCAGTTGAATCATGGAAGTTTTCTATAAGAGGTATTGCTAATTTTTTCGTCGCTTTAGCAATCTCTGCTTGCTTCTTGCGCTCAGGGGCTACTAAAATAACATCAGCATCATCATCTTCTTCTTCACTAAATTGTTCTTCATCTGAAAGATTTATCGTGGAAGTCAGTTTTATAAGTTTCAATGGATTTGGTGGTTTTGAATCTGTAATCAACCTGTTTGCATCAACAGCGTCTTTTGAGCGACGAACTTCGCCAAACTCACCCATGAAGTCTCTTTCTAGCTTCTCATATTCGGAATCTTCTCTTGGTCTCTTTGACATCTATCTAAGCCTCTTCGTCTATTCGAATCAGAGGGTTTTACACTAACAATGCTCTTGTTTACATTTTTTCAAGAGCTATACTATTCGCGGATATTACATAATCGAACCGTGCGTAACATATTACATAAGCAAAATGTGGGTTAGATGATTACATAATATATGTCTTATCAGGTATAAATTGATCCAATTGAGGAGAATTCTACAATTTATAGCAAGTTTTAACAAGCTTTAACAAGTTTTGCTAATATCTCAATTCAAGATAAGCGATATGAGTGCAACTATTTACAAACACTATGAATTACCTGACAACGTTGTGCAGCTCTTGCAAAAAGGGAAGTTCGTTCATTTGGGAACTTCTTCTCTTGATGCCATACCTGATGTGGCCTTGATGAATTACTATTACTTGCCAAAGACAGAGCTCTACTCTGATAAGGATGACAAGAGTAAGCCAGACAGATCTGTCGACCACACGTATATCATTCTCAGTACAAATAGGAACTCTGTGAAGTATGCGAATATCAATCAGAATCCCCATGTGTCATTGTTATTCCATGACTGGACCACTGCAAAACACAAAACAGGCAAAGATGTGACAAATTTGTTTCACCTTTTAACCAGTTTGAATCAAACAGAACTTAGCAAATTGAGTGCTACATTGACTGGAAAGGCTGAGGTTATCACTGATGAAAAGGAACTGGTTTATTATAAAACTAAACTATCCAATGAAAATCCAGATGCCAAAGTCTATATTGATGGTGATGAAAACTCAATTGTCTTAGTCCAGATCACATCAGCAAAGGTGTGTGATAATGAAAACCATCACAGCGTATATGAATCCTGAAATGATTCAATTACCTTCCTGACCGAAATCACTTGTAAATTCTTCCTGTTTCTTCAAATCATTTTCATTAACTGTAGGTCTTGTTGTTTTAATAGCTTTAATGAAATCTTTCAAAGTCAATTCAGGTTCTTGTAATTCATCAGCTTCAATTTGCATCCAATTCTTTTCCACAGCATCACGATCACCTGGTGAACATGGTGTTAATTTCCCATTATCAATCTGTTTAAAATGTGTAGCACTTTGAATTTTTCTAATAGGTTGCATTAATGCATCTTTTACAACAACAGCAATATCAGCACCTGAATAACCTTCAGTCATATTACCCAGTGTTCTATAATCAGATGGTGTTAATTCGCAAGGAGTTGATCCAACATTCAGTTCGAACATTTTGGTTCTAGCTTCAACTTCGGGTAATGCAATATATATTCTTCTTTCAAAACGACGTCTTATAGCAGCATCTAATTGCCATGGGATATTGGTGGCACCTAACACCAAAACTCCGCTTGAATCATTACCAACACCATTCATTTGAACTAATAATTCTGTTTTAATTCTTCTAGAAGCCTCACTTTCTCCTTCACCTCTTGGACCACAAAGGGCATCAACCTCATCAATAAAGATAATTGAAGGTTTATTTTCTCTAGCCATTGCAAATAACTGTTTAACTAATCTTTCACTTTCACCCATCCATTTACTCACCAAATCTGAGGAACTTACAGAGAAAAAAGTTGAATTTGCCTCTGTGGCAACAGCTTTTGCAAGATAAGATTTACCTGTACCTGGTGGCCCATAAAGTAAAATACCTGATAATGGTTTACGATTCCCTGTAAAAAGATGTGGAAATTTGACTGGTAATATCACTGCTTCTTTTAAAGCTTCTTTAGCTGGTTCTAAACCAGCAATATCTTCCCATTTAACATTTGGTTTCTCTGATAAAATCACACTTGATAAAGCACCTCTCAGTTTTTTAGTCTCTGAATCATTATCATCATCTCCTCCTTCATTTGTTGTCTTTTTAGATTTTGCCCCACCGTTTGAATCAGTTGATTGTTTCTCTTTTTTATCTAAATGCTCTTTCAATTGTTCAGCTCTTGATAGATATTCTGTAAATTTAGTTCTAATTAATTCCTTCGAACTCGGATTTTTCTCGTACTTTATGGCTAGCATAAGATAGTCTAGACCATTATAATATAATCCATAGGCATCTTCGTACCTCGTTGCATTATCGGCTTCAATAGCTTTTTGAACGAGTTCAATACCTTTATTTAAGAAATCTCCAGTTGACATACTTTAAATACAGCCAAAGATTGTAGAAAAAAACAGTGTAGGGAAGGGAGAAATTGCAATTATATGAGGTTGTTGACTGAAAACTAGAAATACAAAAGAAGCGACTTGTAAATTGTGAAATTAATTCAATTAAATAACTTTAAATTGATAAAAATCTCCTGGAATTTTCATTTTTTGGGCTATTCAAAATTGAAGAAAATAGAGATTTCCGTAAATGGTAATTACCTAATTTAGAGTATTTTAACCATATATTTGATATTTTAACGTCTATGCTTTATGGTAACTAGCTAAGTTGACCTTTGCAGGTGATAACCTATAGAACTCTGTGGTTGGTAATGGCTCGATCCTTTCAAAGGATTCGTTGTTTATAATGGAAGATTCCGTGATTTGAGATTGGAGATCATCCACTTTCTTTTCTGTCTCGGATAATACCTTTTCTAATAGTTCAACTCTTTTTCTCAGTTCTTCATTTTCTCTGTGAATATGAGCAGAATCAATGTTACTTTGACTTATGTCTTCCCTTTGTTCTATTTGTGTCTCCACCAGTGGAGAGGATGGTAAGTTGAAGACGGGGCTGATAGATCTCGCTCTAGCATTGTCCATCTCATGCGTTAAGTTTGATGTCTGTTCGTCTTTGAAAATTTCAATTTTAGAATTCTGCTTTTTCCATGAATCTATAGGACCACTTGAGTGTAATGATAAATCACTGTAGTTAAAATCTTTTTCATCAAGCTTTCTAATATACGGGTTTCTGTGCGACATATCTTTGTTTCTAGGAAGTGCTCCAGATATTTGAGTATCTCTTTTCCTCAAGGGTCTTTGACTCGCAATGATGGATCGAGGCCTTGGATTATCTTTACCGATCATAACATTAGCATACTTCTTCATCTCTTGCAACTCCACTTTATTTTTATCATCACTTGAGAAGACCATCTTACCAATCTTGTTAAAAGTGGTTGAAATCCAAGAACTATTACTTCTACCGGTATTGGTTGGTTTCAACACACGCCCAAACTTCTGTCGCTGGGCATTCGTATAAACTGCTTGTCTTGCTGATGGTTCTGGGGAATGCCTCGAAGGGACTGATTTTCGCGTACTTCCTTCTATTTTGAACGTTTCCTCCTCCTCCAGCTCTCGCCATACCTTTTTGATCGAAGCAATTGGAGAGAAACTCATTTTTGCGTATGGTAAGTCACCCTGTTCATTCCTTTGTTTACATTTTTGTGTACATTGTTTTATAATTACAACTAGAAAATTCGCGAACGATCTCTCTCTAATTTGGACCTTTCATAGTGACGTTCAATCACAAGATGCTCTTGATTTCCTGGTTTTTGAGATCTCCTGGTAGTAACATTGGCAAAGACATTGCTTTTAAAAGAAAATAAGTCTGCGATTTAAGATCATTGGTAGTTTGGGTCGTTTCCATAAGGTTAGTCATTAGTATTATTAGTGATTTAAATGGTATTTAAATAGGATATAGTTGGAGAGCTATTTTATTATGCAACATTCTTTGCGTCATCTTTCAGTTTCATATTTTTCTTGAAGTTCCTTTCATTTGTTATTGGGTTCCTGAAGCGTACAGAGAATGTAGGCTTTCCCACTTTTCTCTTTTTGCTTGGATCAGAGCCATTCCTAGGTTCAGTTGCTTTTCTGAATTTCTTTCCAGCATCGATGAAAATAGTGGGTTTTAAAGAAGTTTTATCCAAATTAAAAGGTGGGGAGATGTTCGATGTGATATTGTTATTATTTGGATCTAAGCTGGGAAGTGGTTGAGATTTAGAAAAGTGATGTTTTTGCATATTTTGAGCAGACTCACGCTGGGACAATGTTCGAGATAGCAGCTGACCTGTTTTCTGTAAAGCTAATGAAGAATTTCTGGAGTCAAAATTATCTAACATTGATGTAGTGATAATTTCAGAATTTGGACTAGAAGAATTAGGTTTGGTCGAATCAACTGTGTTCAAAAGCCCTATGTCTGTAATTGAAACAGGGGGTTGTTTTCGTACGCCATTCAATAAAGCATTATTTGCCAATGATATTGATTCATTTGTATGAGCATATTGTATATCCGAGCGCTCAATTATCTTCTGTTGTAAGACGATTTCAAAACCTGCAAAAACGTCAGAATTTGGAGGATTTGCACTAGTTTCAAAAGTTTTAACTATTCTTTGAGTTGCTGAATGTATCCTAAGCACTGTTATTTCATTATAATTTTTTTGATGATATTTTGATAAGGTCTCAAAAGATGATGCATTCACTTGATCAGGAGTGTCATAAACTGTTATGAGTTGGCCATTAGGTGATCCAAAACATAAACTGTATTGGCCATTTTCAGCTATAAACAAAGATGAAACCAAGTTAAAGATTTGAGCAAGTTGCGTACCAAAGTTTTCTGTCTTTGACATTAAAGTGAAAGTATTCAGGTCAATGGGATGCTGGCCATAGTTCTTGAGAATAAATTTAAACGGATAAGTTTCAGCCGCCTTCTTCGGATCAATGAAATAGACCAGACCATCCAAAGAGTTTGCTGAGAAAATAAAGGAAGGCATTACCTGACTCCGTCTCAGACCAGCCGAAACTCTACTGTAATGGGGTTTTTTATCTGGTTGGAAGGCTATACTAAGATGAGATTATATAATCATGATTATGTAATATCCAATCTCACTGGAATTATTACGTAAGGTAATTTCGGCTCAAGTTCCCAGTTAGGAAAATGCAGTATAACCGCAAGAGAGCTTTCACATATATAACTCCACAGGATCGTCCTCGAATTCCAAAAAGTGTTCGTTAAAAAGACACACAGGGTTGTTTATTGAGTAGAAATGCCAATAAAACTACCTATCCAAGACGCGGAGAAACAGGACGTTTTTAGAACTAGGGGAATTGGAAAATTTGTCTCCATAGTTACAATTCTTCTATCACTAGCTGGAGCGACTTATGTATTTTCTAATTACATTCACAGTTTAGATGATATTCATTTCAACAATCAGGAGATTTGTCCAATTGGGGATACTGTTCGTCCTTCTTCATTCTTAAAAGACAATTCATCCATTGAATACATAATTCATGATCCGGATTATCGACAATTAGCAGCAGCAAGATTATCAAAGGCTGTTCAAATCGAGACAGTTTCCTATGATAATCAATTATCACCTTTTGAGGATCCAGAAGCTTATAAGTCTTTTGATGAATTATTTGAGTTTTTCGAGAAAGAATTCCCAACAGTGTTCGAAACATTGAATTTTGAGAGAGTTAATGTTTATGGTCTATTATTTACTTGGAAAGGCTCAAATGAGAAATTGAAACCTCTTTTCCTTACTGGACATACTGATGTTGTTCCAATTGACGAGAATACAAGATCTAAATGGAATTATGAACCATTCAGTGGTTATTTTGATGGTGAAAACATCTGGGGTCGTGGTTCATCTGATTGTAAAAGTTCAGTTATTGCAATTTTCCAGGCATTAGAGAAACTAATTGATGAAGGTTTTCAACCAACAAGAACGGTTTTAGTGGGATTTGGATTTGATGAAGAAATTGGAGGTATATGGGGTGCTACTGGCTTTCGCCAGACTTTGGAAGAAAGATATGGTAAAGATTCACTCTATGCTATTGTTGACGAAGGTGGTAGTGCTATTGATACAATAGATGGTAGAGTTTTTGCTCTACCTTCAATTGGTGAGAAAGGTGTATTATCACTTGAAATCTCCTTAAATACACCGGGTGGTCACTCTTCAATCCCACCGGCTCATACGAACATTGGATTGATTTCAAAAGTTATAAATGACATCGAGGATACACCATTTGATGCGATTTTAGAACCTTTCAACCCAACACTACACTTTTTGCAATGTGTGGCTAAATATTCTAATGAATTTGATGAAAGTTTGAAAAAGAATATATTTAAAGCTGCCTACGATAAAGTTGCAAATTCAAAAGTCTTGAAATACTTAGACACAATTAAGGCCTACAGATATTTAGTCAAAACAACACAAGCAGTGGATGTTATTAATGGCGGTGTGAAGTCAAATGCCTTACCTGAATACACTAAATTTATCACCAACCATAGAATAAGCGTCGAATCCAGTGTTCAATTTACAACAGAAAAAATTATTGATAATGTCAAGAAAATAGCAAAGCAATATGATCTAGGTATCATTTATGAATCAGAAGAAATCATCCCAAGTACTGAAAATGGGTATTTTGAGATTAAAAAAGCCTCTCAGTTGGATCCAGCTCCAGTATCACCAGTCACAGGAGAAAACTGGAGAATTTTTGCTGGTACTATCAAACATGTTATCGAAGATTACATTTATCCAAACTTGACTGAGCCAGCTATTGTCGCTGGTAACTTGAATACTGGTAATACTGATACATCAAAATATTGGGGATTCACTAAACATATTTATCGATACAGATTGAGCACCCTTAATGGGATTTTGAACGGTGGTACACACAGTGTAAATGAGCACACTACAGTGGATAACCAATTATATCTTACTGTATTCGATTATGAGTACATCAAGAGTGCCAGTGAAGATTTGAGTGATGATTGAATATACGGCAAAAGCCTGTTGTTGAAACATCTTTCCCCCATATTTTAAATTGGAGTAATATTCAATCATCTTTTTACAAAGGGGTCATTGGATAATGATCAATTTCATACCTTTACAATGAAACCGATAACAAGAAGACGATCTTTGAAGACTCTCAACTTATAAAATTTTATATTCATTGTAGGTGATTAGCCCAAGCTGAAATTCGCGGAGTCGCGGAATTGTATATTTGTTTACAATTTCAACGAGTGAAATCTTATGAATGCTATTATTGCCTTAAAAAACACATTTCTGGTGGGAGAAATCGAACTGTAATGGATCTTTTCAAGATACTCGATACCACCCCAGAGCCTCCAATTATTTCGCTGGCCCCATCTTCAGCGAACAATAGTGGGGACTACTGGCTTCCTGTTCCTATGAGCGATTACCAAAAAGAATTGACTGACCAGGTCGTTTCTTTACACTATGCTGATATCTTGAAATATTTCGAGACAGATGATGAGGATCAGCTCTTATTAGACTCCTTAGAAATCCTTTACTTGAATTCACAATTGGTTGCCACCCATCCTTATTTGTTGATCACACATTACTTACCAAAAAATCTTACTTCAAAAGATATACCATCCAATTTAAGTGAGACCAGTGGAAAATTCAAAGTGTTGAAGGATTTGATTGGCTTAATAGATGATACAAACCTAAAAGTTGGTATTGTGGCCAGAAATGGGAAATTATTGGACTTGATCGAAGCTTTGTTATTAGGCTGTAAGACCAACATTAAGAGAAAAGGAACCCATATCAAAGATCCATCAAAAAGTAAACATAGAACTCAGTTGATCACCCAAATCATTGCATCAGATGAGGAAACAACAGAGAAGTTTGACCTAGTCATTGCGATTGATATAACAAGCGAAGATACATATTTAAAATCACTTCGAGAAAACGACGAAGTCCCAATAATCAGACTAGTGTCTGTCAACTCGATTGATCATTGTGCTCTATACTTCAGAAAATCATATAAAGAAAGATCGAAAAACTATCTTGTCGATGTCACTGCCGCTATTGTTGTCCTTAGAGACCGTGTTGGTGTACTTCCACCTGACTTGAGACCAATTTATTCAAAAAATTTGAGTTATTTGAAAGATTGGTTCCATGACTTTAAAAAACCATGGCCATTACCTGAAATGTCTTGTATAAAGCAGTATGATTCTTCAGATGTTGAAAAATCCTTATTGACCGAAGTCTCGATTAATAAGGTAAATGGTGATGATGACGATGAAAGGTCAAAGAGTTATTATGAAACCAAGAGACTAACCAACAACTATACATCCAATCCACTGAAAAGTTTTGATTTTGGTATTTTGAGTGTCAATCGAAACTATAATGACACTTTGACACATAAATTGATTCAGAATTTCAATGTTGAAAGAAACAAATTGCAAATTCAAAAACAAGAATTTGAGAATTTCAATCAGTTTAATATTAATAATTACTCCCTTATCGATGATACTAAGTTAGTTGAAGAGATCAATCATTTGAATTTAATAATTGAATCATCAGACTTGAAATTCTCAAAATTAAATGCTGAAATTGAAGAAGTTAAAACAAAGATTGAAGGTTTAACTAAAAAGGTCGAAGAGAAGAAAACCCCTAATCTCTCCAAAATTTATGAGATAAAGGAAGAAATTGAGAAGCAAAAAAAGAAACAAGCTTTGCTGAACCAAGAGAAAGAATACATGAAGAAAGAGATTGATATTGCCAATAAATCAATTGAAGATTCCAATAAGTTAATAGAAGACACAGAGTTATCAATAAAAAGCAACAAGGAGCAATTAGCAAACAAATTTACTACATTTGTTGATTATCCATTAGAGAATGAAAAAATCAAACAGTTGGAACAACAAATTAGAAATCTTAAGTCTGAAATAGAACAATCATTAAACAAGCTAAAGATTAATACTAGGAGATGATGATTCCCAAAAAAAAACTTAATTTCACATCCATTTTTTAATAGATTTGTCCCATCCAGAACTAACGATAAAATCATCACAGATATCCAGACTCATAACTTTATCTAAATGTCCTTGTAAATCTTTGATCATTATCCAATTATCAACACTCCATATTTTCAAATCACCATTATATGAACTTGAAATCAATACATCATTACCAAATTTGACTGAAGAAACAAGTTTGTTATGAGCAGGAATTGTATATTTTTCAGAAACCATTCTTAGATCCCAAATCTTTATTGAACCATCTCCACTTCCTGAAGCAACTTCATAATCTCTATTCCAATCTAAGGAATATATAGGTTTGATATGCCCATTTAAAGTCATAATAATTTCACCGGATCTTAAATCCCAAATATAACCCATTGCATCTAAACCTCCAGTAGCAACAAGTGAACCATCATTATTAAAAGAAAGAGAGTAAACTTGTTTAGAGTGACCCTCTTGTAAAAGTAGCTCTTGCTGAGTTCTAACGTCATATAGTCTCCAAGTATGATCAAATGAGGCGCTCCCTATGAAATTACCAGATGGATGATATTTTACTTGAACGATTCTGTCTTGATGTCCATTAAATGTTGCTATTGGAGTAACAGTTTCTTTCTGGTATAAATTTATTACATCTGAAGATACTATGAAGTGATCTTCTGAAGGTGACCAATCAATTCCACTAATTTTATCATTCAACTGTTCATATTCTCTTAAGATGGATAGATTTGAGTCTAAAATTTTTAATTCTCCACTCCAAGAGCCTGCTAATATCTCCTTCGTTGTTTGATTTATTGAAACATTAGAAATAGCTCTGTCACATATGAGATTAGATCCCACAAGTTCAAAGTTTTCGTATTTCTTATTGATATTCCTCCTTCTCTGTAGTGTTTTAGCTAGTGATTCAAGCGATTGGTCATACTGTCTTTTCAGCCTATTCTGGGCTCTTTCTGCTGAGAACTTCGCAATAAATCTTCTTGAATCAACTAGCTCTACTGATGACGGCGTTACAAACTCCTCCTCTGTGCTCTCCAGTGTGTCAGTCATGATGTTTGACATATATTTGAAAGGTTTTCATTAGAGAAACCCAAAAAAAAAAGACTACAAAATATAAACAAAAATACAAAAGCTTAGAAAAGACTAAAGAAAGTGTATTAAAATGAATCTTTTGAGACAGAAACACATCGACTACATTGTTTCATTGAATGATCTCAAAGATTATCAGTTTTATCTGACGGAGCATCTCCGAATGAACGGTACCTATTGGGGATTGAACTGTTTGTATCTATTAAATTCACAAGATTCTTTTGATAAACAAGAAATCATAAAATACGTTCTTTCGTGTCTAAATGAGGATGGAGGATTTGGTTCCTTTCCAAGACATGACAGCCATTTACTAAGTACTTTATCTGCGCTTCAAATTCTCGTTTTATATGATTCATTAGATGTGCTAGATCAATCTCAAAAAGATGGTGTTACCAAATTTATATTAAAAAATCGTTTAGAGGATGGTTCTTTCCAAGGTGATCGATTTGGTGAAGTTGACACGCGATTTGTTTATACTGCTGTCCAATCATTGTCCATTTTGGGTAAATTGAATCAAGAAGTTGTTGATGGTGTGGTGTGCTTCATCTCTAAATGTGCAAACTTCGATGGCGGATATGGTCTAGTTCCTGGTGCAGAGAGTCATTCAGCACAAGTATTGACATGTCTTACTACGCTAGCCTTAGTTGATCGCCTAGATGTTGTTGATGCTGAATTGACTGGATGGTGGTTGAGTGAACGTCAAGTGGAAAATGGTGGATTAAATGGAAGACCAGGTAAGTTACCTGATGTTTGTTATAGTTGGTGGGTTTTATCCTCATTGGCTATACTAGGTAAATTAGATTGGATAAACTCTGAAAAATTGAAAGGATTTATATTATCAAGTCAAGATGATGTTACTGGTGGTATTAGTGATCGTCCTGATAACCAAGTGGATGTTTTCCATACACATTTTGGGATTGCTGGACTAAGTTTATTAGGCTACGATGATCTGAAACCAGTGGATCCTGTTTATTGTCTTCCAACTGAGATTGCTGATAAAATACCAAAATGGCCATATAATTCAGAAATATAATTCCTTTTGTTCTGATTTTTTATTCCCTAAATCAATCTCCACGTAATTAAACCTCTTTTTGGTAATTGCATTACCTGGATTAATACATTTACATCCATTATATGTAACGTCAAAAGATGCAGATGAAGAATCTGTTAGTATCAAAAGATGAGGAATTGGTGATAATGTCAAAGTATGATCTAATTTCCATATTATTGGTTTGAGTTTTTTAGTAAATGGTGATAAATGGCCTTGATCTAATATGGTCTTGACTAGTTTCCTAGCTTCCACTATTCTTGGTGGTAAACTTTCCAATCGTTCGATTTGAGTCAATTCATTTTCATTTCTTAATTCTTCATCATTTCTAAATATTACAGTGTTTCTTCTAAATTTTGAACCTAATCTATCACAATGAATAACAATCTCCTGTGAAAGATAAACCAATCTTGTTGGATTGGATCCCCATAAAACATTTCTAGCGATTCTATTCAACCTTGATCCAAATAATTTTGGAATTGGAGTCTTTGGCCAAATTGGTGTTTGCCATTGATCATTCTCACCTGGAATGAATATTAGTGCAATATTACCACAAATTCTCTTATGAGGCTCTAATATTGATGCTAAAGAGTCGAAAAGTTTTTTATATTCAGATGATTTTAATGTAGTTGAGGAGAATGATCCATTAAATATGATTGCAATTGGTAACACTTCCTTTTCTTCAATTTTTGTAAAAAATTTATCTAATGCTTGTAGATTTTTGAAATTATCCAAATATAAATCAGATCCAAGAACAATTAATCGATGATCATATTGTGATTCCACTAATTTCAATCTTTTATTTAATTCTTTATCAATTCTAAAATTTGCATGAATTCCCAAAAAATCAATGTTTCCATTAGCTTCAAGAGTATCAATACGCCTTTCACCTGGTGGATGACCAATAGAAGAGCAGTAGAAAGTACCAGTGGAATAGATACCATCACAAAGAACGAAATTCCCTGGATTATAGAAAGAACCTAAATTTGGTTCAGTTTGGTCTAGATTTAGTAAGATCTTATCAGATGGATCTTGAAGATAGTATTCACCATTGATTAAAGTTAACAATCCCAATAGCAAAAATCTTTGATTATTTCTTCCTAATAAGTTCTTAATTTGTGTTATTCCAGTGTTGGTTAAACTTTGTGAATCGTTAAAAGAAGTGTGAATGTGGAAACTTTCATTTCTTAGTAGTCTATCCTTGACTATATGATATCTCTTAATAAAAAGATTGACATTAGAATCAACTGTAGACTTGAGTATTTGTGAATTTTGTTCTTTTTCTAAATCATATTGTTTTCTAACAAAGTCATAATTAAATAAAGGTTGATCCGAACTGTTGATTAATTTGAAATATTCTCTCCAATTCAGTGTTTCTGTAAGAGGTGGAGGCGTTATACTGGTTGCAGGACTTGTTCTTTGGACTGATTCCATCTCTGTACCGCTTTCATCATCTTCTTTGCTTCTAATATTTTGTTCTATTATAGACGTATTATTATTTCTAATTGCCTTGCCTTCTAAACTCTCAATTTCCTTCAAAACATCTTCTAAACCATTACCATCTAGAAAAAGGCCCCTCTCTTGTTCTTTCCATAGTTTACACACCTCTTCAAGATATTGCTGAGAGTTAAGACTCTTCCACTCATTACCGAACTTTGGTCCAATATACTCAGCTAAAATCTTTAAAGCTTCCGATTTGATGTTTATCCCATGCTTCTTGGTAATGATTCTATAAGCCAGAGGTCTTAGGTTTGCTGGATGGAGTTTTATGGGTAGAATTACGGGCTGTGATGCCATCTTTGCAGGACCTGCTCTTCGAAATTATCAGTCTCTTTTGGCTTTTGGCTTTTGAGATGGATTTGAACAGACGCGTTAATTGAGAAACGTGAAATGTTCTTGTATTCGGTCACGTGAGCTTTTGTTTATTCATCTGTTACGCGTTTAATAGAAATTGCATAGAAATTTGGTGACTTTCTTTGGAATTGACAGTATTTGAGTGCATTGGGAGTGTTCACACTTGGTTATCAACAGGGACTAATAATGAAGCCATTTCAGATCTCTGAATTTTTCAGATTGGGAGAAATAAAGTAGAAGATAATCTAATTCTAAGATAATTTACTGGAGTCATTTGAGTATTAAACAGTAATCTTGGGATCATCCTAATCAGAATCCTACTACTTTTTATAGAATCAATAGATAAAAGAATTCGAATTCCAGCTGGTGATTTCAAATAATCTGATCTAAGGCGAATATTATAATTAGGTCTCGCTGAGTGTACATTTTAACGGTATGTTTCCCATTTATGGCGATGTTGTGCCAGACCATATTTGTAGTTTACATTTGAAGACTGGGAGAGTAGTTGGTTGTTGGTTGTTAGTGGTTAGTGGTTAGTGGTTGTTGGTGGTGATTGGTGGTGGTGGTTTTGTTCTTCACTTTTTAATGGCGAAAAAACATTTATTTACAAAACAAATAAACACAAAAACTCCAAAGATTCAGAATCTCATTGCTATGACGGTCGATTTGTCAGCTGATGAACTTGCACTTTATGACAGACAGCTCAGAGTTTGGGGTGCTGAGGGCCAAAACCGTATTAAAAACACTTCAGTACTTCTTATTAATGTCAATTCAACTGCGAATGAAATAATCAAGAATTTGGTATTGAGTGGTATAGGATCTTTAGAATTATGGGATCCTTCTACAGTTCAAGAAACTGATCTCTCTGCTCAATTCTTTCTTTCTGAACAGGATATTGGCCTGTTGAAGTTGGAAGCAATCCATAAAAGGATTAAAGAAATGAATCCTCGTGTTTCATTATCAATTAATACTAAATCTTTTAATTTTACTGATAAAGATTACATATCTAAATTTGATTTGGTTATTGCTAACAATTTGTGGGCATCACATTTAAAAGAACTTAATGAATTAACTAGGTCATTAAAAATACCTTTACATTATACAGAATCTCATGGGTTATTTGGTTATATATTTAATGATTTAATTGAAGATGTTTCAGTTTATACAGAGAAAAAATTACCATTAGCTAGAAAAATTGGGAAACTTTCTGATAATAGAGAAATCATTAATGTTTTAACCAAAATTGATAAAGAATCAAATCAACTTTTAGAAAGTTTTACTGTTCGTTCAATTTATTCAAAATTTGATGACATTATTAAATCAAAAAATTTGAAATCAACTTCAAAAAGATTCAAGAAAAGGATCTCACCATTACTTACAATTTTCTTATCTATTTATCAACTTCAGTTAGATTCTATTGAATTAACTATTGATTCTTTATCTAAGAAAACTAAGCAAATTGCTGAAAGTTTAAATATCAATTCACCAGAAGATATAACATATTTTGATCTAATCATTAAACAGTTAAACACTGAAATATCCCCAGTTGCTGCTATTATTGGTGGTACTCTTTCACAAGATGTTATTAATTCATTAAGTAAGAAAAAACTTGCAATTAATAACTTTTTGATTATTGATGGTGATAAATATTTGATGCCAATTTATGAATTATAATGCTCTACATATATATCTTGTTTTTTTTTGAATTGTTTTATGTGTTAACTAAACACCACTGAAATGTTATTTTCACTATTCCCTCTTTCTCTTCTTTCCTTCTCCTCTCTCTTTATCTTCTTTTTTTCTTTCTTTTTTCACCAATGATCAATCCAAAAATTAATCAATTGTTTCCATTTGTTGCCAACTCTTGTAAGTGATGCATAAAGTTTTGTAATGAAACATCATCAGTTAAAACAATACCTGCAGTACTACCACCACTCATATTTGGATCATATGAAGTTGAAGGATTCAATTTAGAATATAAAAATCTAGCTTGAGATCCACCTTCTTCTGTATCAATAAATCTTGGTAAAGGAAATCTATCAACTAATAATTCAGCAGCTTCTTTCTTTGGTTCATCCAAAAATTCTTTAAATGAACTATATTCTGGATCATCTTGATAACCTTGAGCTCTCCAACTTGCAACTGTAGCACCATGATAAATTAAAATGTGGAAGAATGTATCCAATAATAAAATACGATCTGGATTAATAGAAATAGAATCTAATAAAACTGGTTCTGGTTCTGAATCCATTGAAAATGATGTTAATGTTGGTTGAATCATAATTAATGAATTTAATGTATCTTCTTTTAATAAAACATGTCTGTAAAATGCAGTTTCATCTGGTGAATTATTAAAAACTTGTAAGAATTGAGATCTTCTTAAGTAAAACATAAATTGTGGATATAATGAAAAATTTGGTGACAATCTAAAACTTGAAGGTTCATTCTTAGTATAATCAGCATATTTAGAACATAATTTAATTAATAATCTATCGACCCATCTTAAAATATCAGCACTATCACCATCTTCAGCTTTAAAAATTGCAATTCTTGACATTAAAACTGCTGCTGCTTCTTGATCAAATGAACTAGATAAATTAATATCACCAACTTGTAAAAATGGAATAGCAATTGTTGTAACTCTGGTTCTATAAGTACCAGATGCATGTTGATAATTTGTAACAAATTGAATATAAGCATTTGGTGTTGAAACTTGTTGACTAACATCAAAGAAAATACCATAAGAATGACTTGGTGAAATACCACTCATTTTCCATGAATTAGTAGAACCAATACCAACTTCAGTATCTGAAATATTTGATGATGAACCTGTTCCTGATAAAGGTTGAGAAGCAGATGCATGACCAATTAAACCAGAAACTTTTAAATCTTTTGAAGTTTTAACAGATAAATTTGCTCCAAACCCCATTGTTAAATAACCAGCTTCATCTTTACTAAATAATCTAATAAAAGATTGTTTAAATATAGAAGTAGTAAAAGCATCAGTTAATAATAAAACACCACCAGTTTTATTTGTTAAAGATTGCATTTCATTAATACCAACTTGATCATAACAACCAGCAAAAATATCAACAATATGACCATTTTCAGAGGCTTTAATAGCTAAATCTTGATAAAATTTCGAAGCTTTTTTATAATGTTTTGCTGAATCTTTATCAATATCATTATGTGATCTAATTGGTTCTTTTAATTCATCTCCAACAATTAAACCAGGTTGTAAAGTACATGGACCAGCAGAGAAAAGTAAAACGCGACCACCAAAACCAGTATAAGTTTGTTTTAATAAATTAACAGAAATTGCTAATGCAGCACCTGTTGATCTTAAAGCACGTTTACCAGAACCAACATTCCAAGGATCAGATTTTAAATTTTCTAAAATGTTTGTTAATTGAAATTCAACAGAATTTAATTCATAAAAAAATTTAGCATTTGATTGGGATAAAAATTCTTTAACTTGTTCTGATGTATAATCTTTATTACCTCTAAAGGCATAAGTTCTTTGAACAGGACTACCAAGATCATATAATTGAACAATTGTACCAAAAGTGATTAAACCAACTAAAGCATTTGGTGGTAAATAACTTAATGAAATAATTAAAGTTTCTTTTAAAGCTTGCAAATTTTCTTCATCTTGACATAAATCAATAACAAAAAGGAAAATTGGTGGTTGTTGAACAGGTTTAGTTAAAACATATTCAATTGTTGAAGAATCATTTTGTAATTCTAAAGGTAAAGTTTCAGGAGTGATTTGAGCATAAAAAGGTGGTAATTGATTTCTTGCATTACATAAAGGACAAATCCAAAACATTGATCTGGTATCAACTTGTGAGAATTGATTCAAGATCGCCTTACAATTAACATTTGAACAAACAATAGGATCATAATTGGCGTATTTCAAATTAGTTGTCGTTTTCAATGGAGTGTAAAGTGCACCCAATGGAACTACCATTCTGTTAGCCTCAGCTCTTGATGCTGGAAAAGCATTCCAGGCCAAACGGACACCGTTTAAATCTTCGTTTGCTTCGAAATCCATTTACTAAAATCCCAAATCTCTTGACTTTGATAGATATCTTTGAATTGTTTTTATTCAAACTTTCATTTTAAAAGTGATTTGTTGTTGTTATTTTTTGGTGGTTTTTTTTTTTGGCTACGTTGTCCATTTGAAATCACGTGACTGTTTTTTCATATATTGACATTAAGTTAAATATCATTATCCTCATTCAGAACACCAGATTGGTCCAGTGCAATATTTAATTTATTGATTCTCTTATTCTCAAGATCCTTGTGTTTTTTCTTTAGATTTGATTTCTTTGTTTTTTCATCTGTCCAAAACTCTTCAGGTTCTTCATTAGTATCAAACTGACTAGCATAACTATTAGATGGCTTCTGTCTCACAATATCAGATATTTGTTTGTTATTAGCCAATTGTGTATGTATTCCATTGGAGAAAACCCATTTCAATTGTATAAGTCTGAAGAATGAGAACCAGGATTTAACAGCCAAAGATCTGGATTTACTCAATTTAATATGACTTAAGACTAATTCTTCTTCATTATTTTCTTCTAAATCTGATTTCTTTGAAATGAGTTTCAAAATTCTACTCTTTTTATCAGAATAAAAGTTTATCGTTGTAAGGACATCTTTGAATAATGATTTCCCAGATTTTTTATCCTTTTTAGATATTTTTTTACTTGAATTCTTGTAAAGTTCTTCTAGTCTTGTTTTAATTTCATAAGTATTAGAATATGGAAGTATATCATATCCTTCCTCAAAATCATCTAATGAATCATTTGCATTATCATCATAATTGAAAATTTCATAAGATAATCCAATTAACATAGCAACAGGTTTAACTATATCTAGAGTATCAACTGTTGTTAATAATTCAACTAATGTATCTATAATAGTTTCAATTAATTCATTTAAATTAGCATTTCCAACCAGAACAGTAAATAATGAGCCAATACCATAAATCACAGAATTAATTAATGGACCATTTTCTTCCAAGTCAGTTACTAAACCTAATAAAACTTCACTTAAAAATTCAACAATTGAATCTACACCAAACCCACCTGTTCCATCATATATCACCAAAGCAATTGAACTGTATGAATATACTAGATATTGTTTAATTCCACTAGATAAAGTTGAATCATTAATCATTTTTTCCAAGATATTTAAAATATTTAATGATTTATCTTCAGAATAAACCAAACCAGCATTATCAATATTTGCAATAATAAAACTTGTTAAACTTCTAGTTGATAAAATCAATTCATTTGAAGATTTTGATGATTGAAAGATTTTTAATAATATTGATAAATCATATTCATAATCACCATCATATTCATCTTCAAAATCTGAGCATTTAACAATAAGGTTATATAATTGATTTAATAGTAATTCACGATCATTTGAAGAAACTTCATTTCTGGGTTTAGTCAAAGCTTTGATAACCTCAGGGATAGAGTTCAGTTTCAGTTTAACATCACTCTTATCATCATTATTATCATCTAATTCCAATTTTAATAAAGTATTTAATCTCTCACTTATAATCTCATCCAAATTACCAAAAGTAATTTCGTTTAAAATATCACGATCATCCACCATACCTCGAGAAGAAGGACGAGTGGATGCATTTGATTGGACTCGAACAGTTGGAGTGAAGATTCTAGGTGGCATTGGATTGTAATAAATAAAGTGTTTCAGCTTAAACTTGCTCTGAATTTGCCTTCATTTGATGTCATCCCACTCAAATTTGATGGGGAAATTCGCGGAACAACTTCACGACCTCTCATTTTGATTATGTAATGATATTTCGCGAAGATCATAAAGAGATAATAAACAGACAAATGCAATTTCTGGTGGAAAGGATAATTAGTTTAAGAGTGTTTGTTAGTTAATTGTTTGGTGATTTTGTTCTTTTGAAATGGCTATTGTTTATTTTGTTTCATTGATTTCAAGAGAAGTGAGTGGAGTTTATTGAATCTTCGGCTCTTATTCTCCTATACTAATTTAATCTGATTAGAACCGTCCAATTCACATTCAAGAAATACAATCATTGGAGTCATTAGATAAAAATGAATTAATTGAAAAAGAGAACAAAAGTATATCAAATAGTGATGAATCCTTATTGAAATATCATTTTCTTTCAAATATTGCATTGGATGTTTTCTTATCACCATTTTATGAAGGAGACACAGGAATTGAACAACTTTTATTCACACAAGATGGTATAAATGTTTATGGATTTGAAACAAATTCAGGACTAAAGATTTTAATTGGGACATCAGATAAGATAGATTCAAGTTTTAAACTGATATTTCAAAAATTGCATAAGATTTATTTAAATTTAGTATTAAATCCATTTCAAGATAATGAAGAATTATCAAATATAACGATAAATGAAAAGAAATTGAGTGAAAATATCAGGAAAGTGTTTTGATGATATTAACAAAGGCGATAGGAGATCACTATGTTGTTTTTGTTTGTTTTTTTTTTGAATACATACCATATTCTTTTTTTTTATATATATTTTTAATTTACACTGTTTTGTGTTTGTAAATTCATTAAAAGTGTTCATTAATAGAAGATCTGTAATATTTCGATCATTTCAAGATAACATTAGCGTTTCTCAATTCCAAATATTGTTGATCAACACCTTGTGACATATTTTTAACAACTGTAAATACTTCACTATTATGATACCTTATACCAGTTGTAGGAGATCTATAATTTGCCTTTAATCCAGTAATATCACAATATTTCTTTGTTGGTTTGATCGAAGGAGGAGCCTCGATTGTATTATAGAAAACAGCATCTTTTTTAAATGAATCTTGATTTGCTTTTATATATTTTTGTTCATCAACTAATATTTGTTTTAGTGGTTTAACTCTTCTATTAGTACCTTTAAAATTTGGATTTCTGAATGTAAAAGGTCCAGCATTTGCTTGTGATATTGCCACGAGATCAATTTCTTCTGTCATTAGATTAGCTGAGGATATTTATTGATTTTTTGTTAATATATGGGATAGCTCGTTTAAGTTGTGTTTTTTGTTTGTTTTGTTTTTTCTCTTCTTTTTTGGTTATTTGAAGAAAACAAATATATGAAAAGTGCCATTTCAAAGCTTTTAAAGATTCGTTTTTAGGCAAAATAATGGAATTGGTGGAGAGTACATTTTGTAGAATTAACAGGTTGTTTTTATTTGTTATTTGAGTGGATATTTATCAATTGGATTGTCAAGTGGAAACAACTACACAAGATTATAAAATTGACACTCAAACTCAATTTTCGTTATAGATAACATATATTCATGATACATATATCTAAAGCTAACCTTTTCAGTGAAAGAGAAGAGAGATTATGGACTAAACAAACTTATGAAGAGAAGTCATAATATTTGCACTTCTCGTTTGACTCCGTTTGGAGTGAATCAAACAGAGTCGACTTATGTTTATGAGAGAAGTCAGCTAAACGCAAACTGAGGTTTGACTCTGTTGACTCGGTCTAATTAATCTCAAATAACCTGCCAAAGCGAGGTGATTCCTGTTATTTATACCTGAAACGGGTCTGAAAATCCCAAACTCTAAACTTATGTAGACCCACAAACAAGTACAACTAACAACCCTTCCACATATCATACACAAACACTCAACCTAATCCTAATCCTAATCCTAAGCCAAATCCTTAACCCTAAAACATTTGGTGTGTTTTTTTGGCCAATCGGAATCGTTTCTTTTTTTTTCCTCAACTTAATGGAGCAGTCACATTTTTATAAGGGCTTTGGATATAACAAGGGATTTGGTTATAACAACTTTATGGTAGAAAGTGCTAAAGGATATTGGTTGATCAAATGAACAATATTGAAGTGAAATAGCCTTAAATGTGAAGTTCTCGTCAATTTTCATCAAGATCACTTCTATTTCAAATATACTTCAAACAGCTCTTTCAATTTCCACTTTTAGCCTATTTTTGTTGCTTTTTTTTGGTTCTTGCACGCACAGGTGGCGCGGGCTTAGATTTCCCATTGAATGGGCTACTCCCGCCTAAGAGCTCTCTGTCTATTGAGCGCTCAGCAGGGGGGGGAGCCCAACCGCCTGATACGGCGAAGCGACGTTGGGCGGCACTTTGTGAGAAGAAAAAATTTGGGATGTGTCATCTCGACGATATAAAAGTTAACAGTTTCTTTTTCTCTCTCTCTCTCTCTCTCTCTCATATTCATACAAACAAACCTAATTTAATACAATGACCGCAGACACTTTACAGCCTTATGCTTCTGCCAGAAATGACTTCAGAAGTGACACTTTCACTACACCTACTCCAAATATGATTAAAGCTGCTTTAACTGCGTCCATTGGTGATTCTGTGTATAATGAAGATGTGGATACCATCGCCTTGGAACAAAAAGTTGCCAAACTTACTGGCAAACCTGCTGGTTTATATTGTGTTTCTGGTACCCTATCCAATCAAATCGCTATCAGATCCCATTTATTCCAACCTCCATACTCTATCTTATGTGATTATAGAGCTCATGTTTATACCCATGAAGCTGCTGGTTTAGCAATGTTATCAAATGCTATGGTTACTCCAGTTAGACCATCAAATGGTGATTACATGACTTTAGAAGATATTAAACAAAATATCATCCCAGAAGATGGTGATATTCATGGTGCTCCAACAAAATTAATCTCTTTAGAAAATACTTTACATGGTATTATTTATCCATATGAAGAATTATTAAGAATTAAACAATTTTGTATTGAAAATGGTTATAAACTTCATTGTGATGGTGCTAGAATTTGGAATGCTTCTGAAGAAGCTGGTGTTCCAATGAGTAAATATGGTGAAATCTTTGATTCTATTAGTATTTGTTTATCAAAATCCATTGGTGCTCCAATGGGTTCTGTTTTAGTTGGTGAAATTCCATTCATTAAAAAATGTAATCATTTTAAAAAACAATGTGGTGGTGGTATTAGACAATCTGGTATGATGGCTAAAATGGCTTCTATTGCTATTGATGAAACTTTACCTTTATTAAAAGCTTCTCATAAAAAGGCTAAATCTTTAGGTGATTTTTGTATTGAAAATGGAATTATATTAGAATCCCCTGTTGATACAAATTTTGTCTTTATTGATTTAAAAGCTAATCATATTAAAGATGATACTGTTATTAAATATGGTAACAAACATGGTGTTAAATTAATGGGTGGTAGAGTTGCTTTCCATTATCAAATTGATGATGAAAGTTTAGAAAATGTTAAAAAAGCTGTATTGGAAGCTTTTGAATATTCAAAACAAAATCCTCATTATCATGATGGTCCATATAAAATGTACCGTTCTCCAACTCCAGTCAAATATTGATTTGGAGATGAGAATAAAATATAAAATGGCATTTAGGTACGTTAATGATGATTTATTTTAATGATTTGCATTTTTTAATGATTTTTTGGGGTTTTCTGCATAAATAAAACAAGAAAAACAAAACAAAACCATAAGGCATATAAATTATAGTTGTGTTGGTCAATTATAGATGTTTGAGATATAATAGAGCATAATAATGAATGGGGATCTGAGGTTTTCTCAACTATGTCCACATCTTAACCATTATTGACCAGGCTCTTGGCTCAGTGGTTATAGTCAATCAAATTAGTGACTCTGTGATCCCTTCACTGGCTCTTAATTTCAATTGGTTCTTTAGTTATTCATAATTAAAGAATCATCACCATAATTAGACAATCACTTCTATTTATAAGCATCTTTTCCCTATTTTTTTTTAATTTTTTTGGCAATTAATGCATTTGCGTTCATTATTCATCACTGTAGACCCTTCATTGGTTTTCCATCCACTAATATGAAGTATTGATAACTCCCTCTCTCTATATATTTGTTGTATTTTTTCCTAATTGGGTAATTTTCGTGTATTTCTATTTTTTATTTTGGAAAAACGAGAGAAATTCACCAAACAAATTGAGCAAATCGAACAAATCAAACCAAAAATATCAAAACAAAAGATTAAACAACTGTTTTTAAGACGGATTCAGTGTTGAAAAGTGGGGTTTTATTTCAATCCACGATCGAACTGATAAAAATCTGGCATTTTTTGATAGCTTAATACCCCTTTTTTTGTTTGCCTTTTTAAAAGCTGGTTCAACAAGGTTTGAAATTGCCATAAACTGAAAGAGATAGAGAGAGGGAAAAATATATAAAGATTCTTTCAAAGCCAATTTGCTCTCCCTTTATCTGACACTCATTTCTTTTTATTACCAAAACTACCCATTGCATTCACATTCTTCTTATTCCTTCTTCTTTTGTTAAAAATCCTACTGCTAATAATAGTTGTTAAATAAGAAAGATGTCACATCATAAAACTTTAGGAAAATCACTTCCCTTTACTTCATCAAAAAACCAACTAATTTATAAATCATTTACATTAATAGTTGGTGGTCTTATATCTATTATCATTATATTCAATCTTGTGATAAATTTGGTATTACATCAATTTTATATACCAAATTTTAATAGTATTCCATCAGTAGAATTCTTTGATTTGAAAAATTATGAAGGTTTAGCTGATGGATGGCAACATGAAGAACGTGTTTTATTTTGTGTTCCATTAAGAGATGCTGCTTCTCATTTACCAATGTTCTTTGGACACATGAAAAATTTAACTTATCCTCATCATTTAATTGATTTATCCTTCTTAGTTAGTGATAGTTCTGATAATACAATGGAAGCATTAGAATCACATTTAAAAGCTATTCAAAATGGTAAAGATGAATCTTTAAAATTTGGAACTATTGAAATTTTTGAAAAAGATTTTGGTCAAAGTATTGGTCAAGGATTTAGTGATCGTCATGGTTTTGAAGCTCAAGGTCCTCGTAGAAAATTAATGGCAAGAGCAAGAAATTGGTTACTATCTGCTAGTATTAAACCTCAACATTCTTGGGTTTATTGGAGGGATGCTGATGTTGAAACAGTTCCACCAACTATTATTGAAGATTTAATGCATCATGGTAAAGATGTTATTGTACCAAATGTTTGGAGACCTTTACCTGATTGGTTAGGTAATCAACAACCTTATGATTTAAATTCATGGCAAGAAAGTGAAGGTGGTTTGCAATTAGCTAAAACTTTAGGTGAAGATGCTGTTATTGTTGAAGGTTATGCTGAATATGCAACTTGGAGACCTCATTTAGCTTATCTTAGAGATCCATATGGTGATCCAGAAGTTGAAATGGAACTTGATGGTATTGGAGGTGTTTCAATCTTAGCAAGAGCTAAAGTTTTCAAAAATGGTGGTCATTTCCCTGCATTTTCATTTCAAAAACATGCTGAAACTGAAGCTTTTGGTAAATTATGTAAAACAATGGGTTATTCTGTTATTGGTTTACCTCATTATGTGATATGGCATATTTATGAACCATCTTCTGATGATTTAAAACATATGGAATGGGTAGCTAAAGAAGAAGCTAGACAAATTGAAGAAAATAAAGTTAAAGAATTTTATGATAAAATTTGGTTAGAAGGTTTCGAAGATGTTCGGAATGATTGGGAAAATGATAGAATTAATATCTTTAAAAATACTGATACAAATAAGTTTAAATCGATTAAAGTGGATTGGTCTGGTGTTGATTCTTTTCAATATAAAAGCCCATTGGGTAAAGATAAAGACAAAGTTTTAGCTGCTTTTGATCCTTCAAGCTAAAATAGAAAATATTATAAATGTTCTGTTTCTGCATATATTTCTGTATGTATATATATATATATACATCCAAGTTTATTGTTGTGTCTTTCTGGAATATTTCTGAACCACTACTTCTCCCTCCAATCATTATTACTATAAATGTAAAATAAATATGTTTTATTATGCAAAAGTAAAAATATTTTTTTTTAAAAAACTGTTGGTTTAATAACTAATCTGATGGTTCACCCTCTTCATTATTCTCAATTATATCTTCAATACCTTTATGAGATGATCCATTAGCGCTTTTTGAGCTGAAAAAACTCAACTTCCTCACAATAGATTTACTTGTAGAATTTGATTGAATTGATCCATTTTCATGAACACCTCCATTTTCTTCAAATGAACTTGAATTTGATTGTTTTCTAGTACTATTTGTTGAAACTTTCCTATTTCTTGAAAATAATTTCCTACCTTGTGTTGTTGAATGGTCATCAATAGCTGATTCTTCATGTTCATCAGGGTTTTGTACTTTAATCTTGATCGGAGATTTATCTAATACTGGTAATTGATTGTTATTATTACCAAAGTTGAATATTTTCTTTCTAAAGAATGATGGTGAAGAAGTTAAATCGGTAGATTTAGATGAATTAACAGTATTTGATGATTTATTAGTATTTGTGAGGGCAACGGGATCTCCAATAACAGGATCAGATACATCATCTCCAGTGTATTCTTGAACATTATCTGTACTATCAGTAGTGTTGTCTTCATTCTTAGAATTGGTTTTAGATGTAGAATTAACTTCACTTGAATGTTTAGAATGACCAAAATGAAACTTGGCCCAACTTTCACTATCTTTTCCAATAGCAGAATTTGATGAACTAACAGAAATGTTTCTGCTGTGAGGGACATTTTTCAAAGGTGTACCTTGCCATAAAGATTCCATTGTATTAAATGCTCCATGTGAATTGGTGTTATTATCTGTATGATTAAACATAAAGAATGGTTGGTGAGGGTCGCCTGAATTATTCTTTGAGCTTCCAGATTTGTGGAAAAATTTACTTTGATGTTTTGAAAGATTTGGAGGTGATGGAATTGATTTATCCTCATCATCTGAAGTAATTTTAGGTTTACCCCCAAAGTTAAAAACATTTGATAATCTTCTTGGAGACAGATTGTTCAAGTAACTTGGTTTATGAGGGTTTTCTGGTTTTAATACAGGTGATAATGAGTTTGAAGCACCGCCTGAAAGAATCGAATGGATTTCATTGGTTGTTGGAGAATTTTGAGCTGATAAAAATTCATTTTGAAATGATTGTGGGGGTGAAGAAGGAGTTGTTTCTATATCTAATGAAAATCTTGGTGGTGAAGCAATTCCAAAATCATCATGGAATATACTTTTGTTATTAGAATTGGAATTTTCATTCAATAGTTGATGGAATGGTGATACATTATTATTATTATTATTGTTATTATTGTTCTTAGGTGAAGTTGATTCTTTCTTTTCTGTATAATCTTCAGCATGTGTATCTAACAAATCAAAATCATCTCCAATCAAATTTGTAGGTAAAAATCGATTGACAGATGGCGTATCAATCTCATGTGTCTCCTCATCATTCAAATACAAATTACTTGTATTAATTACCAATCGATTATTTAATGGTGGAGAATATGAGTTCCAAAGCGATGGTACTTGAAAATTGGATAAGCTTGAAACTTGTTTTGGATTTTGTTGTTGTAAAGGAAGTGAATTCAGGGAAGGAGAACTTTCTGATGCAAGAATATTGTAAGGAAAATTGCTAGTTGAAGGATTTGATGAGATTGGAATAGAAAATTGTTGTTTTGGTTGGTTTTGCGTCGATAATGAAAGAGAAGAATTCTTTAATGGTGGAGACAATGAACTTGATTCATTTGGTGTTAACCATCCACTTTTCAAAGAATTATTTTCATGTTTAAGAGAATCATGAGCTTTTGAAACTTTAAGACAATGATTTACTTCACGTTGTTGTTGAGCTCTCCATTCAGTTTCCAGTCTGATATCAGTATTTATTTCATCTTTGGTTTTCGAATAGACTTCTTCATTTAAAACCAAAAGTGCATTCAAAGCTTTGAGGCCTTCAGCATCAATACATCCACCTTGATCTGTATGATCACGTAAAATTTTGAAAAGTTTCACCACTTTTGGTTTTGTTTGATCTAAACTCTTCTTTCTCGTGTTCAATTCTTTTAAAGATTCCTCTATTTGATTAATATCATACTGAATTTGTTTTGTTATTTGTCGTTTCTCTTCAATATCAGTATCAATATCATTGTAGATTTTTTCAGAAGATTTTTCAGTTTCAATTATTTTATCTTCATATTCATCGATTTTGATATTCCATTCCTCCAATTCATTGGTCATATCAGTGATTTGTTTCCTCTTTGATATCAATAAGTTTTCTTGTTTAGATTTTCTTATTTCGGTCAATCTTCTTGAATCATCCAACATTTTAATCTCAGATCTCATGGCTTGTCTATTTCCATCTTCTAGTTTCTTACGTTCACGTAATTTATCTCTCTCATCTATCAACATTGCCTCTTGTTCTTTAAACTCGACAATACTCTGTTCTTGTTGTTGTAAAACATTATGTAGTTCTTCTTGGCCATATTCTAAATAATAACGTAGCTCTTCAATGTTTTCCATGGTTTTAGGATCGGGTAGTCCAGATATACTAGCATTCACTGTAGCATTTTCGTTATTAAGAGAGTTGACTGTGTTTGATCTAGATCTTGTAGCTCTAGACTCACTATTTAAATTTGCCACTTTGTAAATTGTAGCTGGATCACCCTTATTTTCTGTTAACATCCTCAACAAGTTCTCTGGATCTTCTAAGAGTAATTTATTTGGATAATTAACAATTTCAGTTGATTTTGTTCTAATGTAAATGCTATCGCTTTTAGCCTTAAATCCTCTGTTATTTATGCATATAAGATCCAGCTTGTACTTTGAATTTGGGATGAGCTTGGAAAGCAAACAGTGAGATTCAGTACCACCTAAAACAGAGGCCTGTTTACCATTGACAAACAAAACAAAATTGACTATTCTCTCTTCGGCAGAGGGTAGTTCCCAGTGGATGTATACTCTTTGGTCTGTGATGTTATCGATCGAGATTCTTGTTGCTTTGGGAATATCAATATTCAAGACCTTGACTAGATCAGTTATTGGAACACTCACCAACGCGAAGAACCGATGGATTATCCAGCCAAGGGCCAGCAGTAAAATGCATAGAGACCACAACATTTGCGCTGGAAAGAATTTCGCTGTTCAAAAGGACAAGGAGCTGGTGGTGAGAGGGGGCACAGCTGGGCCAATCTACTCAGAAACCCTTGAAACGCTGGAAAGTTGCACTGATTTTGAGAACAAAGTTAGCGCTGAGGTTCAGTTTTTTCTGATTTTTTTTGGGTTCGGGAAAAATTGAGAACATTTCCAGGTTGGGCGGATGGAGATAAAGTAATTGGCGGAAACTGCTTATAACTGGCTGGAGCAGAGAGCTAGTCAAAGCAATTCTATACAGATTCAAAACTTTGTGAAGACTCTTCGAAGTGTGGCAGTGTTATCGTATTTTACAGCTGTCCACACTTCATTATCTCAGTCAATCCTAAGCTTACAAAGCAAACTGTGGTTGTGACCCTTTGATCTCCTAAACAGTGTAAAAAGGAGCCGAATATTATCGAACTTTTATCAGGATGAAGAATTCAAACAGCAATGACAAGAGGAAGTTACAAAACAGCAGCCAACGATTTCAGAAGTGACACTTTCACAACCCCGACTCCTACCATTCTTCAAGCAGCATTGGACTCCACTGTGGGTGATGATGTTTACAAGGAGGATGATGACACAAATGCTCTCGAGCACAAAGTCGCCACTCTGGCTGGAAAAGAAGCCGGTCTCTTCTGTGTCTCTGGAACCTTATCAAATCAAATCGCTATCAGAACACATTTGCACCAACCACCATACTCTATTCTCTGTGATTATAGAGCTCACATCTATGCACATGAAGCTGCCGGATTATCAACTCTCTCTAATGCTATGGTGATCCCTGTTAAACCATCCAATGGTCATTACCTAACATTAGAAGATATTGAAGAATACATCATTGCCGATGATGGTAATATCCATGGTGCGCCAACTAAACTGATCTCATTGGAGAACACTTTACATGGTGTTATATTCCCATATCATGAAATCAAGAAAATTTCTGATTTTGCGAGATCTAAAGGTATTTCCATCCATTGTGATGGTGCAAGACTATGGAATGCCTCAATTCGAACGGGGATATCCTTAAAAGAGTATGGTGTACTATTTGATACAATAAGTTTGTGTTTATCTAAATCTTTAGGTGCACCAGTTGGTTCTGTTTTGGTTGGTCCTCAAAAGTTTATTCAAAAGGCTAATCATTTTAGAAAGCAAAATGGTGGTGGTATAAGACAAAGTGGTCCCTTAGCTGCTATGGCCTCTGTTGCTATCGATGAGAACTTATCTAAAATTAAAGCATCTCATGAAAAGGCCAAATCATTAGCCGATTTCCTTTTAAGTAAAGGATTTGTACTAGAAGTCCCAGCAGATACAAACTTCGTCTTCATTGATACGAAAAAGACTGCAATTGATAATGAGCTTTTATTTAAATATGCCAATGAGTTCAACATCAAAGTATGGCCTTCAAGAGTGTCATTTCACTACCAAATTACAGAAGAAAGTCTAGAAAAAGTGAAACAAGTGCTGTTATTAGCGTTTGAGGAGACAAAGGCCAAAGGAATCTCGCCCAAGAAACAAGTAGTTTATGGCTCAGCAAAAGAAGAGTGATTTGTTCTCTTAAAATAGAATGTTCTCATAATAAAAAAAAAATATAACTATAAATATTTGAAACGTAAACAGGCCGAACTTTAACGTCCTTTCTTTAAAACCACAAATTACTCTTCAAAAAAATATGTCTCAAATAGAAGAACTCGAGGCAAAATTATCACCAATTGTTAAACAGGCAATTAAACTAACCCAAACTGCCACTGAGGGAAGAAACTTCAGTCCATTACCAGACTCTTCATTCTCATCTTTAATTGATTCATCAACCGAAACCAAATCAAAATGGGAAAAAATCGGCCTTGAAGCAATTTCAAAAGGTCAGGTGGGTGTTATTTTAATGGCTGGTGGTCAAGGTACTAGATTAGGTTCCTCAAACCCAAAAGGTTGTTACGATATTGGTTTACCTTCACAAAAATCATTATTTCAAATCCAAGCTGAGAAGTTACAAAGAGCTCAAAATTTAGCAAATGCTCAATATAAAACTAATTCAAAAATATATTGGTATATTATGACTTCAGAACCTACAAGAGCCGCTACAGAAGGTTTTTTTGCCGATTATGATTATTTTGGATTAGAAAAAGATCAAATCAAATTCTTTAATCAAGGTACTCTTCCATGCTTCAACAAAGATGGTGATCATATCCTTTTAGAATCTGAGACTAAAATAGCTGAATCTCCTGATGGAAACGGTGGGCTATATAAAGCCATTTATACTAACAATTTATTGGATGATTTTGTTAAACATGGTATAAAACACATTCATATGTATTGTGTTGATAACGTATTGGTTCGTGTTGCTGATCCTATTTTCATTGGTTTCTCTATTGATAATAACTATGATCTTTCAACAAAAGTTGTCAGAAAGCAAGAAGCTTCTGAATCTGTTGGTTTGATTGTCTTGGATCAAGATTTGAATAGACCGGCTGTTATCGAATATTCAGAAATCAGTAAAGAATTGAGTGAACAAACAGATTCAGATGGATTACTATCATTTAGAGCTGCTAATATTGTTAATCATTACTATAGTGTTGAATTATTAAACAGATCAATAACAAAATGGATTGATAATCAAGAATTCTTACCATTTCATATTGCATTCAAAAAAATCCCATCTTTGAATGAAAAGGGTGAATTTGTTAAACCTACTAAACCAAATGGTATTAAACTTGAACAATTTATTTTTGATGTCTTTAAAGATATAAAATTAGAGAAATTTGGTTGTTTAGAAGTTGAAAGAACAGAGGAATTTTCACCATTGAAAAATGCATCTGGTGCTAAAAGTGACACCCCAGAGACAAGTGTTGCTGCTTATTTGGATCTATCTTCTAAATGGATTCTCAATGAGAATGGTATTCTACCTGATGGTTCTAAAGTTGAAGTCAGCAGTCTGACCTCTTATTCTGGTGAAGGCTTAGAATTTGTCAATGGAAAAACTTTCCAGAACTTACAAATCATTTAATTCATAAACTTTAATCATTATATTTCTAAAGATTTGGTACGTGTACCAGCACGGCCTGTTGATACTTTTTGTCATCCATCCCTTTATCCCGTTGTTTGAAGTCCTAAAGCAGCTTGTAACTCATTTTTAAATTCCAAAGATCCAGTAATTTGTGATTGTTGATCATTTTTATTTAATTCATCATTCTTCTCAATATTAGTAATTTCAGTTAATGGTATGGTTGTATAATTTGTTATTGCGCCAAATTTTGATTCCAGAACTTTTTTCAAATCATCTTCACTTAGAATATTACTAGTCACGTCATTTACATCTATCTCTTCCTCTTCCTTTTCCTTATTTTTTGATATAATGACACTATCATCGTTTGATATCAAGTTCTTCTCAGATATGTAGTCCTTTTTAATCTTATAGTCAAGCTCCTCAGAATGTTTGGGTGTAATATTAATATAATTATCATCATATGAAACTGTTCTTTTTTGTTCAGGTTCCTCAACCTCTAAAAGTGTTAATAAAGGTATTGATAAACCTGTACTTAACCTTCTATCAGATTGTGGTTGGTTCAAAGAAACTGTTCTTGTTGGAGTGACTGGTGACTTTTGGCTAGAAATAGGCATTGAATATCTTTTCCTTATATTAATTTCCCTTGTTTTCTTCAGAGAAAGAGATGAGGTCAAATTAAATGGCTTTTTATCAAGTGATTTCTTCAAAGTTGATAAATCTCGCTGGAATATAGTATTTAATGATTCAATAATCTGACCAACTTTTGTGAATTCTGTGACTTGATCTTCAATTGGTTGACTTCTATCAAAAAGTCTCAATTGACTTTGTAATTCTTTGATTTTTTCTAATATATCAGATGGTTTTTCCTTATTTGAATTATTTTCAGTGAATTTATTCGAGCAAGATAGGTCATATTCATCCATCATCAATTTTGATGATTCTCCCAATCCTGTCAGCTTCTTCAAATTTGAAGATACAGCAGACCATTTCAGTAATATTGGATAACGGTAATTTTTCTTGCTTGATTTGAACAATTTTGATATGTTTGAGCTAAATCTAGTTTCTCCAGTTACAGTATACTCATCTCCAATAGCTAATAAACAACACAGATAAAATCTTCTCAAGTAATGGAAATTCTTCAAACTTTCAGTGATATGCTCAATTGTGTTTGGATCATTTAATTCAATCACACTTTCATTTTCTTGTAAAATATATGAGAGCTCAGTGACGTTAACATTGTAAATATCACAATAGTTTTCCAGTTCAACTTTATTAGTTATGGGCAGAATTTCAGCTATCTTAGAGTAAATAGATCTCGTTAATGTTATAGTAGAGCATTTTATTAGCGAAAGGGTGTGGTTCAATTCTAGAGGGTTTGCATTATTCTCTTCAAACATATTGGAGAACAGTTTAAGTTCCTTATACTTGTTGTTAAACTTTTGTAATAGCAGATCAAGCTTTTGATATATTTTGATAAATTTCTTTAAATCATTCAGTAATGTTCTTTGTATAAGCATGATCTTGAACGATTTGAGTTCTAACATATTCAACAGTGATATAAGTACAACAATCAATACTATTGTAACATGCCTCTGATTGTAGAATTGAGAACTCTTGAAGAAATATTTTAACAGAAAGATTATGGGTATAATTTTAAATGACTGTTCATCACTAGGATTTATGCTAAAATCGGAATTGAGCTTTAGTATCTTCCCAAATCGCGTTATCATTAGTTTCTTTTTGTTCAACTTGAGTGACGATATCTTCTTTGTGGTGTAATACTTGGAAACCAATATAGTTTCATCCAACAGTTGCGAACTTATTAAGATATATCTGAATTCATCTTGAAACTCAACAGATGCAGCCTCCAACCTTTTGAATTGAGCTATGATCTTCTGAAAGATGGTTCTTATAGAAACTGGTGTGATTCTCGTTGGACGTTGAAGTTTTCTGGGTGAAGGACCCCAATCATTATAACTATCGATTTGTTCAGAGTAGTGCTTAAACTCTGAGTCTTCATCAAAAGATATGTTCTCAGCACCTCCTACTAGTGTTGGGGAGCTCAGCGAATGAAAGTCCTCAGTATCGAATCCCCAATCAGAGACTGCTTTTCCCAGTTTTTCCTGCTGGTCGGTCTCCAGTTCTTTAAGGCCAGAGGAGAATGAAAGATATCTTGTGAGCGGCTGAAGTCCATGGAGGAGCCCCTGCCCGCCAAATTCACTCATTCCCTTGGAAACACAGATTTCTTCTTATTCAAAACTCTTTGTTTTCTCTTGTGTTTACATTTCGTTAATAAAATAATATTCGCGGAAATCTAAGAGTACTGTCATAGCTACAAAAAGTATAATGATGGGAATATATGAAAATATGAAAAAGTGATTGATGAATTAAAATGTAATGAAAGATACAAAAATATCTCACGATAGAAGCCCCACGCCCAGTTCCTGGAGTCTCTCACAATTTGGGAGACGGATACTATTTGCTTGTTGCAATTTCTCTTCATCAGTAAAGAACCATCCATAGGCCTCGTTTATCTGATGATCTTTGAAATTTGATTCACGACGACAGTTGTCTCTAACTGTACTAATATAAGTAGTTTCCACCTCCTTGTCGAGTTTAGTACTCTTGTATTTATTGAGAGATTTAACCTGTTTTTCTGTTATGTAGTAAGGGATATTGAAGTTAGAAGTTGTCTTTTCAACAACAAATGGAGTTCTTTTATGGAATTGAAATTTCTCTGTTGAGTCTGAAAAAACACTGGAAATAATGGGTACAAGAATCATTAGCACTAGAGGCAGATATTGTTTCAACGTATCGATCAAGGTAGGATCTGCTTGTTCTTCCTGCTGTTGTGAACGACTTCTTGGATTTCTGCCACCCGGGCCACGAGATCTTGGTTGATTGAACTGTTGAAAACCATTAAAGCCACCAAATTGTTGGAAACCTCCACCATTACCACCAAAAGTGAAAGTGGTACCACCAAAAGATCCACTGTTTCCAAACAAGATATCAAACAAATCACCTTGCTGGAATTGAAAAGGTTGGGCACCTCCACCATTACTAAATGCAAAAGGACCTCCAGCGTTAAAGAATGGATGGCCATTCTGATGGCCGCCAAACCCATTAAACCCACTGGAAGAGGCGGCTGAAGGATCGAACCCACCCCTCGAATCTGGATCTGAACCTGTTTGATCATATATTCTTCTCTTGGATGAATCACCTAATACTTCAAATGCCTTTGCAACTCTTTTGAAGGATTCATCAGATTTTGGATGTTTGTTTTTATCAGGATGGACTTTTAATGAGACTTTTCTATAAGCCTTTTTAATCTCCACATCATTGGACGATTTCTCTATGTCAAGGATTTTATAATACTCATGAGCTTTGTGTTTGAGTATCCTTTCCACGATGATCTCTTGCTCCTTTGTGTACAGTTTCTCTGACATTCTTTTATGACCAACAGGTAAATTATACAGAAAAATGGGCAATGTCGCTCAAGAACAAAACGTAAGTATTGATACACTAGGTATTTGCAGATTGAACAGGCAAGCCAAAATAATCAAAACGGCAGCGAAAGCGGAATTTCACAGCTGCAAACCAGAGAATGAAAAAACTTTGCGAACTTTTATCAAAGTGTGAAGAGCTGGGGAGCACATAGCGGACTTTTCTGTGTTGATCGAAATAATCGCCATCTTTTTGACCGGATATTTTGAGATATTCACGTGATAAAATCGTTTTCCATCCGAGGTAAACTGCCTTTTTCTGTATGTCTTTTCTCCTTTCAACAAACCACATCATCAGCAGTTTATTGGGAAATGAGTGGAAGAAACAATCTGGGGAACAATAACAATCCGAAGAGTGAGGAAGAAAAGCCAATTGTTGTCTCAGATGCTTTGGCAAAGAACTCACGGCAACTGTTGTACGCTCACCTCTACAACTATCTAATCGAAAATAAGCACTACGACACTGCAAAGATCCTTTTGGAAGAGGCAGATGTCCCAATATCTTCAAAAGCTTCCAACGACAAGGTGAACACAACAAGCTCAACAAATTCCAATAGAGCTCCTGTGTCTCTAGATACCACGCTGCCCGGCGTCAAGATGCTGATGACCTCACCAGATACATTCTTGTTAGAATGGTGGCAGTCCCTATGGGCATTACATAGTCATGTTAAAGATGCTCCTGCCTATCAACTACAACAACAACAACAACAATTGAATTTTCAATCACAACAATTTCCAGTGGCTCCCCAGGGCAAATATCCAAATGCTGATAATGGTTCCATATCTCCTTCTGATAAAGGGTTCACAAACATGAATTCGCCTGCATTGGATCCAAAGTCATCTGTCACTTCTCAACAAAGCAACTTCCAATCTCTCCAGTCACCACTTCCACATTCAGCACATGCAACTCCTGCAAATACGGGAATGAATGTATCTTCACCAGCAATTATTTCTTCTCAAGGCCCTGGTAGCCTTCCAATTCATACACCTGGTTTGAATCAATCAAACATTGGGCAATCACAAGTCGGTACCCCTGGTGGGTCTATACAGATTGCATCACAAGTATCAAATCAGCAAAGACCTCCGCTTTCACAACAGCAGCAACAGCAGCAGTTCAACAAAATACAAAAGTCTCAAATCGAAGAGTCACAGCAGAGAGCTCAACTACAAAAATCTATGGGTAATCAACATATAACTCAGCAAGCAGTTCTAAGACCACCAACTATGATGCAGCAAAGAATCCATCAACAAAGAGAAGCAGGAATGAATCTAAGCCAAAATGGACGTGCCGTTCCTCCTCAAATTTCAGTTCCTCAACAATCACCATATAATACAAGCTCTCAGGGGCATGCTCCAACCCAACAGCATATTCAACAGCAGCAGCAGCAACATCAACAACTTCAACATATTCAACAGCAACAGCTTCAATCGCAACAGCCTTATAATGGCCAAGTAGCAAATTCCCAGAGTCATATGGCAACACCAAATTCTCAAGGTTCCAAGCCTGCTCCTTACGGTAATGGAGGAGTATTGGATCCAAACGGTTTGAGAGTCGATAGTAATCCAGGTCTACATGATTATCAGATGCAATTATACATGTTGGAGAATCAAACTAAACTAGGAACACAGCAACCCCAAGGACCTCCACAACATCAACAACAACAGCAACAGATTTCACAGCAACAACATCAAGGTTTACAACAACAACAGCAGCCACCTATTCAACATCAAGGACCACACTCGCAACAGCAGATGGCACCCAGACCACAATATCAGCAGCAAAGATCCCAACAACAGATTATGCAGCAGCAAAACCAAATGATGAGAAATAGAGGAGATTCAGTTGCAATTGATCCCTTACAGACAGATAATATGGGGAATCAGCAGTTCATGGCTGATATATTTCCAAATGATTTGGATTTAAATTTTAATAACAGTAATATCAACATGATGAATGGATATCAATGAGGTACAATTTTGAGATACATTATTGGCTACAGTTATTTTGATAGATTTTTATTCCTTTTTTTTTTTCACAAATTGTTACCTAAGTTAACATGAACGGCTTTAGCTTGAGTATATTCATGTAGGCCATACTCACCAAGTTCTCTACCATGACCACTCAATTTAACACCTCCAAATGGAACCTTAATATCTGAATCATTATTCGAGTTTATCCAAACCATTCCTGCTTCTAATTCACGAGCTACAATATGTGCTCTTGTAATGTTTTGAGTAAATAGTGAAGCACCTAAACCGTAAATTGAATCATTTGCTAATGCAATAGCTTCCTCATCTGTTGAGAACTTTCCAATTGAAATAACAGGTCCAAAAATCTCCTCTTGAACAATTTTGAAATGTTGTTCAATATCAGCAAAAATGGTTGGTTGAATGAAATAACCATCTTCAAAACCTTCAATTAAAGCCTTATCTCCACCAAGAATAACTCTAGCACCTTGCTCTTTACCAGATTGTAAATAACCTAAGATTTTGTCGTATTGTAGTTTCGACACTTGTGGACCAACAACAACGTCCTTGTTGAAAGGATCACCTTGAGGATAAGCTTCTAGTACATGAGATTTCAAAGCTTGTAAGAATTCCTCATAAATGGATTCATGGATATAAGCTCTTGAGGAACCTGTGCAAATCTGACCCATATTATTAAAGATACCCCATGCTGTCCACTTAACAGCTTGGTCAAGATCAGCATCATCAAAAACTAGTAAAGGAGTCTTACCACCACATTCTAAAGTCAGTGGTTTCAAGTTAATAGCTGCAGCTCTTTGAATCGCCTTACCAGTGAGAGTTGAGCCTGTGAAAGCTATTTTATCTACACCAAGGTGCTCAACAAGAGCAGCACCAGCAACTCCACCTAACCCAGGGACAATTTGGAAGACACCAGGTGGGAACCCAGCTTCGACAAACAATTGTGCAACGTACAACATAGACAATGGTGTCAGTTCTGAGGGTTTCAGTATAGATACATTGGATGCTGCTAAAGCTATTAATTTCCAAAAAGACATCAGTAAAGGATAATTCCATGGAACAATTTGTCCAATAACCCCAATTGGTTCATGAATAGTGTATGCAAACTTCGTGTCTTGTGTTGGGATTGTTTTCCCAGTGATCTTATCAGCCCAACCTGCATTATATTTCAACACTTCGATAGCTTCCTCGATATCATACTTGGCATTGGTATGCTTTGGTTTACCAGAGTCAAAAGCTTCTAAAGAAGCAACGATATCAGCATCTCTTTCTAGTAACATTGCCAATTTCCAGAATAGGTCTCTCTTGGTGGCACCATCCACTTTCTTCCATTTCTTGAAGGCTTCTCTTCCAATCTTAACAGCAATATCAATGTCTGCTGAGCCAGCAGCATGAACTTTAGCGATTACTTTACCATTGGTTGGATTTATTGATTCAACGAATTTTCCTGATTTTGCTGAAACAAATTCATTGTTGATAAAAAGGCCTGTTGGTTGTTTGATGATTTTCCCATCTGGGAGTTTGATATCAGTATAAACTGACATTTGTTTTAGCTTCTTACTCTGCTTATGTGTATAGGTAATTATTCGAATTGAATAGAGTTATCCAAAATTTTATAACATTTCTTGTTATCATATCTTTAGTGGAGGAGAGGGTCTAATTGCCTAATAAGGAATTAGTATCTACGTGGTAAAGTAAATCAGATATGAGCTTGTTAATTGCCGTTGGATACACAATAGCAAACGTATATCACTAGTTTTGATTATCAGACAGTCAATAGTTCTAAATTGTGATAATTTGAACAGATAACACGTATACGCAAACCAACAATTTCTAATCCTGCTCAAAAGTTGCCACAAAAAACAGGAATTGAATGCAAACGCGCATATAAACCACTGGCAGCCTAATAATTAGTTATCAACTACAGAACTCAGACCGCATCACCATCCACAAACTCAGTCACAGGACCTGATCTAATACTTGAAACGAGGTAACCGTTTACAAGACTTGCAAAAAACATTTGAGCCTTAATCACACCAGCAAGTCATGAAAATTATACAGTTTCAAGGTCAAAAGCTTCTATCCGAAGTAGATGGGGGCATCTCAACAAAGATGGTTCTGCACTTGGACCAAACTCTTGACAGGTAAAAGAATGCAGTTAAAATTAGAAGTTTCTTGTCCGTTCATTCAAAACTCACCACCAGAACCGTTTAAAGAGTTCGCGAAAAATACCCTATTAAGCGGTACTCCGTATTTTATACGCTTATAAAGATCGAAAGACACAGTTGTCAAATGGCGTAACAGCAGGTGAAGGGAGTTGGAATGGGACAATATAAATATATAAAGTCCGTTGAGATTTTATCTGCAATTTGAATATGTTGGTTTCTGAAAGTTTGTTCAATTCAATACAATGACACATGAATATGATGTTGCGTTGGACTTCTTGAAGGATAATGCCCAAATCGATGAGAAGGAAATCACCGATATCGATTCCATTCCAGAGATACCATTACCTAAAGAACTATTAAGGAAGTTGGATATACACATTTTGCCCTTCTTATGCTTTGTGTATTTAGTTCAGTTTCTTGATGGTGCTGCTTTAAATTATTCTGCTGTGATGGGGATCACAGATAACTTAAAAGGTAATGATTTCTCTAATTTAGGTACTATATTCAATGCTGCTTTCATCGTCGGTGAACCTATCTCAGGTTGGTTGATCCAAAGATTTCCAATCTCAAAAGTTTTTGGTATAATAATCATGTGTTGGGGTATCATTGTCGGTTGTCATGCAGCTTGCCATACTTATGCCGCTTTAATGGTTGTTAGAACTTTACTCGGTTTATTAGAAAGTTGTGTCGCTGTTGCTTTGATATGCATCGTTGGTGGGTATTATACTAAATCTGAACAAGCTCAAAGAATTGGTTATTATTGTAATAGTGCAGGTTGGGGATACATCTTTGGTGGGCTTTTAAGTTTCGCATTCCAACATGTTCATAGCAGTGTATTAAAATCATGGCAAATTCTGTTTTTGGTATTGGGTATCATCACATTTATATTTGGTGGTTTAGTTTTTGCATTTTTACCTGATAATGTTACTAAAGCATGGTTTTTAAATAATGAGGAGAAATTATTGGTTTTGGAACATATAAAATCTAATCATACTGGTGTTGAGAATAAGAAGTTTAAAGTGTCTCAGATCAAGGAACTGTTCTTCGAAGATAAACTGACTTGGTTGATGTTGGCTTTAACTTTAGTGGCTCAAATTGTCACTGGTGCTATTGGTACATTCAGTGCTACAATCACTGCAAGTTTTGGGTTTGATAATTATGTCTCTGCATTATTACAAATTCCAATTGGTGTTATTGTCATTATCTGTATTACTGCCTCCACTCAATTGATCTCAAGATTTGGTAATATCACTTTAATTCAAGTATCAATGTATATCCCATCAGTTGTTGGGGCCATTTTGCTTGTTTCCCTACCTCAAACTAACAAATTTGGAAATCTTTGTGGTCTTTATTTACTCTACAGTGGGTCATGTGCAATTACATTACTCTATATTTGGAATGGTGCAAACACTGCAGGATATACCAAAAGGGTGTTCAGAAATGCTACAACAATGATGATTTTTGGTGTTGCAAATATTATTGGCCCGCAGATCTTTAGAAGCAAAGATTATCCAAGATATATGCCTGCAAAGATTGTCATCTTAGTTACCCAAATTGTGGCTATTCCACTGTGTCTATTAGTTGGATATTTAAGTAAAAAAGAGAACGAGAAAAGAGATAGAGAAGAGGATGTGGATGAGAAAACCGAATTCCTTGACTTGACGGACATTGAGAACAGGAAATTCCGTTATATCTATTGAAATCAATATGTTCAATTTGTGTATATGTTAATAATGATAATCTGATCGCGAATATTTCCTTTATTGTATTTTGACTAATATGACGATTAGCTTTTTTCAACAAATTTGATCTTAAATCACATCCAATTTTTGAAACCAAAGGGAATCAGATCAAAACAATGCAAGGACCTTCGCAAGAGATTGGTGCTTCAATTCCAAACAATACCCCTCATGCTGTTTCAGTTACTTTGCCTACTTGGGAAGCTACTGTCGGTTATGAAGAAGGTGAAGATTGGGTCGTTAAGAAGATGAGTACAGGTTATCCTCGTTTCTTTATACATTCTAAAATCAAAGAGCTTGCATCTTTTGTGGAGGAAAAATATGGTAGAGAAGGTGAAAAAGCCTTTATTTTCCCAAGTTATAACGTTGCAAAGAGATGTAGAGAATTTGTTAAAGAGAAGACTGATCTCAAGCCATTACCAACAATCAGAATCTTACAATTAACAACACCGGCTCCAAAAACCAAAGAGGAAGAGACTTATAGAGCAGAAGCTAGAATATCTGCGGTATTTGTTCCAGCAAGCGAATTCAACGTTGGTAAACAATACTGGCAACATTCTGGGGAAGGTATTTCATCTCGTTTAGCTGAATATTTTTTACAAGAATTACAAATAACTCATAATGATTTAAGTGAAGTGAAAGATTTAGAATATAAGACTTTTATTGAAGAAAGATTTGGGAGAAATTTGAATTTAAGTTTTGCAACAGAGGCAAAAGGGATCTTAAAAAGAAGAATTGCTGGTAATTTAGGAGATGAATCATCTCCAGATGACGTAAATGTTGAAAGAAATTCTATTGGTGAAGATGATGTATATTTATGTCCAAGTGGGATGGGTGCTATATTTACCAGTTACTTGACTCTATTAAATACACTACCTAATGAAAAATCAGTTTGTTTTGGGTTCCCATATGTTGATACTTTAAACATTCTAAAAAAATTTGGACCTGGTGTTTACTTTTTTGGTTTTGGTGATGATGAATCTTTGGATCAATTGGAAGATCAATTGAAGAATGGAACTAAAATCTTGGGGTTCTTCTGTGAAACTCCTTCGAATCCTTTATTGAAGACTGCTGACTTGAAAAGAGTCAAACAACTTGCTGATAAGTACAACTTCCCTGTTATTATTGATGACACAGTAGGGAACTTTTTGAACATTGATGTTTTACCTTATTCAGATATTGTGGTTTCTTCATTGACAAAAGTGTTTAGCGGTGATTCAAATGTTATGGCTGGTTCATTGGTCTTGAATCCAAATACTCGTTACTATCAAACTTTCAAGAATTACTTCAATGAAAACTTTGAAGATTTATTATGGGGTGAAGATGCTATATATCTAGAAAGAAACTCAAGAGATTTCAAATCAAGATCAAAAACAATTAATGAGAACAGTGGTGCTGTTGTGGATTTATTGGTGAAATCACCATTAATCAAAGATGTTTATTATCCAAGTGTTAATGAGTCCAAAAAATATTACGATCAATTAAAGACAAAAGATGGTGGATATGGTGGATTGGTTAGTTTTGTATTCCATGAACCAGAAGCTGCTAGAGTCTTTTTCAATGAATTACAATTATCCAAGGGTCCAAGTTTAGGTACCAATTTCTCAATTGCATGTCCATATGCGATTTTAGCTCATTATCAAGAATTGGATGAAGTTGAAAGCTGGGGTGTTGACAAGAACTTGGTCAGATTGAGTGTTGGGTTGGAAGAGAAGAATGACCTATTGAACACTTTACAACATGCCCTAGATCTCGCAGAAAGTTTATCATCTAAATGAAATTGAAAGCCAAGGCTTTCAATTTCCATCTCTACTTCAACAGTTGTACAATTTTTTACGAACTCATGACAATTAATTCAACATTCAATTTGATAGAAATCTTCAATAGTAGAATCGAATCTCGAGTATTTCTACTACACTTTTGTTTGTTTTTCTTTAAATGTAATAGTTTTGTTTTGTTTTTTTCTCATATGGGTTTAAACCTTATCATTGGGTTTGATGTCATTAAACACGTCTCTAATTTGTATAATTACTCTTCTCTTGTCTCTTTGATTTCAGAAGAATCAACAAATCGGTTCATCTATAACCATTCGTTGGATAGATATGGAAGTTGAATATTTAATCTTTGAATTCAATTGGTTTTTCACCTCTAGCAAAGCGAGGGTTACGTGGATCGTTGATGAATTCTCTGGTATTAGAGGAAGCGTCAGCAGCAGCACCAACTAACCAGTAGACAATGACACCACCAGCAAAGAATGGCCAGTATGGTTTGAAAATTGGGGTAGCGAATCTCTTTATAGCAGCCATTTTGTTCTTAAAGTTTCCGTTGAGGTTCCTGAGGTTCCTTTATGTTTTCAGGTGAGCTTCTGTTTTTGGCCAACTTTTGTTTTTAGGAGTTTTTTTTCAGCGAATCGAAAGCCGCCATTTTCCCTCGCCCAGAAGGATTACCCTGACGTCACGTGTGTTTTTGTTTTGAGGCCTCCGGATCACATGATATTGCACGTGATATTCTCCTATTACACCAGCTGATTTTCTGCGATATGCCACCCACCCAATTTTTGGTCGCGGGTGCCCTGTGTGTGCTTTTTACGTGGAGGCCCACTGGGAAAAACATCAGCAGACAAAAACACAAAATTGTTTCCTTCTCTTCTAAAAGGTAAATTACAAGTCAAATCGTAAGAATGTCAGCCATCGCCACTATTGCTAGAGCTGTCCGTCCAGCCACTCGTGCTTTACCAAAATGCACTCAAATTGCCTCTTTTGCTGTTCGTTTTAACTCTTCTTACCCTCCACACACCGTCATTGGTATGCCTGCCTTGTCTCCAACTATGACCCAAGGTAACTTGGTTTCATGGAGCAAAGCTGTTGGTGATGCCCTAAGTCCAGGTGAAGCCATCGCTGAAATCGAAACTGATAAAGCTCAAATGGACTTCGAATTCCAAGAAGAAGGTTTCTTAGCTAAAATCTTAGTTCAAGATGGTGCTAAAGACGTTGCTGTCAACACCCCAATTGCCGTTTACGTTGAAGAAGAAGGTGATGTTGCTGCTTTCAAAGATTTCACTGTTGATTCCATTGTTTCAAAGAAATCTGCTGGTGCTCCAGCTGCTGCTCCAGCTGCTGAAGAAGCTCCAAAAGAAGCTCCAAAAGATGAATCTTCTTCTTCCTCTGCCGCTCCAGCTAAATTTTCAAGCTCTTCTTCTTCTGCTCCAGTTGACAGAATCATCGCTTCTCCATTAGCTAAAACCATTGCTTTAGATAAAGGTATTTCATTAAAAGGAATCAAAGGTACTGGTACAAATGGTCGTATTGTTAAAGAAGATGTTGAAAAAGCTATTGCTGCTCAAGCTTCTAAAGCTCCAGAAGCTCCAAAACAAGCTGCTACTTCAGCTTCATCTGCTGCTTCTGAATTTGTTGATATTCCAATTACTAGCATGCGTAAGATCATCGGTCAACGTTTATTACAATCTACTCAAACAAACCCAAGTTATATTGTTTCATCTGAAATCTCTGTTTCCAAGTTATTGAAACTACGTGCTTCATTAAATGCTAGTGCTAAAGATCGCTACAAATTGTCCATTAACGATATTTTGATTAAAGCTATTGCTGTTGCTTCTAGAAGAGTTCCAGAAGCTAACTCCCATTGGATAGAAGCTGAAGGTGTCATTAGACAATACAACAACGTTGACGTTTCTGTTGCTGTTGCCACTCCAACTGGTTTGATCACCCCAATCGTTAAACAAGCACATGCTAAAGGTTTAGCTGATATCTCCAAAGAAGTTAAAGATCTAGGTAAACGTGCCAAAGAAAACAAATTGAAGCCAGATGAATTCCAAGGTGGTACCATCTGTATTTCTAACTTAGGTATGAACCCAGCTGTTAACTTTTTCACTTCCATTATCAACCCACCACAATCTACCATCCTTGCTATTGGTACTGTTAACAGAGTTGCTGTTGAAGACAAATCTGCTGAACACGGCTTCTCCTTCGACTCCAAGATTAACATCACTGGTACTTTTGACCACAGAGTAATTGATGGTGCTAAAGGTGGTGAATTCATCAAAGCTTTGAAAGATGTTATTGAAAACCCACTTGAATTATTGTTATAAGTTAAAGATATACAAAATCAAAAGCTTTAAAAAAAAGCAAGAACAAAAATTTTAAATAGAGGTGTACGAGAAAGAGGAGGTCTGATTGGATCACGAATATATGATTGTAATTATCTGAACAGAATGAAATATTTGTAGTCATATCAAGTATTAATTACATATTTATATAAGGGAGACCGGGTAATGTTTTATTGGAAAAATAACACTGAAAAAAATGATCAACACTCTCAACACAAATTGATCATTTTTTGATATAAAACTACAATTAAAATGGCTTTCTCACTCTCTGACGAATCCAAGGTACGTTTAATTTAAGCATATTGTTTTCATTTGAATGGTACACAACTAACTTCTTTGCTTTTTTGCTTCAGGAACGTATCTCAAGAGTTTTAGATTCTGCCCGTGTCATTGCTCATTATGGCTGGATCCCATTTGTCTTATACTTAGGCTGGGTCCAAACACCAAACCGTCCACCTTTATTAGCTTTGTTATCTCCACTCCCATCTGTCTAATCGGATAGTGCTTGTCTGTTTGTTTTTTTTGCCCATGCTTGCTGCTTGGTTAGTAATAGTTCAGGTTTTCGGTGGTGGTTAAGTTTTATTAAGGTAATTTGTACATAGAAATTGGCAAATAAAGTATTCTATTTGGAAGATATAGAAATGGACTTCTGTAGAGATTATTAATTGAAGATGGAAGTGGTAAATGGCCTCAAAGCCATATCTTTTAGTATATTTTTGTAAACGCCAATTTCAAACTTAACACAATACAAAACAAAAAATAACACAAATAAAATGGAAGCAGTGAGAAAAGCACTGAGTTTCTTCTCATTACCTGTACTAGACACCCGTCTAAGTGCACCAGCTGACCAGAAGAAGAAACAAGCTGTCATTTCACGCGCTACAAGCTCGAGATGGAACACTTTGGAATTCAAATTCTATTGGGCTTGTTTCCTTATTATCGTGCCTTTACTTTATAAAACTGCAATGGATGCTTCCAATGAGACAAACCCAAATTATCCCAAATTCGAAAGATTGCTATCTCAGGGATGGATCTGGGGTAGAAAAGTGGACAATTCTGACTCTCAATATCGCTTTTTCAGAGATAATTTCTTCCTACTTAGTCTATTAGTAGTTGGTCACACTACTTTAAGAAAAATTGCTAATCTTCTTGCTCCAAAACTACATAGAAATTCATTTGATTTCACTTTTGGAATCATTTTCTTGGCTGCTATTCACGGTGTTAACTCAATTAAAGTATTATTACACATATTAATCTTGTTCAGTATATCAAGTATCTTTAAGAACAACTATAAATTAGCTGTGACTATTCTATGGATATATGGTGTTGGATCACTATTTCTTAATGATGCTTATAGAAACATCAAATTTGGTAATTTCTGGTCTCCTTTAGCAATCTTTGATCCTGGTTTCAAGGGAATAGTTGCAAGATGGGACGTGTTTTATAATTTCACTTTATTGAGATGTTTGAGTTTTAACTTTGATTTCTTGAATCAATATGAAAGTTCAAAACTAATTGAATCCAAAAAGGATGAAGAATCAAGACCAACCCCACCAAATTCACCAAAAATTACATCCCAAATTGATGAAAGAGATCGTATAAATGCAAAATTAAACATAGAGACTTACAATTTCTTTAATTATTTTGCATACATTTCATATGCTCCATTATTCATTGCTGGTCCAATTCTAACTTTCAATGACTTTATAATCCAATCAAACCACCAATTGGAATCAATTAATTGGAAAAGAACTTTTATCTATGGATTAAGATTTGGATTTTGTGTACTTGTGATGGAATTCTTACTCCATTTTATGTACGTTGTTGCAGTTTCAAAAACTGGTGCATGGGATGGTGATTCTCCATTCCAAATATCAATGATTGGTTTATTCAATTTGAATATTATTTGGTTGAAACTATTAATTCCATGGAGATTATTTAGACTATGGAGTTTAATTGATGGGATTGATCCTCCAGAAAATATGATTCGTTGTATGGATAACAATTATAGTGCATTAAGTTTCTGGAAAGCATGGCATAGAAGTTACAATAAATGGGTTGTTAAATATATCTACATCCCATTAGGTGGTGCTTCAAACAGAATTGCTGCTTCATTAGCTGTGTTCACTTTTGTTGCCGTTTGGCATGATATCCAATTGAAGCTATTGTTATGGGGTTGGTTAATTGTTTTATTCTTATTACCTGAGTATTTCAGTTCGGTTTATTTTAAAAGATTTTCAAATCAATGGTGGTATAGACATGTCTGTGCTATTGGTGGTGTTGTTAATATTTGGTTAATGATCATTGCAAATCTATTTGGATTCTGTTTAGGTGAAAAGGGAACAAAAGCTTTGTTAACTGAGATGTTTGGTACTTTTGCAGGATTACAATATTTTGTCATTGCAAGTGGGGCTTTATTTGTAGCTGTTCAAGTGATGTTTGAATTACGTGAAGATGAAAAGAGAAGAGGTATTGATGTTAAATGCTAATGTTTATCTATATGGAATGTTATAAATAGTTTTATAAATATTTTTAATAATTTCATTGATTGAATTTCATGAACCATGCAATTTCTTGTACTCTCTTGGACTCATTATTTTCGTGCCTTTGCACCACATACCTTTTCTAGCCAATTTTGCCTTTCTCTCATGTTTCTTATACAATTCTTCTTCTCCATCGAACTGACCACTTGATTTCCCTTCATAAACTGTTCCCCAACCATTTTTGACCATCTCTAAACTAATATTTTTCTTTCCTAACAACGTCCACATCGTAGCTTTACCAACAACTCTTCCATATTGATCCAGTGAGAGAGGCTTGATACGAACTTTTTTCCCCAGTATGTAGCCCTTTAGCCAATCAAGAGCCTCATCAGAATAAGGTTGTGCAGGTTTCCCGAAATGAGCTCTTTCTGGAGCGTCAACAGCACATAATCTAACATGTAAAGTCTTACCTTTTAAACCTCTTGCATTCGTTCTTGGAGGATGCCTTAACCAATACCAACCTCCCAAAACTCCACCAGGAGTATGATAAAAATGAAAATTATCACCATCTCCTACTCGGGTCACTCTCCCCAGAAGTGTCTTAGTATGGAACATATGTTCAGGAATATCACTAACTTTTTGTATTGGTTTAAGAAATCTATTGTAGAGTTTAAAACCTGTGAAGAGACTTCCTGAGATCAAAGTCGAGAGCAAAACGACACGGTGGTCAAAAATCGATAGATATTCTGTGTGTGCCACATCATCATCTGCCATTTGTACATAAATTTAATACATTGACGAATTGATTGGCTTTCACTTTCACTTTGCTCTGTTTACTTTTGGATCTAATTTTATTATATAATCTTAATGATTATATAATCATTGTGTATTGGAATAGAGAATTAGAGTAAAATGGCTTAATATGGAACATTTGAAGAGAAATATGGCAAATTTGATGGTTTAAGAGAGTAGTGCTCTCTAATAATTGTGACTTTTCATTTCTTTTAACAAAAATATTTCTATTGAGAATCAATTTATGATATGTTGGTCCAGCTTAAAAATATTAAGAAATCAAATGGTGCTGAATATTTAAATTAAAATATTAATTTTCAATCAAATTATGATATCCCAAAGAAAAGAAGAGAGTGAGTAGGTCTGTCTGAATCAGTTCTAACGATGTTTTTCTAAAATTTAAAGCTCTTTATTTATGTGTTTAAGCTTGAGTAGTTGGTTTACGTAATATCCGCTTTATCAGTATCCCCGACCGTTAGACACTTTAAATGATGCACTTAATTTAAATCCATATGCGATAATTAAAAGAAACTGAGAAATCGTGAGAAGTTAAAATTATTCCTTGTAGATCATTCCTACTATTTTTAACACTCTAAATTGGGGCCTTGTATTAATTACATGAAATTAATCTAATTCATGTTCATGTCAATTGGTCTGAATGTGTATACTTCATCAATCATACATTTCGATTTTTTTCGAAAAGTTCTAAAGTTAAAGCACCAAGAAAGCAAGGGATTTCCTTCTTTTCCTTAATCCAAAATTCTATTAATGATTCACATACTTTAAAAAACTCATCATCATCTTCTGTAATTCTGTTCAATTTGAAAGTTTGATTAATTGTATCAACAATTAAACTATTTTCATGGTTCTTGATATATTTTGAAATGATCTTAACTTTATTTGATTGTAAAAATTCCAATTTATAACCTAATAACGAATACACAGCGTCAATGAATTCAGATGATTTTGATTGAAACATTGATTTTAACCTTTCAGTTCTTTTGCTTAGTTCATTAATTTTAGTATTCAAATGTTCAATTTCTAATTGAGATCTTTCATATACTGACTTTGGTATTGTATCAATGAAATTCGATTTCTCTAATAAATCATTATTTTCTTTTTTTAAAGCTTCTAGTTTTTGTCTCTTAACTATTTGATCTTTATGGAATGGACTATTTTTTAATTGTAAAATCTTTGCCCTTTGTTCTTTAATTGATTGTAATGATTCTAACTTCTTGATTATTAATGCATTTTCATTTGATAGCTTCGTAACTTGATTATTCAATACATAATTCTTTTCTTCTAATGTTGATATTGAAGTTTGGAAATTTCTTGTGGTATTTTCATCATCTTCAGTTCTTTTTCTTTTGTTTGAAGTATCTAAAGGTTTTGTTGATAAATCTTGAATTTTTGATTTATATTCATCAACTAAGCTTTCCAAATTTTGAATATATCTATTCTTATCATCTTCATTTAAAGATAATTCTTGATCAAGATTTTTCAATTGTTCACGAAGGAAATTAGATTCTTCAAATGAAAGGTTCTTTTGTTGTTCTAATTCAAAATTGATTTTTGTTAAGTTCTCAAACCTTTGTTTCAACTGATCAAATTCATCATCTAGTGTTTGATTTGAAATAAATATATCATTATATTTCTGTTTCGATAATTTTAACTCTAATTCAAGTTTATCAAAGTTATTCTGTAATAATATATTTTTATCTTTTAAAGCTCTAAAATTTCTCATAAATTCTTCAACTTTGAAATCACCATCTTCATTTTCATTCAAATAAACCTTCCATTTAGAGTTTTCTTGTTTCAGATTCAAGATTTCAAGATTTAAATCATTTATCGTATCATTCAGTTCATTAATCTTGGATAGCTTCTTTACTAAAGAGTTTTTCTCTTCGTTCAAAACTTCATAGTTTTGTTTATTCAGGGTTAGCTTCTTTATTTGTTCGGCTTGGGAGAGATTCTTTGACTCAAGGTCTTTGATATACGATACATGCTCATATAATTGACTTTTGATTGTATGAACAGATTCAATCTCATCTTTTGTTGGAATAGACCTCAACTTTGTTTTCAACTCATCTAATTCAGAATCTTTAGTTACAATTAATGAGTTTAGTTGATCAAGTTTGGTTGTTTTCTCATCTAATTGTTTCTTTAATTCATCATTCAAAGTCGTCAAATTAGTCAGTTGAAGTTGAGTTGATTGTTGTTCTTGTTTGATTTTTGAGTTCTCATAGTTACTAGTCGCCGTTAAGTCCACAATTTTATCTTTAGAATTGATTAGATCGGTCTTCAGTTTGCTAATCTGGTCATTATAGTTCTTTTTCTCTATTTCAAAGTTTTCATTGACGTGAGCCAACTTCGATTGTAATTCCTTGTTTTGGTTGTATAGATATATCTGATCTGAAGTGATTGAGTCATTTTTTGCCTGTTCTTGTGATAATTTCTGGTTTAACTCAATTACTTTCTGCTCATTTTCAAGCTTATTGAGCTCCAATTGGTTGCTCAAGTCTTTCAATTTGAACTCGAGTTCGTTTGCTCTTGTCGCCAGGGCAGAGGGCGTTTCTTCTGGCGCAAAAGAGTATTTTCTGATTGGAGTTTGGTCACGAGACAGAGAGAGACGCGATCTCGAGCCTGGCCTATCGATAAAAGGCGATGATTCGGCCATTATCAACACGTTTCAAGCTCTTTTTGGTTGTTTTGTTGATGAAAACAATGAAAATAGTGAAAATAATAACAAATAACTGACAAAAAATTGAAATTAATGGCAAAATAAAACAGAGAACAAATATAAAGATAAATAAAAACAAATAAAAAAATGTCAAAAGTTCCTCGTTCATTTCGTTTGCTTGAAGAACTGGAAAAAGGTGAAAAGGGATCTGGTCCAGATTATTGTTCATATGGTTTAGCTGATCCTGCTGACTCCACATTAACCAAATGGAATGGAACTATTTTAGGTCCTCCACATTCAAATCACGAGAATAGAATCTACTTCTTAGAGATAACGTGCGGTGAACAATATCCAGAACAAGCTCCACATGTAAAATTCGTTTCAAAAGTGAACCTTCCACTGGTCAACCAGCAGAATGGTGAAATCATCAAGGAGAACTTTTCAGTATTGAAAGAATGGAAGAGAAGTTATACCATCGAACATGTCTTGGTTCAACTCAGAAAACAAATGGCTGAGCCAGCTAACAAGAAACTACCACAGCCTGCTGAAGGAAGCACTTACTAAATTTAAGATTGAAAAAGATATGATATATAAATCATTTTAGAGTGCTATAGAAATCTTTCCAATTTTTCCATTTCCTGAAAGTCAGTATTATCCCTAAGCACTTGTTTCATCACTAATATGTCTTTCACGATCTTTCTAACCTCTTTAACTACTGTGTTAAACCTGCTGAAATATTCTGGATACTCTGTTTTCAATTTAGCTTCTTCAACTTGAACACCATTGTAGATATCATATAAAGTATCAACTATGTCTCTTTCCAAGATTTTTGAATCTATCAGACAATAATGAGCTAAGTTATCATAAATAAAGTCTAGTTTACCATCATCAATAATCCTTTTCTTATGCAACTCATTTAAAATCGATTGTTGCTTTTGTGATCTAATTAAAATCTTCATCACTATAATTCGTAGAACCACTTTGAAAGGTATTTTAGTCCTAAAAGAATTTTTTGTCCTTTGAGCATATTGTAGAGATTCAGACGGCGATATATCAGTCAATGCATCAATGTAAATAAGTATAATATCAACATCTGCAGTGAATACGTTAAATTGAAGCTTTTTAATAACTGAAAAGCTCGAAAATGATGAGTTTCTAGACGAATTGAGTTCAAGGTATGTTCTGATATCACTGACACTATTTAATTTCTCAATTGTGATTTGGTTTGGTGTAAAAGATACGATATTTGAAAATCTGATGATATTAGATATGAATTCCTTGTTTGTGATGTGAATTAGTTTTGGGTTGATATATTTAAGTGAACCTCCAATATCAAATCTATCTAAAAGATAAATTGCATTAATAAGATCATATTGAGTCTGTGAGATCCTAGTGATGGCTAGATTAGCAGAACCATTTGATATAAAAGTTTCTGCGGCACTAAGTGAGAAATCTTTCAAGATGTAATAAAAAATTGTGTATAAATTAACCTCATCTGTGATCTTAAATTTTAATTCTGTGATGAACTTATCGAGTTTATTCAAGTTCTCTGGTGGGTAAAATGCATCAACATCAATATCTATTTGTAATACATCATTTATATAACGATCAAATAGTAGATTTCTCCCATTTTTCAATTTGGATTGGATTAGTTGATTTCTGATGTATTTAAGAACAGAGAATAATGATTGGTTGGTGTTCTCAAACTCTAAATTTGGGCGTGATTGCTTGTGAATATCTTTCAACTCCTTTGAATATGGGAACTCAAGCCCATTGAAGAACGACAATTCCTTATTGGAGCTCATTCCGTTTGCCTGGGAATTTACAGAAAATGGAAATGTAAATTTTTTTTTCATTGTTTTTGTTTTAAAGAGCCGGCCGGCGTCTTTGACGTATAAAATACGGAATGAGAGAAAAGTATTTCAAAACAGTTTCAAAGTTTATAATTTATTGAAGAGATCTGTGCTTTGATAAGAGAAATGATCTAATTTTTCATTTTTAAATATATACAACTCTCCATGAGCAACTATTTCTCGTTTCTCTTTTCTTATTCAAACCTCGTTTGTGTAGGGAAAGCACCATCTAGGTTTCTCAGAGCCACTTGGTACAAAAGCAGCATAATACTGCTTTGAACACTGGTCCACACAAATCTAGGCCCCACACCACTGAATAGGCCAAAGACTCCTTCCGTCTGATAAACTATACCCAATCCTTTCAGCACCGATGAGGTATTTAGAATTGCAGGTTGTGCTGTTGAAGGAATTGTATAATTTTTAACATTTGTATGTGTTGAAGGTTTAATTTGGGCTCCTGAAGTGTGCTTAAGTGGATCATTTGAGATTGTTGCTGTTGCTGTTGCTGTTGTTGATCTGGAAGAATTTGGATTTTGTGTCTGTATTCTAGTTTTTATAACGTCTAATGGTGTTGTTAAAGTACCAGCTAAACCACCAGCTGCTGCACCTGTCAAAAGTTCATAAAATATATTCAAATCATCCTTTTTGGCTTCAAGATCATTAATATAGAAAGCCCATTGTCTGAACTTTTCATAAAATGCAAATTGAAGTGCTGAAAAGGGCAAATCTCTACAAAGAGTAGCTTTATAACCAAAAAACAACGTTTGTGGCCCTTCCACCTTGATCAGGGTATTTAAAGCATCAAAAAGCCCTTTGTAGTTATAGCCTGATTGGAAAAATTTATTATTGTAAGACCCCTGCAATTGTAATCTTGTCTTTAAAACTTCACTTGGAACATATATTATACTTGATGCAAAATCACCAAGGAATCCAGCAGTCAAATGACTAAAAGTATCATTTAGTTGCCAATCATTGATCATTTTCCGTTTGGTGTATTCATAAGTCCCAAAGAAGATGGCTGTGCTAGGAAATGAACCGAGCATGGCAGCACCATAACCTCCATAGAGACCTCCTCTAATACCTTCCTCGACCAATATTGTTCGGTATGCCGTAAGCATGTTTTTGTACTTCTGTGTTGTTGGTGAGCCCTGTTGACGGGTTTTCACAGTGTCTAGTGAGTGCATGATGGAATCTCCAACTGCCCCACCTAAACCACCTGCGAGCATGCAATGTATTATGGGACTTAGCGTTCCATCAGGACTCTCTATGTGATGTGTTTCATTGTTGATGTGCTCCTGTAGAGGAGACGGTAGAGATGAGGTGAGCATTATGTATATCAGCGATGTGTATAACCGATAGGCCTATATTGGAAAAAATAAAAAGTCTAAAGTATGTCAAGGGAGTGGGGTCTGTTTTGGGAGGGATATCTCCAGCGAATGGTGGCACGAAGAGACTGCGCTATTCCTCTGATTGTCCAAGAGCGACACAGTTTGATGCCTTTTTTCGACCCTCAAACCGTTCCAACAACTTTTTCACTTTTGTCTGTTTTCTGATTTGGCGTCGTAAAAATGGTTCGGGGAGCATAAATCACGTGCAGTGTTTCCAAGCGTGCCGCCATCAAAAGCTCATCTAGGTGCTTCTGGTGCTTCTGGTGCTTCTGACCGGTGAGATTGCTAGTGAGACGTTGCAAATGCTCGCCACAAGGAACTATAAACGACTGCTACGACTCCCACTGGTGCTTAACAGAAGATGCTATAAAGTTCTTGCCATAGAAACAAGTTGTGATGATACTTGTGTCGCACTTATCGACAGAAGTTGGAATGAAGTGAAGCTCATCGAACATGTCAAATACACTTTGAACTCCACTCAAGATGGTGGTATTGTACCTACAAAAGCCTTTGATCATCATCAGATAAACATAGCAAAAGCTACTCAAACAATATTCGAAAACCACGGGATTTCAAGTGCCAACCCACCTGATCTAATCTGTGTCACAAGAGGACCTGGAATGAAAGGTTCTCTATGTATAGGGTTAGATTTTGCCAAAGGTCTTTCTACAGCGTTCGGCAAACCACTGGTTGGAGTACACCATATGTTAGGCCATTTACTCGTTCCTAGATTTGAAAGTGGAGGAAAAGCCCCAAATTATCCATTTTTGAGTTTATTGATTAGTGGTGGCCACACAATGCTTGTTTTGTCAAGATCTTTATTAGAACATGAAATCTTATGTGATACTATAGATGTTGCTGCTGGTGATGCAATTGACAAATGTTCAAGGGAAATTGGCCTTAAAGGGAATAATTTGGGAAGAGAATTAGAATTATGTGTGAAAAATGGCGAGGAAGATTGGACTTATAAGGTATTCGAACTACCAAAACCACTAACGAACAAAAGAGGTAGAGTAGATCAAGTAAATTTCTCTTTTGGACCTTTCCAAGGAACAATAAGGAGATTAATAGAATCGGGTAAATTTGATCCTACAGATATTAAACAACAGAGAAGCCTAGCGTATCAAGTTCAATCTTCTATCTTTGAACATATTATCACAAAATTGAAACTAACAATGGAGAAAAACAAAGATAAACTTTCAGAAGTTCAAGATTTTGTTGCGTCTGGTGGTGTCGCCTCAAATATGATGCTGCGGGAAGCTCTTAATCAAGCATTTGAAGGTACTAAAATCACCAGAACAACATACCCAGATTTATCATTGTGTACTGATAACGCAGTGATGATTGGTTGGGCTGGTATAGAGCTCTATGAGAAAAAAGGTTTAACAACAAATTTATCTATTTGTCCTATAAGTAAATGGCCATTATCTGAGATCCTTGATGTGCCTGGTTGGAATAAATAGTCTCTCAATAAAGAATATGATGTACATAAAATAAAATACAGAGTCGTATATTTATTCCTGCCTATGTGGTAAAAATGATTCCGTTATATTGAACTTTTCGATTAGTTTCTTCCAACTATCGTATTCTAATTCAAAAATAATATGATTCAATGGACGATCATTTCTTTCCTTAAGTTCTCTTTCAAGTGCTTTTGGATCTGATGGTAAAGTTGGAGCCTCTGTAATAGTTGGGTAGCCATCAGAGTCTTCTCCTAATTGAAGCTTACCATCTTTGATTAAGAAACTGGTGTAGAACATATTCTCAATTGATTGTCCAAATGATTGAGGATTGATGAAAAATTTGAATATATTCAAAGTTTGACCTCGAGCCTTTTGATGGAAAATTTGATAGCACTTCAAGACAGCATTTGGCGTTTGGTTTATCGATTGCTGATTGATATCTTCAGAAGAAACAGAGTCCGCAGTGGTAAGCTTCGCTGTATTTCGAAGATTTATTCTTGGCTTCAAATTCCTTACTTTTTTTTCAATCTCTAATGGTCCTAGTAAATGGTCTGTGGTGATTGCTCTTGATCCTCTTGAATATAAAAAGGTTCCTAACGAGAACCAATTGTGAGCTTTGAATTCATGTTTTTGATTGACATACCCTTCAACATCATCGTCATGTTGATTTAGACTTATATAATCAGCAAGTAAATAAGTTTTCAATCTTCTTGTGAAATCTTCCTGCTTTAGAACTTTACCAGTACTACCTAACTTAATGTGCCTAACAGCAATATCAACCAAAGCAGTACTTCCTAATAAATTTCTAGAATCATAAACTTCGATAGTTTTATTATCTGTAAGACCGAGCTTTTGCGTATCTTCAAAATTCCGATTCACTTTCAGTAGATGTTCAGTAGCATCCTTTAGACCACCTTCACGAGCTACTTTTGTATGACCATTCTTCAGCTCTGAATTTAAAAGACGTGCTTTTGATAGAATCTCTTGCTCTCTATGAGCCAATTCAGAAGCATTGAATTGAGATTCGGTGATCTCTCTACCAGATTCACTTCCATCAGAGTCACTTTCATCTTCTTCACTATCCTCATTATCTCCACTAAAGTCTTCTTGCTCTTCCACCTCATTGTCATCTTGTTGATGTGCGACTAGTTTTCTTTTTTTTGGGGTTCCTTGGAGAGAAAAGTCACTCTCATTATCTGAGCTTGTCGATGCAATAGGCTGGCTCATTATTACGCGGTTCTGGCCTTCCTTTAGGTGCGATCTTCCAAATCAAAGTGCTGCTGATTACACTTATTAGAATTTCGCGTTCTTCACGAATTGGTTTTATAAATATCAAGAATCACCAACAAAGTTGTGCTCTTGTGCAGACTTCACAGACCCGGTCATTAACAACCAGATGGGGAAAATCAAAGTGAGTTAATTGCCATCACATTTGAACTTATTGATAGACTAACTTATTTCTCAAAGCAACTAGATAAGTCAGTTGTTAACAGAATTGCCGCCGGTGAGATCATCGTTGCGCCTGTCAATGCCCTCAAAGAGATGCTCGAGAACTCAATCGATGCTGGTGCCACTTCAATTGACATAGTTGTGAAGGATGGTGGTATCAAGCTTCTTCAAATCACAGACAATGGCTCAGGTGTGGAAAAAGATGATCTCCCTATTCTTTGTCGTAGATTCACTACTTCAAAATTAATAAACTTCGACGACTTAAATCAGTTAGAGACTTATGGGTTCCGTGGTGAAGCGCTTGCTAGTATCTCTCATATTGCGCATGTCTCTGTTGTGACAAAGAACAAAGCCAGTACATGTGCTTGGAAAGCTCATTATTCCGATGGTGAACTAGTGCCAGGGAGACCCAATGAGTCCGAACAACCAAAACCTGTTGCTGGAAAGCAAGGTACCCAAATTACGGTCGAGGACTTTTTTTATAACGTTCCTTCGAGACTAAAGGCAATGAGATCAACAAGTGATGAATTCTCCAAGATATTGGACGTGATTGGAAGGTACGCCATCCACACACAAGGTGTTGGGTTCTCATGTAAAAAGTTTGGCGACTCACACTACTCTTTGAGCACAAGATCTGCAACTTCAACAAAAGATAAAATCAGGTCGGTTTATGATAGCTTGATTGCAAATGAACTTATTCCATTTGAGATGGAGGCACATGAGAAATACGGGTTATTGAGCGTGTCTGGGCTTATAACAAAGCCCAACTATAATAATAAAAAGTCCATTCAACCTATCTTCTTCATAAATAATCGACTAGTGAGTAATGATCCCTTGAAAAGATCATTGATATCAACTGTGAACCATTTTTTACCAAAAGGTTACAAACCTTTCATTTATCTCAGTTTGAAAATCGACACAAATAACTTGGATGTTAATGTTCATCCCACAAAGAGAGAAGTGAGGTTCTTATTCGAAGATGAGATAATTGATTTGATTTGCACTTGTATTACATCTGAATATCAGAAGATCGATGTTTCTAGAACTTTCTTAAGTCAATCTCTTTTACCATCACTTTCAAAGAATAGAGTTGATGACTCACCAAAAACCTCACATCCTACTCCAGCTTCTAAAAAAATTAGATTGGATTACAATTTTGTTAGAACAGACTCAAGTCAAAGTAAAATTACACCATTTTTGAATCAGAACTTGTCAGATAGTCAATCATTGAGTTCAAGCCAAAAAGTTCACTACCATGATAATGATAACGATAATGATGATAATAATAATAATAATAATGATACCAGCGACAGTAATGAAAATGAAGAAGAAACTAAGACGATAGAAGAACAACTGGATCAGCACCCACAAATGAATGTTGAGTTTATAGAGAAAGAAAGGATTCATGTGAACCTCCGAAGTATCTTGGAGCTGAGAGAAGAGGTTGAATCTACGACAAGTACGAGACTCACTGAAATGTTCTCTAAAATGACTTATATTGGGATTGTTGACTCTCAGAAGCGATTATTTGCTTTTCAATTTGATGTGAAATTAATCCTAGCTGACTATGCGGTCATCTTCAATGAATTTTTCTATCAGATAGCATTGAGGGAATTTAGCAACTTTGGGTCACTTCACCTCGATGGTGATCCTGATGAACTAGAATTACATTCGATATTGAGAAATATTTTTAACAGTAATGTTGCTAAACCTGAAAAGGATATTGAACAAGTCATTGAAATCATTGCCTCCATTGATGAAATGCTATTGGAGTATTTTAACATTGAGATTGAAAAAAAGCAAGGCAAAGTTTATTTGAAAACATTACCTCTCTTATTAAAGAACTATTTACCACCATTATCTAAACTTCCCTTATTTCTTTACAGATTAGGCATTAAAGTTGACTTATCAGATGAAAAAGCATGTTTGAAAGGAATCTTACAAGAAATTGCATTATTGTACATTCCTGAACCTTTCAAATCTCCTGAAGACGTTTCAGATGATGATCCAGAAAAACCTTCACTCATAGCGCGCTATGAAGAGATGAATGTGTTAATGGAAAATATCTTAATACCGAATCTCAAAAAGAACTTTCTTGCCCTACTAGCCATAGAGCCCGATATCATTGAGGTTGCTAACCTACCTGGACTTTATAAAGTCTTTGAAAGGTGCTGATATATACCTAGCCATAAATAATCTGGCTTATCCATTGGTTTGTAGCATTTAGTACTTTATACAGCATATCTAGTTTTTTTCGATCTTTAGTTACTCACTCTTGAACAGAGTTTTGACCAATTGATTGTCATTGTTAAATAACTCTCCATCAATAGCGGATTGAAGGTTTCTAGCTCTCTTAAACTGGGCAGCTGAGAAATTATCGCTTCCTGAAACTGAACTCACTGAAGGTATGACAATAGACTGAGATTCTTTATCGTAAAAAGTGGATGTCTCATCAATATGTGGGTATGCTGTTTGAGGGACTTCTGACTCAAATGACTTCACTTGCTCTTCATTAATTAAGTTTGAAAGTATTTTCTTGTTACTTTCATCAAAGATAATTTTAGCCGGGAATTTTGGGACTTCAGACAACAACTGTGAGATTAAAAGGGTTCTTTCTTTGAAAAAATCGGATATTCTCAAGGGATACTTTAAGATTTCTCTCTGCTCGTCTATTAAAGAATCTCCTTGGAGTAATGTTTGAGCGGAATTGGATGACATAGTACCATTTCTACCGTTGAAGCTAAAGATAAAATAGAATCGCACTTCAGGATAAACGGCCTTTAAGATATTGACTGTTGCATTGTAATAAGTTTCTAGAACACATGCTTCAAAAGAACGATCAGTTTTATGAATGTAGCTCTTTGGACTCAAAATCTCCAAAAATTTCTTCAATGTGTAAAATATCACCTGAAGCCTATTGGTCCCTTGAGGTTTGAAATTAATAGAGCTCCAGTATTGGGTTTTAGCTATCAAAAAACTTTCCAAGTTATCATACTCCACTTTATCTTGCTCAGATAGTTTGTCATAAATGATATCTTTAACTGATAAAAACTTCTTCGCAAACTCAAAGACAAAAGTTGTGTTATATGGAGCACTATGATATGATTTTATGCACTGAATATAATAATCAATATAAACACACATAAAGCCATTGAAGAGCTTAGCCCTTTGAAAGTTGGGATCATTTTCATATTTTTCATTCAATTCCTCTTTTAGAAACAACTTGTATGGACCGTTCACATAATTTGTGACAAATTCAAAATATTTGTTTGTAACCTGTACATTATCTTTAATAGTATTGCAACAATAAATTGTGGATGGGACAAGAGTATGAAAAACTTGAAATTTAGAATAGCATAAAGAAACACTTTCAGCAAATTCATAGACATCATTGATTTGACTTAGAAACTTGATTTCAAATTTATTCAAGAATCTTAGGCAAATCTCGAAGTCTCTTTCGCCAGATTTTTCGACAATAAGCTTGGATTCAATGTTCTTAGTGAATTGAGAGAATGCGATAGTTCCATGTAATAGCATAGACTTGAACAGAATGATGTTATTACTAGCTTCACGCATCTGATTAGTATTATATCTTTCATATGCTTTGTATAAAAGCTCTTTCTCAAATCCAGTTTTAAATAGTTCAAGGAAACCTTTATCAACCGCTTTCCAGTACTTATTCAAATGTTTATGGCATTCAGGGTCTAAAACGAACTCAACATAGTGGCCATCAACTTTTGATAGGTCATCTATATTTGTATGTGCATCTTTTTTGCCATCGATTGAAGATCTTACACATCGATAGTCGTCACTATATGAAATAAACTTTGGGGATTTATGCAACGAACTCAGTTCAGAGGGCTCCTCACTTGAATTAGAAGCTTTGTCTGGTAGAATGGACCGTGTCTTGGTCCTTTTCTTTTGCTTAGACTTTGAATCTAACTCATGGTCTTTTGGAATATGTTGCAGCTGTGTATTTTGAAGAGTTTCTATTGATGTTGCAGAATATGGCTCACAATTCGGGCGATTTGATTGTGATGAAGTGATATTATTATTGGTTAGGGGTTGAGTACCAATATATGGCAGATATCCAGTTCTCAAATTGATATGAACAGCTTGTACATTGGAAGGTTGAAATTGAGGTATGGAGGAGGAAAATATTTTAGTTGGTAAGCCATCCGTATTCAAGGTAAAGAACAACTGTGATTTGTTCTCGTGAAAGTCAGATTGATTATTCAATGATTCCAACCTAGCAGCATGAGCTTGTTGGGCAACTTTTAGAGCTTCTCTTGCGGTATCATCCAAACTCAAATATGCACATTTTAGCCTTGCTCTCGTACAATTCTTACATTCGGGGAGTTGTTCATCACATTTTATACGACGTGATTTACAAGTACCACAACCCAGGTGTGAGTTTCTGTGTCTTCGTCTTGAATTTCTGAGCCCTTTCTTCGCTGGTTTTGGCTCTGCTTGTTTTTGGCGTTTGAAGCTTGTATTATTCATAGTTGCCACAGCATATGGTGGTAAAGGATCTTTTGATATATTTATGGATGGTGGAATAAAGTTGTCTTCACCAATAAGAACATGACCATGTGTGTTATTAGGTTGAAAGAATGCTGGAGGTTGCTTGAATTCGAGATTCAGACGATTTTGATCATTTGATCCGTCAATAGAGTTTGGAATTAGAAGTTGGGTCGGTAGAAGTTGTTGATGGGCAAAACTGTTGATATCTTGAGCAGTATTGAAGTTATTTGGGGCAGCTATATGAGTGTTATAAGTTACAACCTTGCCATATGAAACCGGGGAGCTTGGCTGCGGGTATAGATACTGTTGAGAAGAGGGAAAGTGCTGTAGATGAGTATTCCACAGTGGTAAAGAGCCATTTGGGGAAGAAAATTGTTGTGGATACTGTTGAAACGGGTAGTGATACTGATGTTGGGATTGATGTTGTTGGTGATACTGGTGTTGCGGCCAGGCAGGGTGCTGTATCTGGGGAAGTACAACTGGCTGGAAGCCCTGGCCCTGGTGGTTCGGATTGGCTTCTTTGTTGCTCATTTCTGGAAGGAAAAAGGAGAACTTTCCAGTCAATTCCAATACGTGAAAGACTGGTGGCTAATTAATGAATCAACTTGACTGCTTAGAAGTGGTTTGTTTTTATATAAATTTTAACGTTTCCCAGTAAACTGGTAAGCTTATGCCGTCTATTGCGATCTTTCTCGTATTTTTTCAACAAAAGTAATAACTGGCGCATCAAAATGCGTGAGGTGCACAAAATCGGCACTTGGAATTCTTTTTTTGACATAGTATATAACGCAATGCAATGCACGAAGTGTCAGCTCCTTACATTAATACGAGGTATCACATACGAGTTGGCGTTTCGTAAAAGCTCTGGCCATCGCAAGCTTGTGGCCAATAAGAGATTTCGTTTTGGGAATACTCCGTAACTTTTCTTTACTATTATTGTTCTCTCAAACTCTCACTGGGACACAGTTGTCGCTGTGCCTTTTATTGTTACCGGAAACAGGAAAAGTTACACTCTAACGAACTAATTTAGGTCAACTGGAAATTAAAACTTTGGGCAACCTTTAAAAAAAAATGGTGCAATGGCCATTTCTGGTAAAAATGCAGAAGTGCAGTACGTAAGTGATGGGCATAATTAATATTTGTTTATTAGACTAAAGTAGGGTGTTGCTAATAATATTCAGTCGAATAAGATTATAACTATAGGCCTGCGAAATTGGTGTCAAGATAATTGTATGGTGCTAAACCTGTTTCCCGTGTTCTGGTATTTTCACAATTCCACCAGCTATCTGGTTGTTTTTCTACAACCAGAAGAATGTCACCTTTCGCGAACGACACTTCAATGTCTATCTTCTTTTTGAAGTCATACAAAGCTTTAGCATATTGAATCACTCTTTGTCCATTTGATGTTACCATTGGAAGGCTAGAGTCGGTAGAAAGTTTGGCTTGTAAATTTACTGATGACTTACTCTTTGATTTAAATCCTTGATGTCCAAATGATGAACTATTATCATGGTTTGCTCTAGAGTTAAAAGCATCTAAAACCATTGATTTTGGCCTTATATCAGGTCCTGCGATTGTTTGATTTTTCGGTACCACTAATGTAGAAGTAGAACTCCCCAGAACATTAACCATGCTTCGAGGTCTTTGTGTTACACCACCATTACCACCAATCTTCAAATCTTCCAACGTGGCCCTTAAAGGATCTTCAACATTATCTTTTGTTAAATCAATATATTCTAAATCTTTTTTGTTTTTTTCTTGATGTAAAATGAATGATCTTCTGTTTTGAGTTGACACACTTAAAGTATCAGAGTTTCGGCTCCTACGGCGGGTAGGGGAGTTCCAGTTTTGTGATGACCTTAGGTTTGGATCAACGGCATCAGCAAAGCTAGAGATCGAAGTTGGTTGAGAATAAGAGCTCCCTTCTCTGTTCAGCATTGAATTCATAGAAGGGTTTGATATGGATGTTTGTCCATCTTCTGATGGTGGTGGTGGCCTCTTTCTCAAAGCTGGACCTTGACTGATTTTGGTATTTTGGGGATTCAAGTGCTTACCAGCCGAGATTTGCTGTTGGAATATTGGTACAGCAGATGACTTAGATGATAATGGATTCATGCTCTCAGTAGAATGAATTGGGGACCCGGATTTGACAGGTGATAATGATGGAGGAAATACCTTGATAGCAGTATTTAAACCATCTTTATCTAAAGTTTCACCTCCCCCAAATTCAACAAATTTTGGAGTTGCTAAGATATCAGTACCAGTTTGGAACGTTGAAGAGAACGTATCGATTTCCTTTTCAATATCACAGAGTTGTAAGATTCTTCTAACATTCTCACAAGAGGTGTCATCATTAACGCAGGCAACTGAAACAATATTCAAATACTCCCACAGTGTCGTAATTAAAAATTGTAGTCTTTCAGCCTCCAGATCTTGTAAGCCCTTACTGGAGTTCATCCATTCCTGAATCCAGTTTTTGTTCAATTCTTCTAGCTTTAAACAAGTGTCCTTATATTCAAATTTTATTTCATTGACAACTTGCTGTTGTTTGTAAAGCTTTTCTCTTATTTTATCGAGTTCACCACCCAAAGACAAAGATTCCTGAGCTATTAAAGCATTCAACTTAGCCGCTTCAGATACATATCTTTGATTAAGTTTAAATACATTCTTCGTCACCATCTTCTTAGTGTCAAGAAGGTTTTCGCTTAAATTTTCAATAGGCTTTCTCTTTGCTCGAAAGTCGGATAGAAATGCGTCAGTCTTTTCATATATCTCGGATTTGATCTTTCTTGATTCATTGTAGTGTGATTTTGCAAGGTTCTCAGTTTCAAGTTTCAAGGCCTCCAAAGAATCTCTGATACTTCCGGTCTCATAAACGCCTTTAATTTGAAACTTCCTTGATAAGCTCATCATTCGTCTTGAGTAGTCTTCCTCGATAGAAACTTTCTCTTTTAAGAAGCTGAGTACAGACTCCAAAGTCTTTGCGCCTTGTTCCATTTTATTTAATATCACTTCACAACCTCTCTCATCTTTTCCCTGTGAAAAGCGTTAGTAAACTGTCAAAGTTCACAAGCAAAGGATATTTTACTTACCCAGAAATGAGTAGTGAATGAAGGAGATATTACGGAAGTTGCCATTGGTTTCGTTTTAATGATAATTCTGATGTTTCTGTTTGCGTTCCAAGTCTAACGAGGAATTATACGCAGTTTTGATTTATTTCTAGTGGTTTAGTTTTATTTACATTTTACTCTTTTAGGAAATCTATTAAGTACATTTATCACGTGACCATCATTATAAAATTTCGCGGCAGAACTTGAAGCGAAAAGTGAAGGAAAGGCCTCTTGAGGTTCTAGTATGTCCCCCTTATGCGTCGAGCAAGCTGGATATCCTTTTGCATTATGGTAACTCTTTTGGCATGAAGAGCAAGTAGGTTCGTGTCTTCAAACAAGCCAACTAAGAAAGCTTCAGCAGCTTCTTGGAGAGCAAGAACTGCAACTGATTGCCATCTAAACACAACATCACTTGAAGTATCAACATATTGCATTGCTACTTCTCTGACCACTCTTGCAAAAGGCAGTCTTGCTAATAGTAGATCTGTGGTCTTTTGAAATTGTCGTATTTCTCGTAGTGCTCTGAGACCAGGTTTGTATCTTCTCTTAGTTGTGGTTGTACGGACTGGATCACCAGGTCTGTTTCTCTGTATCCCTGAGGCCCTTCCTCTGGAATTCGGTGGTGATGATTGTCTTGCCATTATTCTCTGTTGTATCTGGTTTATAATAAAGCAATCGTAGTCAAACCTTTCGATTTTCTGCACAACTCTTGAATACTTCCTTGATTTTTTTACTATTTATTGGGTGTGTGCTCTTACCGCGTTTTCTACACAATTAAATTGCCTAATCGGGGTAGAAATTAGAGTAAGCCTTCAATTGACCAATATTTAGTGTATATCATAACAATAGCCAACTCGAACACTAACTGAAAGCTTCAAATAAGTATTACTCAATTATTTCAACCTATTCTCGCTGCTTTTTAGGTATTGTGCGCGCTTATTACCTCATTTGGCTTGGAGACTAGTCAGAAAATTATCAACGAAAAAATTGAGAAAATAAAAACAAAACAGATCTGCTTTGAAGAAAACAAAAAATGGCACCTTTTCATGAAGAACACTTTCTAGTAAGTATTAGAATTGGTGCTTTACAACTGTCATCTATACTAACATATAAAAGATAATATCGCCTGGATCTTCAATTACTCAAGTGCAATTCGGTTTAGGGGATCATTATGCTCCACCACCAATCGAACTTCCAACTAAAGTCTACAGACACCCTGAGATAAGTGATGGCTTCGTTTCAAACTCAAAAAATGAAGAAGATGCAATCTACCCTATAGTTAAGGGTGAAATTACTAATATTAAAGCTTTCAATTTCTTTTTGAAGCTAATTTATAAATCAATTTTAAAAGTGAACCAAGGCGCTACAAACGTTCCTTTCCTGCTTATCTCTTCGTCCCAGTGGTCTAAATTAGATATTGAAACCATTACACAGTACGCCTTTGAGTCTATGGAGTTAAATGCATTTGTTATATTACCGCAATCTTTGGCTGCAGTTTTTGCACATGGAGGCCAACCAAACTCTCTGGTGATAGACATTGGAGCAGATAAAACTGAAGTTATTCCTGTTGTTGATTATGGAGTTGTTGATTATGCAAGAAAGATCATACCTTACGGTGGTAATAGCATCAATTCTGCCCTTCAGTCATTGCTTCCTAAACTTGCATCATCCCAGATAGAATCTTTAAAAAGATCAAAAATCTACGAAATTTTAAGTGATGAGGAAAAGAAAAAGTCTTTTTTTGGAATTGATGGATTAAAAGAAAATGATGAATCTGAATTTGATGTTGCTGCGATTGTCACGTCTGGAAGAACAAGAGAAATCCTGGAAGAGAGGGAAAAAAGTAATGGCTATAAAGTTCCAAATTCACAGCTAGAGAACAATGAATTTATTGATGATGAAAACCAAGGGATAACAGTTGGAAAAGAACGTTTCAAAGGCTCTGAAGTACTAATTGCACAAATCTCAAAAGCTATATATTCATCTCTATCGAAGATTGATGATTTGACCAAACGTCAAGAATCGTGGGATCATATTATACTGACCGGAAAAACATCTAAGATTGAAGGCTTCCAAGAGGCTTTAAACACACAGCTAATCGAAGATCATTTAATTGGAAAACCACCGATTGGTGCTGCGCAATCTGCATTTCAAGCCAACCCTACATCAAATTTACAATTTAGTCAAGTTCCAAACTCCATCAAATTTGAGAAAATGCCAGAATACTTTCCTGAATGGAAGAAACAAGGATTTTCTGATATTTCCTTCTTGGGAGGGCAAATAGTCTCTAAACAGATATTTGGTTCTAATAATGAAAATATGTTTGTTACAAGAAATAACTACAATGAAAAGGGGCCACTTGCTATTTGGGATATTGCCTTTTAGATGGACTTGAAATGATCTTGATGCAATGTATTAGATTAAATAGATGATTAAAGGTGTATTGTCAGTTGTTTTTATTATTCGTTTTTTTTTTTCATTTAGTTTCTTTTTTAGAAGATACTGATCCAAAATCTGTCTCTTCCACATCTTCAATTATCTGATTTTCCTCATCCTTTATCCCTTTCTCATCTAAATGATCCAGCTTCTCCCACTTTTTAAAGAAGTTGACTAAGACCTGGGCAGTTATAACCTGTAAAGATTGGTATAGAACAAGTGCAACTAGTAACTGACCCAAGTATTCATAATTATCTCCATATTGAGATGAAACCAATGAAACACCAAGTGCTGCGGTCTTTGCTGCACCACAGAACATGATACAGATTGTATCACTTCTGTTATAGTAAAAAGGTTTAAAAACTTTATAACTCCAACGATATAGTCTTGACGACTCCGCAGAAGGTTCATGCCTGAATATCAAAGGAATAAAGAAAGGTCTTGCTAGTAAGTAACATATAACCGTCCAGAATAAATAAATCCCAATGTTGAAGAAGACTAAGAAAATGATAGATGCCTTTGGGACTGATGTGAATGCCTTCTGATAAAAAGCTGTTGAAAAGGAGCTGAACATCACCAAAATCAAGCAAAAACTACTGACTTTATTGAATTTGAAAGTATTTAAGAACCATTTGGTCTGTGTTGGAAGTATATTCTGGATGATTTGGCCAACAAATATAGGAACGAATACTGATAAGCCCAGTTGCATCATAACATGCCTGTATAACTCCTGAATAGAATTACCTGAAGCTGGATTACCAAAATTCCAGGCAGGACTTGCAGTGTACATCTGTAACAAGGCAGGTGAGATAAAAGCTCCTAGCATGTTTCCTATGAATACCTCACATAGACAAAGCAAAGCATTACCATTAGCTTGAGTTGTCATAACGACATTTGATGAGACAGTGGTTGGGCAAGTAGCAGTAACCAAAAGCCCTAATAGAACATACTTGTCAATATGCTCATCATTTGCAGATTTGATGGCACTGCATAATCCAAACATGATAGCTGAAGTAATTAAAAAGGATATCAGCAAAACAACAAGATGTACTCTCCAGTTACCCATGTTCTTAAGAAGATCTCTACTTTTCATTGAAAGACCAGATTGAAGAAAGATAACAGCAACTGCACCATATCCTATCGAATATTCTCCACGAATAAGACCTCCATGCCTAGCAAAGTTTGGTGCAAATCTTGCGATGACTATAAATATGGCTAATGTGATGAAGAACCACTGTTTAACAGCGAAGTCTAGAGTCCAGTAAAGTGGCTTGTAAAATTTTGGGTTTCTTTGTAAGCGTTGTTCTCGAGGCATCCTTTCTCACTGAGCTATGAAAGCTTAAGAGGCGACAAACAGAGAATGTTGGGTTCTTTATATCCTACTTTTTCCACAGTGATCATTATTTTCCCGGCCCGAGTTTCGGTACGAAGAACCAACTAAACCCTATTTCGAAAGTAAAGGTCCCTGATTTTCAAAAATTGCACCCCAAAAATGTTTCAATATGGTACTGAGAAGACTCTGTGAAAATCGGAGTAAATTTCAAAGCTTTATACTTGTTTTGATGTTATATTTCTGAGCAGTCCGCCATACAATAAGAAACAATAACATCTTAAACCCGAACACCACTGATCACAAAATAGAAAAAGACAAAAACAGTTCTGAAGTCTGTTATTCATTAGAGAGAGCTTGACATTGCGGTTATTGGATCAAACACATCACTTTGTGACCCACTCTGTCTCTAACATGAACCATCAAAATCTGAAAAATACGTTTAAATATGGGCTTAGGCTTTCTTTATTAACTGCTTCATGGATTCCAGTTGTGATAGTGTTTAATGAACATGTGTGTTTTATTGGAAAGATTGAAGGATCGTCGATGCGCCCAACACTCAATCCAACTGTGAATATCAGTGATTGGGTTCTCTTATGGAAGTGGGGGATTAGAGATTACAATAATATCAAGGTGAATGATGTTATTTTGTTCAGATCACCATCAGATCCAGAAAAAGTACTGTGCAAAAGAGTAAAGGGGATTCAAGGGGACACAATTGCCACCAGGTATCCATATCCTAGAAACTCCTGTCGTATTCCTCGAAACCACTTGTGGGTCGAAGGTGATAACATACACTCGATAGATAGTAATACATTTGGAGCAATCAGCACGGGACTGGTTCTCGGGAAAGCTACTCGGATAATATTTCCATTTGATAGAGCTATGGAGATACCCAGTGGAGGTCGAGAAGCTCGAGTCACTGAGATACTGGATGCCTATGAATAGAAGTTTTATGCATTTCTTTCATGTCCCGATTAGAGTAGTTACCCGGTCTAATAATCTTCAAAAGCAGGGTAAGCATGTTTTTTTTTTTTTTTTTTTCTTTTTTTGGATGTCGACGAACTTGATGTGAAAAATTCATCCACATTTTCCTATTCAAAAAACCTGAGTCGAATATATATACAGTTAGAAGAATGTCTGCTAAAATCGAAGAAATCCAAGAAGAAATCCCACAAGGTGCTGAAGTCACTGTCATTTCCAAAAATGAAAAGAAAGCCAGAGCTACCATTGCCAAATTGAACTTGAGAAAAGTTGAAGGTATCTCAAGAGTCACTTTCAGAAGAAAAGGTAACCAAATTTACGCTATTGACAGCCCAGATGTCTACAGATCCGCTGCTGGTACCTACATTGTCTTTGGTGAAGCTAAATTAGAAGATTTGACCCAAAGATTACAACAAGCTCAATCTGAAGCTGGTGTTGTTCCAACCGAACATGACCATGACCACGACCACGACCACACTCACGAACACGCTAAAGACCCAGCTTCTATCACTGCTGATTTACAAGCTGCCTCCATTGCTGACAAAGTCGAAGAGAATGATGACGAAGAAGTTGATGAAACTGGTTTAGTTGCTGGTGACATTGACATCATTGTTGAACAAACAAACGTTTCTAGAGGTAAAGCTGCTAAAGCTTTAAAGAAACATGATGGTGATATCGTCAATGCCATTATGGAATTGTCTTCTTAAACAAAATATTCTACAAATTAGTCCTTTAATAAAAGAATTTTTGTTTAATCATCTTTTGATTTAGATTCAGTATATTCAATAGAAGTAGAACTATCTTTTTCTTTAGCATCTGATTTATTATTATTGATAAATCCACAAAATGGACATACATATTTCACATCACTGGGCAAGTGGTTTGGTGGTGCCAATCCGTTATGTGAGAAGCAATTGTTGCAAATTAATGCATATCTGTTATCAGCTTTTAGTTCATCCGATCCAACAACCAAATCAACGATGGTTTCTATCCAACCTTTTGAAGTAGATGGATAAGCATTAAATACTTGTTTGTTTCCTGGTTCCAGAGATGCCTTTATTGCCTCGAGTTGTTTCTGCTTTTCCAATAATTCTTCATCAACAAGCGCGTTAAGATCAGTCCCATCTGAGAATCTCTGTAAAAGAGCTTGAGTAGAACTGAATTTCGTCTTTTCTTTGAGTTCTTCAATTTTGCCGCTATGCTGCTCTCTCCAAGTCTCAATTGAGGCTTCCTCTCTCGATATTCTGATTTTGTATAGAACGATAACGGCTTTGTAAAGACCAACCACCACTATTGGAAAAAGCAGTATTAACAAGTAATCGGACCAATTGAAATTCCGTAGGCTGAAACGATTGGATACAAGAAGATAGAATGCAACAGCTGAAGATAGGAGCGTACCATAACTAATAAAGACGTTCCTCAGCTTCTTCTTCTGGTAATTGTATTTGCTGACGTTTCTCTCGCTTCGACTGATTTTAGCAGCCAGATCTGATAACTGTTTCTCAAATTGGGAAGGATCAAAGTCCTTTGACTTGGTGAACGGAAGCCATCCCATCGTGTTTTTTTTTTTGCTTAATTTAGTTTGATTTAGTTTATTTTGCTGTTGAATTTTTCATTCCTTAATATTTTATTTAGAAATCTTGACAATCCCTCCAAAAGAGACAAAGATAGAGAGAGAGCAAAATGCCATTTAAGAAGGTTGATTACAACGAAGCGGTAAAAAGCACAGGGAAGGAACAACCATCTGTCATTGTGACAAGTTTGGGCAATACCATTATTGAAATACAAGGTGAGCTTGTCCTGCCGACAGAGAAACCAGACGCGTTGAGTTCAGAAGACGAAGAAAAATACATTCAAACCGATAATGGTGTCTTACAAGATGCTATCAGGTTTGGAAGATTGGAATTAGAGGATAGCAAGGCCACATTGTTTATCGGAACGTCACAAAGGTTGATAGGGGAGGTTAAGAAAGTTAATCCTCCATTGGCTCTATTGAAATTTCCTACAGATTCTAATTCAGACGTCAAACTCCTCGATGTGATAAAGCATAAAATCATATTTACAGGAAGACCATTACCAATCATGTGATTTGTTGCTCAATAATCTTCTTTTTCAATCAATTCTTCAATGATTTCATTCACATTTGCACCTGTTCTCAACTTTTCATTGACCTCAGATGGATTTCCCTTCACAAAATTAGCATCTTTCAATTCATCAATTGCTGCTTTGGCTGGCTTAGCTGCGCTTGGTGCGCTCTCTAATTTTTCTTTCTTATTATTGAGTGATCCACTTAATTCTTTGGCCTTTCTCATTTCCAATAATTTTTGCTTGAGCTTTTCTGATTCATCCAATGCATTCACTCTTTCAGTATCACTTTTGATTGATTCACTTTTTGAAGATCTAGTCCAACCAGTTTTGAATAAAGGATCCATTGAAAATGTTGG